>OZ020626.1:14954867-15558822 GCA_963971575.1 Liopterus haemorrhoidalis | reverse complement strand
GTATCCATTACTTTGTTTGTAAAATAAAGTATTAGGCAGCCAGCGCTGGGGTACCGAAGGTGTCGATACTTTGTATTGATATCAGGATTGCTTTGCAATATTTGCATCTGAGAAAAGTATTAATAATTCGTGGTATCAATTAAAGTACGCCCGGTTAATAAAAAATCCATATTTTCGATTTTTATTTAACGCTTAACTCAATGCAAGAACTGCTGATTCAATTTTCATGCGTTATTACCGACCGCCAACATATATAAGGGAGGTATTGTGATCATACCGATTTTGACATTTCGAGATTTCGATGGATCTCCACGAATTGAGGTCCCTACATAACTTTTTGACTATTTTTAGCATGATGTCTGTCTGTCCGTCTGTTTGTCTGTCCGTCTGTCTGTCTGTCCGTCTGTCTGTCTGTCTGTCTGTCCGTCTGTGTACACGTGCAGAGCAAATTCGGCTGAAAGGATTTTTATGAAACTTCATATTTAAGCTTCTGCCATCAATGGCACAAGTTGATCAACTTTTGGTAAAAATCGGTTGACCAAAAATGGGAGTTTACTCGTGTCGATTTTAAGATTTTTATGAATATTTCACAACAGAAAAATATTTCGAAAAAATTTATATAACAAAAGTTGCTGTAAAAGCAATAACTAAAGTAGAGGGGCTATACACGTTCTGCCTCATTTCAAGGCCACATAGACACTTTACTTCCACATTTTACTTTCTCGTCCCATCCCCCTCCACATTTTACTTTCTGGTCACATCGCCAGGTGTTTTCAAGAAGGTCATATTTTTCAGACGTTGCGTGTTTAGCCCGAGGCGAGTTGCAACCTTAATTTCACACCCCGCCCCCAACCCTAATTTCACACCCCGCCCCTAGCCTAGACATGTTATTGTCGTTAGAATGTGAGGTCATCTTTACTTTTTATAAAAATGAAAATATTTGCGTTAGAAGGATACTTAGAATGTCGTTTAGAATTAGAATGTTAAGGTTATAATTATATTTAATTTATAAAAATCAAAATAGTTACGTTGAAAGGTAATATATATTTAACTTTTATATTACAATCTGTTGTAACCTTGTCAACATGATATTAATCTAATGATCTGAAAAAGGGTCATTAAATAAAACATAGTTTGTATATTTTTCACATGTGAATTTATTGAAATCATAAAACATTACAAATATATCATTACACACTTTTATCATATTTTATACGTTAAGTATACATATTAAAAGAAAATTACAATACACGTACAATACTGGTTGTAGGAGAATATTTAACAATTTTATCATGTAAAATTAAACAATATGCAGTAGTATTCGCAGGCATGTTTTCACCAGTTTCAAATTCCAAACGTACTTCTACAGCTCCAGATTTTAATACTTCATTCTGATGAGTGCAGTCAATAACCACCAATGGTGCGAATCTTTTAAAATCATCTGGTGACATTATCGGCCCATTATCTCGACCGTAATAAGATGATTGAAACTGTGCATACATATCATATAACATTGCATAACAATTTTGCTTAAAGTTTAAATTTAAATTATCATACGGATATATTTCAGAATTTAAATATAATTTTATATTAGTTAAATTACAATGGTTAAATATACTCATACTTTTACCCAAATCATTTTTCACATTTGTCTGTAACCCGAAAATGATAAATCGAGGTTTTTCAAGTTGAGAGGTAGTTTTCACCGCCCAGGTATGATGTTGAGTTTCTTGCAAAACGGGATACTCGATCAACTCCCAACTTCTAAACGCTAATTGCAGTTCAGCATTAGCATTAAGTAAATTCAACAACATTAAGCGTTCCGCATCTGCCACTGAAATGTGTGGAATCTTCCACTGAACTTTATTTAGTTCAAGTTTTAGTTTTTCTGTAGCAACAGAATTTTTAAAAGCATTATTATCCGTGTTGCTGCGTATGAGAACCAACTCTTGACGCAAGTTCATTATAATTTTTCGGAAATCCTCAGCAAAACCAAGCATCATTTTTAGTGGTATACATACATTGAAGTAACCCTTTTCATCTATTAACGAATCAGCAGTCTCTGAACACCCATACCAGCCAGCGTTTTTCAACGCCTTACTTTCATTCTGGTTGCATGAAACAAACGATTTCATAGTGGTTGTAATACCCGGATTTCGAACCCTATCAATTACAACCCCGTTCACTTCATAGCGAATTTCATCGAATAAAAATGCAATACCATTATTCGTAAATTTTACGTTGGTCGAAGGTTTTCCATCCTCCTTAGTTACTCTACCTTCTATGTAAATTAAACTGTTCCATGGTAGAGTATAAGTATCCTGCTGGGGGATCGGTATCCGAATCTCATCATTATTGTTAAAAGTGGTTGATGAGTATGGTTGATGAGTGTGTTTCTCTGCGTTAACAATAGAATTATCTTCTAGAGCACGTTCTGTTACATTTAAAATATTAAGATCCATTTTTCCTAGTACACTTGAAAACTGTACTGATTTTAATCCTAATCCAAATAACTACCGTAGAGAATTTATTCTTCTTCTTCTTCTTGTCAGCAAGATCTTTTATTTTACCACCAATTTTTAAATCTTAATTTGAAGTCCAAGCGATTGCAGAAATTTCCGATTATCCAACGTTAACTGTTTGACCGTCCTTAACGAACTGGGTTTTTTAAACTCATACGGTTTATTTATTACCGTGCGGATAGTGGGTTGATTGTATTTAATGACCATTCTGAGCTACTTTCTTTAGATGTAGTCTTAACGTTATGACTTCATCCCTGAAATTGATTAAATTGCCATCTTGATCTTGTATATGTACAATAATCGATCTTATACTACGTGTGTTTATAGGCATGTAAATCGTATTTTGTGGATTTTCAATAATTTTTTCACCAGGTTCTACATTTGGGAAAAATTCATGAATAATATGCGTTTGTGCATTATTATTATATGATCCTGATATCAAATTGCACATAATACATATAGCGTTTACTTTGAGAATATTTATTGGATAATCAGCTATATGTACCTCATTAGCTTTTAGAAGATTGGATTTATACCCCAATAATTCTCTGAAGGTATCATTTCTAGTGAAATCAATATCTTGACTTGCTAATATTTCACATTTTAAAGTACTTCTGTTCGCCTTTATTATTAATGTTTCTTTCCCACCCGGAGCATCCTCATTCAGTTTTTGAATAAACCTTGTCAAGTATGTTTTTATATCCCTCACTTCGTATGATCCTGTTGGTAATTCACATTTTTTATCACCAAAATAGAAACAATTATTAACACTCTCTTCAATGTTTGGAATCGCATTATATGACTCACAATTAATTAACCCCAACACATATTCCCCATCATCATCTAAATCAATAGCAGGATTAATATCTGCAGTTAAGATAGAGCTGCGTCCTGTGAGAGTGAACGTGTATGACATGGCTTCTTTAAAGCAACTAATATGTTACACCTTTACATATATATTTTATTTGTTTTCATACAAAAATTTTAAACATAAGTGACCACAATTTATATCCTTGTAAGTTTGATGCACATCATGATTATATCTAATAATATCACAATCATTATTACTTTTAAGATATTTCACTAATTCAATCGGTGGTTTTAAGTTACCAAAACTGTCAAAGTATATAGCCACATTTTCATATTTTTTATAACACACCCAATGTGAACCAGGATGGTTAGCATCATCCAAATTTATAACACCCATTTCATTTTTATTTACTTTTACGGGTAGTTCATTTCGAGAAAAGACTCCACGAAAATATGGTAATTTTAATTTTTTTGCAAATTTGCTTATATCGATGTCGGTGAGTGCACGTTCTGGTAACTTTATTAACAGTTTTTTGATTTACATGGAGCTCTCAAATACATTCCATAACCTTTTTTATGTGGTCGCAAGTACAATCCTTTACCCATAGCTATCGCCTCTAACGTTTTGTTGTGTCTCTGACTTTCTTTTAATTGTTCAGAGGCGGTACGGGCATCACCAACAGCCTTTGCAATTCCTGCTGCACCACCTCCTAAGGCTCCTAGGGCGCTAAGCCCTGCAAAAAGAGGGATTAAGGGAAGAAAGCCACCAGATTTTGGTAGTGGTATTACACGTGGTGTTCCAATTTTTTTCTTTATTTGTTTGATTGAGCGGAGAGCTACTTGAGCTGCTTTCTCTATGTTTACAGGTTTATTTTTTCTGATGGCAGTACGAGCCCGTTTCACTACATCACGAAAAGAGATAACTCCCTGACTTTTTCGTTTCCTAGTCTTACGTTTAATCGTGGATTGTTTGTTAACCATACCCATGCCTAACTTCACTTTTGCCTTCATAGCTGATTTTACTCCGAGCGATGCAATTTTTTCACCTATTGATGCGTCTGATGATTTGAGACGTTGAGATGCCTCCTCAGCTAGAATCTGATCTGCTTCGTGTCGATCTTTAATTTTTTCACTTAGATTATAGGCGATATCGTGTTGTTTGCAAGCCTCGTCTAACCTATTTATTCCAGGGTCCCCACGCAGTAATCTTTTCTCTAAGCGGGTACCAGGACCACAATATCTATATCCTGGGATATGAAGTTCAATTGGAAGTTTGTTTATTAAAGTGTTTAAGAAACCTGCACCCTGTTTGCGATACACACCTCTCTGATCATACATTACAAATGATTAAATAAATAAAAATGTTGAGATATTTATTAGTTTTCCTCCAACAACCACCATGCGTGTAGTAAAACACTCCCAAACATTAAACGTTGTAAATTGTGATATTGAATGCAAACAAAAACAAAGGCATAGTACCTTACTACCTTCAATTGTTAGATGTTTGATTTCTGGTCCGAGCGGTTGCGGGAAAACAAATATAATCGTTGCATTAATTGAACATCCAAACGGTTTACGTTTTGAAAATGTAAATGTTTATTCCAAGTCTCTGTATCAACCCAAGTATAAGTATTTAGAACAGTTGTTGAAACCGATAAATGGCATTACGTTTAAAGCATTTAACAGTTGTGAAAAAATTGTATCGCCTGCTCATACAAAATGTAATACTGTTTTTATATTTGATGATATTATGACAAGTAGACAGGACGTAGTACGTCAGTATTTTTCCATGGGGCGACATTTTCTGGTTGACTGTTTCTACCTTGCCCAGACATATTCAAAAATTCCGAAACAACTCATTCGTGATAATTCAAATTTAATCATTCTATTCAAACAAGATGAAATGAATTTGAAGCACGCGTACACAGATCACGTGGGAACAGATATGAATTACAATGAATTCAGAGACATGTGTTCGTTTTGCTGGCGTGACAATTATGGTTTTTTGTTAATTAATAAAGAATGTGCTTTGAATAGTGGTCGCTACAGGAAAGGTTTTGATCATTTTTTAATATTGGATAAATAATTCGGATGGAGCAAATTGTTCCCAGTAATAAAATAGAGTCGGAGAAGAAAACAGCTCTGTTTAGTTTGTTTTTACCTAATTTTAACCTGTTTTAACATATTTTTAGTTGTTTTGGGGGAGTAGAGCAGATTGTTTCTAGAAATAAAATAGATTTGGTGAAGAAAACAGCTCTGTTTAGTTGTTTTTAACCTGTTTTAGTAGTATGGATAAAAAACTGAAAGAGAGGTTGGTAAAAACTCGCAAAACGGTTAAACGAAAACTGCAAGCTCTAAAAGAAGGTGCTAAAGAGCAGGAAAGCCAGCTAGAGAAATCATATGAACCGGTTACAAAACAACTGAAAGAACTAACGAGTAAGTTTTATGATGTGAGTGCGATTAAACAAGAAGAAAATCATGAAGAAAATTTAAAAGGTGAACCAAAAATTGAAAAACATTCCTCTTCAAACGTAAAAAAATCTTCCAAATCAGTACCAAATGTTTTCGATGCTAGTACAACAACCGATCAGGAAATTCCCTCATTTCTCGAGAGTAGTGTAATTGCACAGAATGCACCAAGCATGGAGGAAGAAGAAGAAGAAGATCGAGATATTGATTATAGTTATTTATCAAATATTCTAGCTAAATCAATGTCTGAGGAAGCATGGGAAGAATATCTTACACAGTATCACCCACTACCACGTCAATACATTGAAGAAATGATAACACATGAGGGTACTAAATTTGATCATACAACCGGTATAACTTTAAATCCGATTAGTAACAAATTTAAAATTGCTAATGCTGATGTTGACTTTGTTGATAAAGATATAGTTATAAATAATGTAAAATATAGTGGCACCCCTGGTCTGTACGAACTACTTTTTAAAAGTAAACCTTCAGGTTATACTAAAGTTGACAATGCCAATTATCATGATATTCTAGAGAGATTTAATGTTCATAAAAGAAATTATGATCCTGATGAGCAGGTGCGTGGGAATCGCTCACTAAAATATAGAACAATTATTAAACCGTTACTAACACAAACAACATCAACTCCGAGACGGGTTTCTAAAAGACAGGTTGTGAAAGGTTTGCATGGGGGAGGATTACTTATGAATTATAGTAATAATCCTGTGGAATATGTACACTGGGATGATCCAAACGAGCTAGTTGATAGATTGAAGCTTTTAATTGCATCCCAAGTGGCTGGTAACAACAATCATAATAATGAAATTGTATCCATCATTGAAGAGTTAAAAGAAGCCAACATTATTCAATAAAATCAGTATCAAAATGCCCATCAACAAGTTTGGACATCATGCAACAAAATACCGTCATTATGATGATGACGATGATGATGATGCATATAATTTCAATAACAGGCGAATAGCAAACGTTGGTGATCCTATAAATGATAATGATGTAGTTAATAAAAAATATATGAGACAGGAATTGGATTCTACATCAATTAAATTAAATGATCGGATTCAAAAGCATAGGGATGATATTGATATCATATTGAAACGTGTAATATCAGTAGTAAAAAGAGTAGTTGAAGAGTTGAAGATGCTGAAACCTGAAATAGAAGATACTTCAAGCAAGAGCGTTCAGTTAGACCTCGATTCTGTTACAACAACAACGGGTACAGTGACAACCGTTGAATGATTGAACATGTCTAAAGCAAAACGTGATGTTGTTAATGAATTACATAGATCTGCAAGGATTAATTTTAAACGGAGACAAGTTATCATTAAAGGTTTAGATGAAACATTTCAAGCAGATTTGGTAGAAATGCTTCCGTATGCGCGACTAAATAAAGGATATCGATACATACTGGTGGTGATCGATACATTTTCAAAATATGTGTGGGCTGAACCAGTTAAAAGTAAATCAGGAATTGATGTGTCTAAAACAATGCAAAAAATTTTTTCTAGAAATAATCGAATTCCTAAAAATCTACAAACTGATATGGGTAAAGAATTTTATAATAAAGAGTTTAAAAAATTAATGGAAAAATATAATATTAACCATTACTCAACATTTAGTAGCAAGAAAGCGAGTATTGTGGAGCGTGTAAATCGTTCACTTAAATCACTCATGTGGAAGGAGTTTAGCTTTCAGGGAACATACAAATGGTTACAATTATTGCAAGATATTGTGTTGAAGTATAATATGAGGAAGCATAGCACGATTAATATGAGACCGATTGATGTTATAAAAAAGATTGAAAAACAGGTGTTGAATACCTCTTATAATCGTATTAAAATTGCTGATATAAAGTCAAAATACAGGGTTGGTGATCATGTGCGTATAAGCAAATATCGTAGTGAATTTGAAAAGGGTTACACACCAAACTGGTCAAACGAAATATTCATTATCTCAAAGATATGTTTAACAAACCCTATCACATATATCCTGAAGGATTTTACAGATCAACCAATACAGGGAGGATTTTACAACGAAGAATTGCAAAAAGTGAAACATTCTGACTTGTACTTGGTTGAAAAAGTGCTTAAACGAAAAGGTGATATGGTGTTTGTAAAGTGGTTGGGGTTTAATAATAATCACAACAGTTGGATACATAAAAGCAATGTAGAGTAAAACTGGTGTTCAATTCGTTGCTTCTAGGCTTCCAGGGATCATCATGCGTTCTATGATAGTTGATTTACAAGGATTCAAAATAGTGAAAAATAATGAATTTATATGTAAAGAACTCGCTGTAGTTGATGTGGAAAGTGAAATATGTATTTCAAAAATATTTAAACCGCCATGTCCATGGTCCGATCTGAGTTCTGAGGACAAGTACAATGCCCGATGGCTTACAAAAAAGTATCACAATTTGGAATGGTGTTGTGGAAACGATTCATATATCAACTTTCCTACAACACTCAAGGATTTATTAGATGGTGTTGAAATTGAAAATATATATGTGAAAGGGTTGGAGAAAGTGCAATGGTTGCAAAATTACATAGACAAGAAAATAATAAATCTTGAAAATTTAGGGTGTCCAAAACTAGCTGAGATTAGTGAACCTCTTCAAACAGACTATTGCAATTTACATATTAATAATTGTGCTGTTCGTAATGTTAAAGCATTATTAAAATGGTTTAAAAAAACATTTAATACCTATAATGCCTTCAAAACATATCAAATTCATGGTGGTGTTTTGAATTTTATGGATGTCGAAGAAATAGCTCAACTTCCCATGGAATTTATTATGGTGTTTGCAGAAAAACAAATCAACGATCAATGGAATAAATTTCCAGTGTCTTGGAGGAATGATACACGTTTTCAACAATATTTGTGTTGCCACACCCATTATAATGAATGGAACGGTGAAAACGAAGATGTTGTTGGTTTTTCCAATCCATTGAGGAAGGATTGTTTACAGTGTAATATAAACCAATAATATGTATATTTTTATGTATTAATTATATCAATTTTTAAAATAAATAAATATGTTTTAACATTAAAATAACTTTCATTTTTATATCATCATATTCCTTACAATATTCTGCTGGTGGGGAGTTGTATATAAGAGATGTAATGATCATATTTTTTGAATTAGTTGTGGGAAATAACTCACCGTAACAACCATAAAAAGAAAGGTTAAAAATGATAAAAGAAGAAAACAGGCTTAAGACGTTTGAAAATTGGCCTTGTCATTATGTACATCCACGTGATTTAGCAAGATCCGGATTTTATTATTACAACGTGGAAGACACTGTTCGCTGCCCTTTCTGCAAAATTGAAATCTGTCGTTGGGAAGATGGAGACAACCCTTCAGAAGAGCATCGGTACTGGTCAGCAAATTGTCCATTTATTAATGGACTTGATGTGGGGAATATACCAATACCTACCGATTTTCAACATGAATTTAACATGGATATTGACGAAGTTGATTTGACATTTACAGATGGTGAAAATAACGAAAATACCGCTAAAATTCCTGATAAAATTTTTAATAAATCGCAGGATGCTAATTTACCAGTTAACAAAAATGAGAATATGGCTGATGAAGATACAATAATATTTTCAAACCTTAATAATATCAAAATTTCAAATCGTAAATTGAAAAATATTGAAATGAATATGACTCAAGATGGAAATGAATCTATGGCAACAATTAAGTTTAAATAAAGAAATTATTAATTGTATATTATTATGTATTGTAACAATTGTAATGAAGGAATTGTAAGGAGGTATTGTAAGGAAGGAAAAATAAAAACAAAATATTCATTATAATTATTTTATTTATTTATTAATATTATAGTTACATACACATTACAGTTTATATATATATATTAAGAAATTATTGTATTGTTCGATACCCCCATGGTAATGTATCTGTGTATACATAATTTACAACCCTTTTATCGTCATGGGGGCTAAGAGTCAATTTTTTCTGTTTAACTGTAAAAACTTTATGCTTTTTGGATATAATATTGCTTTGCTCTTTTGTTATAGTGGTGTTATTAAACAAACAGTCATAGTAGTCATCAAATCCGATTGTTTTCAGAACTGCATTGGTTATACCTTTTGCCCGTTTACCAAGCTTTTTCTTGTGTACTTTGTACGCATACATTTTTGATCTTAACCCAACGAAGGAAGTCATAATATCACCATTTAATTCATCCTTCATCAAACCTATCACCTTTTTATTGACTCGAGGCATGTTAAATATATTATTTTCGGGGTAATCTGACGTATCAAACTTGTGAATATCACACTTCATCACTTTAAAAATGTCAAAATTGAAAAAATTATATATGAGGCTATCTGTGTCTGTGTAAAGGAGTTTTGCGTTTTCACCAAAATTTTTCTTTATGTAATTATAATGAAAATCATATAAAAAAATTTTAGACAAGTCAAGAATTGAAAACCCAACGTAAATCGGTTTATTAAATATGACCTGTTTTTTATTCATTTCTATAAGTATCATGTCATCATCTAAAATTGTACAACTATGAAAATTAGGTTGGGATATATACTTCCTGGCTCCATAACGACCCTCCCACTTTGTGACCAGTTTCACATCTTTATATTTGCGTACATTTTCCATTGTTTTACCAAAAACAGCGTTGTTCATTAGTTTATAAAAATTCTTTTTGAACTCATTATCAGACTTTTTTCTTAATTCAGTATTTAAATTAATATATTTTCTAAGCCATGAGCTTTGTTGAAATTTTAACACGCGGTGAATTTTGATAACTTTCATCCCGAGTTCTAAATACTGTTTCAAGTTTTGATAGTGAGTCACATAATTTTTTTTATCATATAAATTTGTAATTAATTTTGCTCGTTTAGATATAGGTGGTGTGAATTTTTCTGGACAAAGGGGTAGATCCTTATGTAACCCTTGTAACTCTAATGGATATTCTAAATCCACTTCAAATATATAACCAATATTGGACTCATTTGATGTTTTTAACAAATCAATTTTATAAATGTCAACATCTGGCACCCACTCAAAATTTGCATATGGTAAAAACATAGACATAGCTGCACCATATAAGTTATTTACATCATAATACATTAAATGAGATTCAGCTTCATTATGATTATAATCCTCACCCATATACTTGTTATTAGCTTTACCATACCTGTTACAACACTGAGACACACCACCTCTAATACCTTTTTCTATAAACATGATTTTATCAATATCTGTTAACAGTTCCAACTCAATTTCACTACACTTCAACATGGCATCAAACGCGAGGCCTGGGGCAGTATAATAATGCAAAGCATCCAATTGGTAGGTTTGCATACAGCTGTCTCGGAAACCTTGAAAGACATCTGCTAGCAGCGTGATGTCTGTTTTTAAGTAGAGATCGGCATATTCACCCAACGTTTTTATACCAAATGTATTCCATACATCTTGAGCGTGTTGATAATCTTCTTCACTTACACCTTCATTTAGTAGTGTGCTGAAGAAGGCCTCTTTTGGTGGTAGATGTATATCATCAAGCTTTTCCCAAGAGTCCAAGTATTCATATGGGAATATACCCTTCCTAGTGAGTAACTTGAACTTTTCATCCGAATTACAAAACGATCTTGTTATCGGCTTCTCAAAATCCTTCAGATACGAAGATAACTTATCCAAACTGCTTGCCATAAAACGAAATGAATCAATGAAGCGAAATTGTACTTTGGTACCCTCTACATATTTAGTAAAGGAAATGTAGCGTTCCTTATTTATCGGAAGCAAATTAACATGGCCAGGTATTCCTGTTGCAATATTTTTTATTATGAAATGGGCGTCGTAACCGGTCAAGTTATGGAAAACAACTGGAATTACCCTCGAGCTATGAAACTTCAGGTTACATATTTGATGACTAGAACCTCGGTAGCTCGATGTTATATGACAGTGGTCACGTGTGATAATATCTCCATCTTTAAATATCCCACCACAAATATGACATACCGTAGCACTAGCAAACTGAGTTTCTTCTTCATGCGTTAATTTCATAGGTAATGTTGTTTTCATTATCTTATCAACCTTTCGAGCCAGATGGTTTAATTGGTTGATGAACCAGTCGATACAGTCTTTACCACGATATGCCTGAAATGTTGATAGAGTTTCATCATATGAACACTTTAAATAGTAGCCAATGCTGAATGGTATATGTTTATGAGTATATGTAGTATTTAGTCCACGTTTATCATCAATTTTCTCTACAATTGACTCGATGTCTGCATACAACACAAACGGTACTTGGAGTTTATATTTAAAATTCTTAAATTTTAGAATTTTATGTTCCTCATCTGGAACTTCAAGTCTGCATTTATTTGCTTCAATACAATATATCACATGTTTTTTTAATAATGTTTCTGTACTAAAATAATTGAGACATCTATCACATAAAAACGGTTTATAACTTTTAGAAACTTGTCTACGTAAGAGTCTGGATAAATTTTTAATCCACATAAAGTGATAATTTTCAGGGGCTCTGATGTGATTCACTGTCTGTTGATCCTGGTTATATTCAATCATTTCATCTTCTTCTTCCTGCTCACCATTAGAACACATCATCAGAAGGTGGATTGCATTCATATTATTATTGAATTTAGTGCTGAGCTTAACCGGAACTACTTCATGTTTTCTTCCAATTTTTTCAAGGGTGTATACATTTATAACCAAATTGTTCATATCTTCAAATTTTGATATATCTTTTATTTTAATTGGAAAATCAATTCCATCATATTGTAATACATCTTCAAAATGTGGATAGGAAGAAACACGATCTGAGTTTTTGTGAATGGGGTATAGAGCTGACATTATAGCCCACAAAAAGCAATAATTGTCATTATTTTTAATATTTATGATTGCCTTTAAAATTTTAATATCTTGAGGCAATTCAATATATGCGCTGGCTGCGATAGGTACATTGTTATTTATGTTCACTTTTAGATGCAGAATATTGTATAAACCCCATCCAGAATCTTTTTCTTGAAAATTCTCTAGTTTATTTTGTAATTTTTCTTTAACATGTTCATCAAACCAGGCAGCAATATCAGTTCCGTTATCAATTTCAATGTTCTTAACGTTAAAAGTTTTTATTTCAACGTTTCCCGTTGTGGGAAGAATAAATTCTGCACTGAAGACAGTGTTAACTTTTAAGATTGAAGTTTTCAAAGCATTTCTGATTCTGTTTATAAAAATCTTCTTACTTTTTTCAAAGAATATTTTTGGATCTTTGTACCCGGGTTTGTTGATTATTGCTCCAGTTTTAATTCGATTCTTGAAAACTGACTTTATATCCACCCATGTTAGATTATTTTGTATTCGTTTGCGTTTAAGTCCTGCTCCTATCTTCAACTGATTATTTTTTAAATTTTTTAATTTTTCACGGTAATACTTTAAAATAATGAGATTTGCTTCCAATTTATGTATATTTTCTTTTTCACAACTCCTGTTATGATTTTTAGATGTTTGAATGACTTTTTGAACTGTTAAAATTATTTTATTCAGATGTTTACACCAAATTTTAGCTTCATCGTTTCTTTTAATCAATGTCAAAGCATTCCTTATATTTTTAATAACTTCATCAGTAGTATTGTTAATTATGTCACAATTCATATTATATATTTTAATTTTGCTATAATTAATCACCTTTTATTTAAGAAATATTATTATTATTATTTTTATTTTATCTATTATTCAAAACTGAATTCGATTTCGACACTATTTGATTTATTGCTACCAGTCTTTTCACCGTGAGATATTAAATATGCGCATCCTCTTCTAGCCGCTTCGTTGGCTTGCTGTAATTGCTCGTCCTCAATGGTATTGTATCGTGGCCCGAGAAATATCACAGATTCCTCCAATTCAACTAGCAACCTTTGGCCGTATCTTGTATTCACTCTTCTTAATACTATTATTTTATATTTTTGATTTACAACTAAATTATTTAACGGTAAAGTTGGTTTAGAATACCCAACTTTATTAAATGCTGTTGCGAGATTATTTGCAGACATGGCTCTAATATACAATTGGCGCACGAAACTGTTTTCGTTTCGGATTGGATCCGTATTTATACTCTAAATCGGGAAAAGTGAAAGTTCTAGAAATCCTTGATGAAATCAGGTCATTTGAAAATTGTAACTATTGTAAAAATTAAAATGTAAAAATGTTAAGTGGACTAGTATAAATGAACGCTGATTTAACGGTAGGTTCAAAGTGAAATCAGGTCATTTGAAAGTTGTAACTGTTGTAAAAATTAAAATGTAAAAATTAAAATGTAAAAATGTTATGTCGACTAGCATAAATGAACGCTGATTTAACGGTAGTTTCAAAGTGAAATCAGGTCATTTGAAAGTTGTAACTGTTGTAAAAATTAAATTGTAAAAATGTTATGTTGACTAGTATAAATGAACGCTGATTGAACGGTAGTTTCATATTCGAACTCAAGTTTCAATTCACGAGTTTCAAGAATGTACAAACAAAACAATTTCAATCATAATTTTGTAACGTGCCCGTTCAATCCTGCACATCGTGTGTTAAAACACAGATTCAGTGTCCACGTGTTAAAGGTGCACCCTGAATCGGTCAAAAATTTTTTTAAAAACTCGGAAGAGTTGAAAATTCTGGGACCCACATCTGGACTGCAAGCCGAAAATCTCCCAGGGCCTACATCTCTAACGATTGGATCTAGACTGCAGGCCGAAAATCTCCCAACGGTATCAATCCCAGCAGATTGTGAGAGTTGGGAGTAAATACATCGGTAAATCGGTGAATCTATCAAAAAAGTTTTTTTAAAAAACGCGGAAGAATTGAAAATTCTGGGACCCACATCTGGACTGCAAGCCGAAAATCTTCTAGGGCCTACATCAAGATCTGGATTGTAAGCCGAAAATCAAGATCTGGACTGCAAGCCGAAAATCTCCCAGGGCCTACATCAAGATCTGGACTGCAAGCTGAAAATCTCCCAACGCCATCACTCCCAGCAGATTGTGAGAGGATCTTCTAAGCAAAAATTTCTCTCAACACAATACATTCCAGTAAGTACATACCATGTCTTTGTACGAACAGGCAAAATTAAAAGTACGTGAAGTGTATCAGGAGCATTGGGACATTGTGAAACAAGAACTTCCCAAAACAATCTACAGAGATCTAACTTTAGATTGGTGGTCAAATAATAAAAAAATAAAACCAAAACAAAATTTAGTAGAAGAATATGATCTCTGTCCTGAGCATTATCGCGATGAATACGCACCATTCCCACCTGAAACATTTATCAAAAGTATGCAGCTTAATTTAGAAAATTTACCTAATTCTCTCACTGAAGTTCTTTCGTTTCACATTCGATACTCCCGATATGAAAAATGTTCACGTCGTGGAAGATCTACTTTAATGTGTGCTCGATGTTACGACAAACATTCTTTTGCGGTTGGCGATCAATACTGGCATCGCACATGTCATGATCTTATAAAAAATCCTTCTTGTTTCGTACAAAATGTGGTATGGAAAAAAGAAAACTGGTGTGGATTATGTTTAACAACACCTTTATTTGATTATCTATACACCAAGGATTTATGCCATGGTGTATGGATGTATCATGAAGATGGGTTTTCAGATAACGAATCGGATTCAGAATCCGAGGAGCGAAATACCACTGTTCGTCGTCGTAGATTAATTTTAAAAGAACTGTGTAGTATGAAATAAAACGTACACTGTAAAAATTATTATTTTGCAATGCATGTTTCATTTAAAGAGACACACTTCTTTTAAAATTAATCTACGACAACTAACAGTTCTTGTTACTAAAGTAATTTTTTAAAACTTCTTTGCTTTATTTAGTTTTCCTCGATAGGTAATGAATAGACCCCCCCTCTGACACAATTTTATTTAATTTCACTAAATTTTCCGGTCAAATTTAGTTGAAACTTCACCCAAGAAAAAAGTTGAATTCCTTAAGTCTATGACAACTAACAGTAGGAATTCAACTATTTTCTTGGGTGAAGTTTCAACTAAATTTGACCGGAAAATTTAGTGAAATTAAATAAAATTGTGTCAGAGGGGGGGCTATTCATTAGTTATCGAGGTAAACTGCACAAAGCAATTTTTTTTATTTTTTTTTTTTTTTTTTTTTTTTTTTTTATTTTTTTTTTATTATAATTTTAGTTTAAATTATTTTTTAATTATTTTACAGTACACGTTCAAAGAGAGACAGTTTATTAATTAAAAATTGTGTGAGTACGGCTCTGTATAGTGAACGCTAGTATCTAGGTCAAGTCGCTGTATGCGGCGAACTCAAGCAGTACCGGTTACCGTACCTCCGTTTGTTGCACTAAGAGACATTTTCCCCGATAGACTTTGCTCCCAGGTATTAAGTTCTTAAAAACAGTTGAATTCTATACCGATTTTTGTTTTTTCTAACTAAGTATACAAAGTATTTTTAGTTGTATTTGTTAGTTTCTTTTAACATATATTTTTCATGTATTTTATTGTAAGTTATTGTAAGAAATATATGTGTATATGTAAATAAATACTTTTATTTCATATTAATGTAGTAATTTTTATTTCATATTAATGATATAGGGTAAAAATACATCAGGGTTTTTATTACAAAATAGATTCTGTGTTAAAATAACTATGTACTTACAAGGGTCTGTTATTCTTAATTCTTTTCTTCGATATAATTTAAACAAAACATAGGATCACTGTTTTGTAAAACCACTTAAACACTTATAACTTTAAACATAGCTACAAATGCAGTCGCCTTTATACCAAAAAATAATAGAAAGTGAATAGGAACGGAACGGAAAGTAGGTTAATTGATATTTAGAAATCGAAAGGGTATTTTATACTTCAATAAGATTTTTTATTTATATGTAACACATTTGCAAAATTGTTTTAACATACGTAACGTGAAAGGATTATAAAGGAAAAACATTTACATTTTTATTAAATATTTATTAATTATTTTGATCATAAATACTCATACATAAAATGTTTAAGATGAAAATCGTCTTCTTCTGGAAAAATTTTGAATGCTTCGGCCCACGTTGGTATATCTGTTTCATAACCAATCCCTCCAATACTTCTTTCCAGGTTATCTTTCGAGCATAAAAAAGTTCGAATCAAAGAATATTTTCCGATGACAAACCTGGCAATTACAGGTGGATCGAATGGCTCATATAATATGAGAGATATTATTTCACCAACATTTTCCTCAAAGTTTAGATATAAATTTTCAGTTATCTGATTATTTTGCAGATCCGTTAAATAAAATAGATTTGATTGAAAACACTGCAGATTCAATTTAGGTACTAAATCCTGAGCTAGTTTATGAACATGATACTCATTCACGAGTTTTACATAAAACATGATTGTGATGTATGTGCGCGTGTGTGTGCGATATTCTCAAGACTGTGCATATTTCTTTCAAAAGTATTCATTATAAAGTTTTTCCCAACGAGGTCGCAATGTAGGTCACAAACTATGTTTTATTTAATGACCCTTTTTCAGATCATTAGATTAATATCATGTTGACAAGGTTACAACAGATTGTAATATAAAAGTTAAATATATATTACCTTTCAACGTAACTATTTTGATTTTTATAAATTAAATATAATTATAACCTTAACATTCTAATTCTAAACGACATTCTAAGTATCCTTCTAACGCAAATATTTTCATTTTTATAAAAAGTAAAGATGACCTCACATTCTAACGACAATAACATGTCTAGGCTAGGGGCGGGGTGTGAAATTAGGGTTGGGGGCGGGGTGTGAAATTAAGGTTGCAACTCGCCTCGGGCTAAACACGCAACGTCTGAAAAATATGACCTTCTTGAAAACACCTGGCGATGTGACCAGAAAGTAAAATGTGGAGGGGGATGGGACGAGAAAGTAAAATGTGGAAGTAAAGTGTCTATGTGGCCTTGAAATGAGGCAGAACGTGTATAGCCCCTCTACTCTGGGGAACCTATTATTTCTTTCAAATCAGTTTTTGCACGAGTGACTGCTGCAACAGGCTTATCTGAGAGGACGTTAACAAGAATTTCAAAACAAGAAAACAAAATCTATCAAGATGAATCCTCGAAATTTTCTTCATCAAGAGAAAGTGTACAAAAGGATCGTACGAAAAGAAATATACACGATTTTGATAAAGGAGTTTTAACGAGAACTATTAGGTTGGAGGGAAAAACCTGCAACATTGTCAGCAACTCCTGCAAAACCAAATATTCATCAGAAAAGTAATGCTCTGTTTGTGGTGGGGTAGAAAAGGTCCAGTGTATTACGAGCTGCTAAAACAAGGGCAAACTGTCACTGCGGATCTGTACAGCAACCAACTCGATAAATTGCATGCAGCTATCAAGCAAAGAAGGCCAGTATTAGCGTCTAGAAAAGGAATCGTGATCAATCAAGATAACGCTACACCGCATATCGCAATCGTGACACAACAAAAACTTAGTGCGTTTGGATGGGAAGTTCTTGGTCACCCACCATATTCACCTGATATTGAACCATCAGATTACTACCTATTCAGATCTCTGAAAAATTATCTAACGGGAAAAAAATTTAATTCTTTCGAAAGTGTTTCTAAGGCAGTTGCTGACTATTTTCATTCCAAGGACGAGAACTTTTACAGAAGAGGAATTGAAAGGTTACCTGAAAGATGGCAACAAGTTGTTACAAATAATGGAAATTATATCATTGCATAATATTATATACATAATGTTTTAAAAAACTTAAAATATTTTTATTTAAATACGATACCCCGCAGGGGAAGTTCATAATGGCCATAACACCTGGCCATTTGTTGAGCTTTCGGGTCTGATGATCCCACGTACCCTCAATCACGCAAGGGAAGTTCATAATGGTCCCAACACCTGACCATATAGAACTTTTGGGCCTGATGATCCCACGTACCCTGAATCACATATCATTTGGGAGGAGACAGTTCAGAGAAGCCGATTGTGGGAATAGGCTTATCTGTTGTCTCTTTTTCTCCCACTTAAATTCATACCCACGTGTTTGCCGTGCGTGTAGACCCGTAACGACGGAGAAGAGAATCCTGGTCGGTTGAGGGAGACTTGCCCGCGGACAGTACGATCCCAACACGCATTCTTTGGCCTCGGATTCGGTAAAACGGGAGGCTGAGTCTGGTCAGCTCAGTCAACCGGCTGGTGTCACGGTTCATGAATAGAGTGGCTCCACTACTATATCGTGGATGCCGGGGTAATGCCGTGCCGCTAGACAAGTATTCGGGGGTCTGTGGGAGCAGATGCAGCTCGCAAGGTTCCAGAGTTGCCTACTTTTGGCTCTCGAGCGGGCCGAGCAGCCCGTGACTACTTCCCCCGATGCTATATCATCCTGACATGCCTGGCGCAATGAGCCGGTTTGCGGCCAACGTCCCCTGTGTGGGGCTCCCTGGTGGGTGGTCATGGCAGGGTGATGAAACTTAGTATACGGGTATGGCGACTACCCGGAGGGATAAATTTTCTTTAAATTCCGCTAAAGTTGAGAGTAAACTCCGTAAAAAATCAAACAAGAGACCTCGTCGTGATGCTCAGTCATCCGATGAGGGATGTGTTAGGCCAGCTTTCAAGAAGGCAGAAGGTAATAGGAATGTAGAGCATTGTGCACCAGTACCACGATTTCTCGTCGTAAAGGTACAAATAGAGGGCAAATCTTTTATGGAGATGTCCCCCTTCTTTGTTGCCCGAATGTTGAGAAATACGTGCTCTACTGGTATAAAGTCGGTGCGTAAGTTGTCGGACGGTACATTGCTTATAGAAGCAGAACAAGAAGCGTCATCAGCACTACAGAAATGTGCAGATGTACAGTTTGGTGAGTTTGGCATTTCAGTTCAGCCGCACAAGGCACTGAACTGTTCTAAAGGCGTCAGACGGACAAAGTCGTAACGGACCAAGACCTTGCATATATTACGGAGGAAGAGTTCGTGCAGAAAATGGCGTCGCAAGGTGTCATTGAATGCAGGAAGTTCAACCCCCGAAACGACAAGCCTTCGATCTCCATGGTGGTGTCCTTCGCTGGTACCCGGTGTCCAACATCGGTAAGGGTGGGGTATAACGTTTGCAACGTTCGCCCCTACTACCCCAATCCGATGCGATGCTACAAGTGCCAGCGTTACGGTCACATCTCAATTCGTTGTGGCAAACAGTCCATCTGTGCCAACTGCGGATAGGACCAACATGAAGTTGAACCCTGTCCAAACGCGGCACACTGCGTGAACTGTAAAGGTGCTCATGCATCTACATCACGCCAATGCCCAACGTACTTGGAGGAGAAGGCAATACAGGTTATTAGAACACAGGACAAGATACCGTATTTCGACGCCAAAAGGAAATACAAAGAGAGTGCGCCGGTTACTTTAGTAGCCGCAAAGCGAACTGCAAGTGTCCAAACTCAGACAGAGTTAGTGCCTCGTCCGACAACTGCAGCAGCAGTAACGGTTGCTTTAAATATTGCTAGAGAAAAGGTGGTATTGGTCCCAGAGACCAAAATTCAGACTCCACAACATGGGGGATCTGGTCTGAATAAATCCCCCTCCACTAAAGGAGAACGCACTCAACCTCAGTTCTCCTCACCACCAAAAGAGAAGAACCCACAGTCTTCTCCACAAACGAGAAGTGACCACAGAATGGTCACTTCTACAAAGACCTCATCAGTCACTCCAAAAAAGGAGACTGATAAGGCACCCGTTGGTTCTCACTGGATACCAGTGAGAGCCAAACAATCAAGGAAGGAGTCCAGTGTGTCCAATAAAACACCTGGACTACCAAATGAAAGTGAAACCGAGAAAATGGCTGTAGACCCGCAACATAAGGGTAAACCAAAGATCATTAGGTTGCGGGGTAACTCTCTTAAACAGAAATGAACGGTCCACTACTCCAGTGGAACTGTAACGGTGTATATCAGTGCTATGAAAAACTGCAACTTCTATTGTCAGATTTTGCTCCTTCGTGTGCTTGTCTACAGGAAACAAACTTCAAGGAAACCGACACATTCTCTCCCCGAGGATACTCCGTGTTTCGCACGGATTTCCTTATGGGGTTAAGAGCATGTGACAGCGTGGCAATTCTCGTTAGAGACACACTGTACCACGATACTGTGGACATTGACACAGAGTTGCAGGTCGTAGCAGTTCATGTTGCACTTCCCCTCCAGGTGACAATTTGTTCTACCTACCTTCCCCCTGGCATTCGAACCGACATCCGAGATGTCGTGAATGTCATCGATCATCTCCCACCACCCTTCATATTATTAGGTGATTTTAACGCCTATAATGTGTGTAAGGGATCCGTGCGGAACGATCGACGGGGACGTCACCTGGAAAATATGTTAAACAATTTGAATTTGAGCTTTTTGAACGACGACAGACCCACGCACTTTTGTGCAGCAACGGGTACATTCAGTGTCATAGATCTGAGCGTCGTTTCAGGAGCCATAGCTCCGTTGTTCAAATGGGATGTGCATCACGACCTTTGCGGTAGTGATGACTTTCCAATCCTTTTAAGGCCTCTGTTCAATACCGTTACCGAATCCCGCTGGCCACAGTGGGTTCTTCGAAAAGCGGATTGGGCTAAGTATGCGGAATCATTCTCTCATGAGGATATTCCTATCTTGATCATAGACGAGGAGGTGAATCATTTCACGGACTCCATCACAAGCGCGGCTAAAAACAGCATACCGCTGTCATCCACTCAGCCCCGTAGAGTTCCTGTTCCCTGGTGGAACGAGGAATGCGACTTGGCGCTACGTGAAAAGAAACACCTCTTCAATATGGTTATGGAAGAAAGCAAGCGCGAATCATGGCGCAAATACGTGTTCACCATTACAGTTGCCACTCCAGTGGCCAAAGTTTGGGAGAAGGTCCGGAAAATCTCTGGTCGAAATACATCTACAGCCATTGCTGGACTATCGGTAAATGGTAACGTAGTTACATCAGCGGTCGAAATTGCTAATACTTTGGCATCTAATTTTGCGTTCAATTCTAGCTCCGAACATTATCCGCCCGAGTTTCTAACTCTTAAAGCAGGTCTAGAATCTATACCTCTTCATTTCTTCTCCAGAAATGACGAGGTATACAACCTGCTTTTCTCTCGTGAAGAGCTAGATAGCGCGATGTCAAAGTGTAAGGATAACTCTCCTGGTCCAGATGCGATACATTATGGTATGATCCGAAATCTTTCGGAATCATCTAAGTCTAGACTTTTGAATGTCTATAATAGGATATGGACTGAGGGCAAGTGCCCGACCAAGTGGAAGGAATCTCACATAATTCCTATCCCCAAAGTCGGGAAAGATAAACACTTGCCTTCTAGCTATAGACCTATATCTCTGACCAGTTGTCTCTGCAAACTCATGGAGCGAATGATCAGCAAGCGTCTGATTTGGTTTTTAGAATCAAACGACTTGCTGGCCAACACACAGTGCGGCTTTCGCCGTCACCGCTCAACAGCAGATCATCTGGTCAGACTAGAGACAGCTATCAGGAATGCTTTCGTTGAAAACAAACACCTGGTAGCTGTGTTTTTCGATATTGAGAAAGCCTATGACACTGCATGGATTTATGGGATTCTCCGTACACTGCATTCCTGGGGTCTCCGGGGACGCTTGATGTTCTTTATAAAAGACTTCATGTCGAACCGGCGCTTCAGGGTGCGGATCGGAAGTACCCTGTCACAAATGTTCGCACTGGACAATGGGGTCCCACAGGTCTCCATACTGAGCGTTACGTTATTTTTGGTTGCCATTAACGGTGCAGCTTCATGTATTCGATTACCAGTACAGAGTTCGATATTTGTCGACGACATTGGTATCTTTGTCGCCGGACAAAAGACTAGTACAATCGAACGTCAGCTCCAGCTGACCATCAATCGTCTCGATACATGGGCAACCGAAAATGGCTTCAAATTCTCGACCAGCAAAACTGTGTGTGTCCATTTTTGTAGGAAAAGGGGTGTTCATCTCAACCCTATACTCACGCTAAATGGAGCACAGTTACCATTTGCCGATACTGCCAGATTTCTGGGTCTCTTTTTTGACAGTCGTCTAACTTGGCGGGCACATTTTTTGTCCGTCAAGAAAAAATGCCAAAAGTCGCTCAATTTGTTGCGGGTCCTCAGTCATAAGACATGGGGTGCAGACCGCACTGTCATGTTACGTTTATATCGTTCTCTAGTGCGCTTTAAGCTGGACTATGGATGTCTAGCTTATGGGTCAACTAAACACCAAGAGATACGAATTCTTGACACTGTACATCACGCTGGGGTTAGATTGGCCACAGGTGCATTTCGCACCAGCCCAATACTAAGCCTGCTGTGTGAAGCAGGCGAACCGTCATTGTACAATCGTCGTAAAATTCTGTATTTGCGATATATGGCTGCACTCAGTGCCAAGCCAGATCACCCCGCGTATGACCCTATTCTACAAAATAGGCATACAGAGACTTATGACAGAATACCAAGAGCCAATAGGCCTTTTGGTCTGAGGACTTTCGACATTTTGAGCAATATTGATTTTAATATGCCCGAAATGGCAAGTTTCGTTTTGTGTGCTGTTCCACCATGGACGCTGCCACGTCCGCTTGTAAATATCACATTAACTAGATTTGATAAAGGTAATATCTTTTCTGTTGCCTATCGAATACCAACATGAACTACAAAGAACACTGGTCCCTAGGTTCGAGGAGTCATTTTTACTGACGGATCAAAATCCGGAACCAGGGTTGGGTGTGCGTTCGTTGTCCTGAACCCACGTCAACAGTTTCAGTACGGTCTGCACTCCATTACGAGTGTGTACACTGCTGAGCTTGTGGGGGACTCTGATATATAAATATGAAATGTCACGGTTGGCTGATTTATTTATTTCATTTGTACTTACTCTGTACATCCCTCACATTATGGGTTCCAAGACTTGCGAGCGGATCAAGTCTGGACCCCCCCTATTAGTCCGCTAGCTGGTTGCTATGATTCTTGGAAGGATTAAGGGTTGTTTCAATTAAACTCAACATTTTAGCTAACCTACTTTAATTACGATTAAGGTTTAAATATTTACACTAATTACAATAGACTTACAATTACGTCGATACACCTAAATCCAAATGAGACATTCACAAACACTAAACACTGGACTCTTTAGCACTAATCACTAATTTGTCCACTGGACACCACAGTCCTGACTGACATCCTCTAAAACCATTTATCTCTCACATGTCTTTAGCTGGGCACTAATCTAACGTTCATACGGAATTACATTGTTACTTTATTTCGACTCGCCCAAACACTCTAAATGTCTCTAACCCATGTCTCTTTAAAACCAACTCCAAAACATGGTCTTAACCATACGACGGCTTAAAATGAACTCACTTTAACATCTTAACGTTATGACGGTTTAAGCTCAACTGTTAAATGTCATTTAACACCTCTTGATTATCTGTCTTGTACTATCTTATAATTCATAATTTATTGGTGATAACTCAGATAAATATCCCATTAGAAAATAGCCCAAATCATCAAATTTATATCTCAGACAAAAATTAATTATTATTTATGTGCTTATGGTTGACGTATATTTATTTAACACAATAATTTACGATTCACTTTTCATGTTCCATTGACAAAGTGTCAAGTTAAAATAATAAACAATTTACCGTTATCTTAAATGCCCTTTCTAAGCAATAGATTATTTTTGTATCGTTTAACAGATTAAATATTTTACTCTAATTGAATGATTATAATGAATTTATTTATGAAATTTTATTTATGAAATAATACCAAAATTACCTCCCTTACAAGCTGTACACTATTTTCAAGGCCCTGTGTTTTGTTTCGTCAGAGCAAAGTCGGTCAAATGTTATCTTGACGGACTCGCTGAGCGCTCTGAACAGTATCCAAGATCCAGATCCAGTGCATCCTCTTGTACTAAAGATCCGGTTCCTACTCCACAATCTGAATGCTCAGAATGTGAGGGTAGAGCTGTTTTGGATACCGGGACATGTTTGTATTAAAAACAATGAAGCGGCAGATGCAACTGCAAAAGCCGCCTCCCACAGACCTATGATTGATGTGAGTTTCATTTTTCCAGATGACGCAAAGATTCATCTGAAACACCTGGTTTTAGACATGTGGCAACATGAGTGGAGCCGCACACAGAACGTTAAGTTACGACAGATTAAGGGAGACGTTAAACCATGGGGTTCTTCCTGCAGGATTAACCGCAAGGGAGGAAACCGCCATCACACGCCTCCGTATAGGTCACTGTTGGTGGACCCATAGACACCTCCTTCGAGGTGAAGATTCCCCTATCTGTGAGACGTGTAACACAGATTTGTCTGTATTACACTTTTTAACTGAGTGTATACAGTTCGAGGATGTCAGGGAGAGGTTAGGCCTGTGCTATGACCTATCAGTTGCTATAGGTGACGCCAGGGTACTCATGGACAGGCTGATACTCTTCCTGAGAGAATCGAACTTATTGTTTTATGTGTGAAGTCTTGCACCTTATTTTAATGTGTTTCTAGTTATTGACTGTGATATTAGATGGTAATTGGCCCCTTTACAGCCTCTTACCATCACCCTGAGTCTGTTCATATTTGCGGACAGACTTTTTATATTATTTATTTGTGTTTGTCAGTGCAAGATTTCTTTTATTGAGTATGCGTAATTTTATTGGTTTTATCTATCTATTGATTGTTTAATTTATTGTTTTTAATATGTAGTGTAGTCATTTAAATTGGCTGCGTTAGGCGCAAATAGCCTTTGTTGCTGGGCGCCAAAAATTTTAACTAAGTCCCAGTTCCTCTGCAGATTTAAATGCTGTTAAACATTATGTTTAATTGGTAAGCCTTCGGGAGAATCCGACACTACTAGCGTACTGGTGCGTATAAAAAGATTCCCATGTTAAAAAAAAGTAGTTATCAAGTTCATTGATATACATTGAATCACTTACTAGTTTCTTACCTTTATAAAATAGTAGAAACTTGTCATGATGTTGCGATGCGTTTTTTTTGGGAATCATGATATTGTTATATATTGTTCCGGTTCCTACAAAGTCATAACGTACATGAAGCATAAAAAAAAATTGTACTTCGTCGTTATTTTTTAGATTTCCTCCATATAAGTCAAGTCTATATAATTTTTTACATAGAAAATTTATAGGATTCTTTAACTTGCCCAGATATATATTTTTATCCGGATGATATATTAAGGTTATAGGAAAGAATAACGTTCCATCAAAATGGTGGCATCTTTTTATTCTGAAACAAAATAAATTGTGAGTGCAACAGTGATTTTTTATTTAATTTAATATTTATTTATTTATCGGCATATAAATGCCAATACAGTATCACTACAAAATAAAATGTAAACAAATATGTTTGTAATTATGAAAAATTAATAAATTAGTACTGTAACTTGGCAACTAATTATTTCAAAAAATACAAATAAACTTAGCAATACACGAGTCAATTTTACGATGATTTAATACAAATTCCACAAACCAACAATATAAAAAACAATTCTTTTGTACTACGCCCAGTCTTCTAGCATTGCCTCTGGCTTCATTAAATAATAAGTAGTGCTGTATCTTCTCTCTCTCTCTTTGTTCCTGATCCACTTCCTCGTGTATGGAATAGTCTACTATGGTTTCTTCAGGAGGCCTCGTATTCTTCGCGGAACGACATGCTTGATATTATTATCTTTCCTAGTATTGAATGAGACATATGTGAAATTGGTCGTATACAATTTAGGTAATAACCTAGTACGTCGTCTGAAAACTTTTCTTGAGACTCTATATATTTCATCATCTCCAACTAACTATGCTCTGGAATATCATCTTTTGCAGTACCATTTCTACTTTTCTTTAAATTATTTAGCAAAATTTTCTTTACTCTTGTTGATATAGTCATCAACATGATTATTTGTATCAGTGTAATGTTCGTCGTAGGGTCAGGTATCTTCCCTTGGTCGAAAGGTTACCTCATTTTGTAAAAACACTTCATTTAGATTTTGACAGTCTTCATGAATTAGATTGGCCCCTTCATCTTCTGTAAGGCATACTTGCTTATATAACTCAACTCAATAGATTCAACAGAGACAAATGATTTATGGAGATTCAACAGCTGGTCTGAATATGGATACCATTTCTGCTACTTATCGGGAAAAGGTCAACATTGTACGTTGGCATCTATTTTAACAATTGATTTTTCCTTAGTCGGTATCGTTTGAGTAACCCAACACATTTGCAATACTGAGATAAAAAAATCTATTGCTCTAGATGTGCAGGGTGACGATATAATTGTATTTTTCTTCGTGCAAATAGGACACTTGTCCTTGATCACTCATGGTATACTATAACTATGACATTTGATTGGTGATTGAACATCACTTACAGAAGGTCATTGTGTAGAATTTGTTTCTTTCGAAAGCATTTCTTCCTAAAGTTTCTTTCGAAGTAACTCATCTATGATGTGTCTTTCTTCACGACAATAACTACTCCTAGATTTCACCTTAGGTTTGTCCACCTGAAATGAAAAAAAATCTTTCTTGTTGATTTTCTTCCGATCATCTTCATATGGTCCGACTGTTCGATGGGCCTTGTTTTTCTCAAAAAGTCATCAAGAAATCATACTTGTCGCGTGAGATACTATTGCGTTTGCGGCGATGATGTAATCCATATATCATGTCAAGTTACAATATAATAGCTGTTAAAAGTGCACGAGCACGTCTAATGAAAAAGTCTGTTGGAGTGTCGTCATCCTGTTCAGATTTGAACAGCTCTAAATAAACATGAATGGGGCCGTTTTCCTAACAAACACTGTCCACAACGCTGCAAAATCCGCCTCCCACAGACCTATGAATGATGTGTGTTTCATATTTCCAGATCACGCAGAGTTATCTGCAACATTTTTTTTTAGATTATAGTCAGGTGGCAAGATGAGTGGAATAGCATACAGGATATCCAGATCCAGTGCATCCTCTTGTACTAAAGATCCGTTTGCTACTCCACAATCTGAATGCTCAGAATGTGAGGGTAGAGCTGTTTTGGATACAGGGACATGTTGGTATTAAAGGCAACGAAGCGGCAGATGCAGCTGCAAAAGCCGCCTCTCACAGACCTATGATCGATGTGAGTTTCATTTTTTCAGATGACGAAAAGAGTTATCTGAAACACCTGGTTTTAGACATGTGGCAACCCCGCAGGGGAAGTTCATAATGGCCATAACACCTGGCCATTTGTAGAGCTTTCGGGCCTGATGATCCCGCGTACCCTCAATCACGCAAGGGAAGTTCATAATGGTCGCATCACCTGACCATATAGAGCTTTTGGGCCTGATGATCCCACGTACCCTGAATCACATATCATTTGGGAAGAGACAGTTCAGAGAAGCCGATTGTAGGAATAGGCTTATCTGTGTCTCTTTTATCTCCCACTTAAATTCCTACCCACGTGTTTGCCGTGCGTGGAGACCCGTAACGCCGGAGAAGAGGATCCTGGTCGGTTGAGGGAGACTGCTGCCCGCGGACAGTACGATCCCAACACGCCTTCTTTGGCCTCGGATTCGGTAAAACGGGAGGCTGAGTCTGGTCAGCTCAGTCAATCGGCTGGTGTCACGGTTCATGAATAGAGTGGCTCCACTACTGGATCGTGGATGCCGGGGTAATGCCGTGCCACTAGACAAGTATTCGGGGGTCTGTGGGAGCGGATGCAGCTCGCACGGTTCCAGAGTTGGCTACTACTGGTTCTCGAGCGGGTCGAGCAGCCCGTAACTACTTCTCCCGATGCTATATCATCCTGACATGTCTGGCGCAATGAGCCGGTTTGCGGCCAACGTCCCCTGTGTGGGGCTCCCTGGTGGGTGGGCATGGCAGGGTGATGAAACTTAGTATACGGGTATGGCGACTACCCGGAGGGATTCAATTTCTTTAATTTCCGCCAAAGTTGAGAGTAAACTCCGTAAAAAATCAAAAAAGCGACTTCATCGTGACGCTTTGTCGTCGGATGAAGGATGTGTTAGGCCTGCTGCGAAGAAGGTAGAAGGTAGACAAAATGTTGACTATTGTGCGCCAGTACCACGATTTCTCGTCGTGAAGGTACAAGAAGAGGGTAAGTCTTTTAAGGAGATGTCCCCCTTCTTTGTTGCCCGAACGTTGAGAGAAACGTGTTCTACTGGGATAAGATCGGTGCGTAAGCTGTCGGATGGAACACTCTTGATAGAAGCAGAAACTGAGGCTTCGTCCATACTACAAAAATGCAAAGCATTTGGTGAGCATGGTGTATCAGTTTTACCACACAAGGCCCTGAATATTTCAAAAGGCGTCATAACTGACCGCGATCTTGCTTACGTTACGGAGGAGGAGTTTGTGCAGGAGATGGCATCGCAAGGTGTCATTGAATGTAGGAAGCTCAATCCCCGTAATGGCAAGCCTGCGATCTCAATGGTAGTATCCTTCGCTGGTACTAGGTGTCCAGCATCTGTAAGGGTGGGGTACAACGTGTGTAACGTTCGCCCCTACTATCCCAACCCGATGCGATGCTACAAGTGCCAGCGTTACGGTCATACTTCCAGTCGTTGTGGCAAACAATCCATATGTGCCAACTGCGGACAGGACCAGCATGAAGTTGAGTCCTGCCCAAACGCGGCACACTGCGTGAATTGCAAAGGTGCACATGCATCAACTTCACGCCACTGCCCAACGTACCTGGAAGAAAAGGCAATTCAGGTCGTCAAGACGCAAGACCGTATACCATATTATGACGCCAAGAAGAAATATCAAGAGAGTGCACCAGTTACATTTTCGAAATCTTTCGCGCAAGTAGCAGCGAAGAAAATGACGAGCGTTCAGACTCAGACGGAGACAGTGTCCCGTCCGACAGTTACAAAATTAGTGACCATTGCGTCAACACAAGTGCAGTCAAGCAATGGAGAGGTGTTGGAATCGGTCCCAGAGACCAAAATTCAGACCCCACAACCCGGGGGGTCGGGTCTGAATAAAACCCCCCAATCAAAAGGAGAACACATACCATCTCTGTTCTCCCCACCACCTAAGGAGAAGTCTCCACAAACTTCTCCAAAAACGAGAAGCGACCAGAGTGTGGTCGCTTCTGCGAAACCCTCATCAGCCACTCCAGTATCGGAGACTGATAAGGGAACTATTGGCTCTCAATGGATACCAGTGAGAGCCAAACCATCAAAACGGGAGTCCAGTGTGTCCACTAAGGCACCCGGACAAACAAATGAAACCGTGGCCGAGAAAATGGCTGTTGACCCGCAACCTAAGGGCAAACCAAAGATCATTAGGTTGCGGGGTAACTCCCCTAAACAAAAATGACTGGTCCACTAATCCAGTGGAACTGTAACGGTGTATATCAGCGCTACGAAGAACTACGACTGTTACTCTCCAATTTTGCGCCTTCGTGTGTTTGTCTGCAGGAAACAAATTTCACGGAAACCGACACATTCTCTCCTCGAGGATACTCCGTTTTTCGCACGGATTTCCTTACGGGGTTAAGAGCATGTGACGGCGTGGCAATTCTCGTTAGAGACACATTGTACCACGATCCTGTAGACATTGACACTGAGTTGCAGGTCGTAGCAGTTCGTGTTGCACTTCCCCTCCAGGTGACGATTTGTTCTATCTACCTTCCCCCTGGTGTTCGAACTGACATCCGAGATGTCGTGAACATCATCGATCAACTTCCACCACCCTTCATACTACTAGGCGATTTTAACGCCTACAATGTATGTTGGGGATCGGTGCGGAACGATCGACGGGGACGTCACCTGGAGACTATGTTGAACGATTTGAGTTTGAGCTTTTTGAACGACGGCAGACCCACGCACTTCTGTGCAGCAACGGGTACATTCAGTGCCATAGATCTTAGCGTCGTTTCAGGAGCCATCGCTCCGTTGTTCAAATGGGACGTGCATCACGACCTGTGCGGTAGTGATCACTTTCCAATCCTCTTAAGGCCTCTGTTCAATACTGTTTCCGAATCCCGCTGGCCACAGTGGGTTCTTCGGAAAGCAGATTGGACCAAGTTCGCAGAATCATTCTCTCACGAGGATATTCCGAACTTGAGCGTAGACGAAGAGGTGAATCATTTCACGGATTCCATCATGAGCGCGGCTGAAAGCAGCATACCGCTGTCATCCACTCAGCCCCGTCGAGTTCCCGTTCCCTGGTGGAACGAGGAATGCGACTTGGCGCTACGTGAAAGGAGACACCTCTTCAATACATTCCGTCGTTGTCCAACAGAGGCAAACATGATAGCCTTCCAACGAGCGAAAGCTCGTGCTAAGAGGATTGTGAAAGAAAGCAAGCGCGAATCATGGCGCAAATACGTATGCACCGTTACAGTTGCCACTCCAGTGGCCAAAGTTTGGGAGAAGGTCCGGAAAATCTCCGGTCTAAATACAGCTACAGCCATTGCTGGTCTATCGGTAAATGGTAACGTAGTTACCTCAGCGGTCGAAATTGCTAACACTTTGGCATCTAATTTTGTGTTCAATTCTAGCTCTGAACATTATCCACCCGAGTTTCTAACTCGTAAAGCAGGCCTCGAATCTATACCTCTAAATTTCTTTTCTAGGAATGACGAGGTATACAACCTGCTTTTCTCTCGTGAAGAGCTAGATAGCGCGATGTCAAAGTGTAAGGATAGCTCTCCTGGTCCAGATGCGATACATTATCGTATGATCCGAAATCTTCCAGAATCATCTAAGTCTAGGCTTTTGAATGTCTATAATAGGATATGGACTGAGGGCAAGTGCCCGACCAAGTGGAAGGAATCTCATATAATTCCTATCCCCAAAGTCGGGAAAGATAAACACTTGCCCTCTAGCTATAGACCAATATCACTGACCAGTTGTCTCTGCAAGCTCATGGAGCGAATGATCAGCAAGCGTCTGATTTGGTTTTTAGAATCAAACGACTTGCTGGCCAACACACAGTGCGGCTTTCGCCGTCACCGCTCAACAGCAGATCATCTGGTCAGACTAGAGACAGCTATCAGGAATGCTTTCGTTGAAAACAAACACCTGGTAGCTGTGTTTTTCGATATTGAGAAAGCCTATGACACTGCATGGATTTATGGGATTCTCCGTACTCTGCATTCCTGGGGTCTCCGGGGACGCTTGATGTTCTTTATGAAAGACTTCATGTCGAACCGGCGCTTCAGGGTGCGGATCGGAAATACCCTGTCACAAATGTTCGCACTGGACAATGGGGTCCCACAGGGCTCCATACTGAGCGTTATGCTATTTTTGATTGCCATTAACGGTGCAGCTTCATGTATTCGATTGCCTGTACAGAGTTCGATTTTTGTCGACGACATTGGTATCTTTGTCGCCGGACAAAAGACTAGTACAATCGAACGTCAGCTCCAGCTGACCATCAATCGTCTCGATACATGGGCAACCGAAAATGGCTTCAAATTCTCGACCAGCAAAACTGTGTGTGTCCATTTTTGTAGGAAAAGGGGTGTCCATCCCAACCCTACGCTCACGCTAAATGGAGCACAGTTACCATTTACCGATACTGCCAGATTTCTGGGTCTCGTTTTTGACAGTCGTCTAACTTGGCGGGCACATTTTTTGTCCGTCAAGAAAAAATGCCAAAAGTCACTCAATTTGTTGCGGGTCCTCAGTCACAAGACATGGGGTGCAGACCGCACTGTCATGTTGCGTTTATATCGTTCTCTAGTGCGCTCTAAGCTGGACTATGGATGTCTAGCTTATGGGTCAGCTAAACACCAAGAGATAAGAATTCTTGACACTGTACATCACACTGGGGTTAGATTGGCCACTGGTGCATTTCGCACCAGCCCAATACCAAGCCTGCTGTGTGAAGCAGGTGAACCGTCACTGTACAATCGTCGTAAAATTCTATCCCTGCGGTATATGGCTGCACTCAGTGCCAAGCCAGATCATCCCGCGTATGACCCTATTCTACAAAATAGGCATACAGAGATTTATGACAGAAAACCAAGAGCCAATAGGCCCTTTGGTTTGAGGACTTTCGACATTTTGGGCGATATTGATTTTAATATGCCCGAAATGGCAAGTCTCGTTTTGTGTGCTGTTCCACCATGGACGCTACCGCGTCCACTTGTGAACCTCACATTAACTAGGTTTGATAAAGATACTACGTTGCCTATCGAATACCAACATGAGTTACAAAGAACACTGGTCCCTAGGTTCGAGGATACTGTCATTTTTACTGACGGATCAAAATCCGGAACCAGGGTTGGGTGTGCGTTCGTTGTTTTGAATCCACGCCAACAGTTTCAGTACCGTCTGCACTCTATAACGAGTGTGTACACTGCTGAGCTGTATGCTATTTTCAAGGCCCTGTGTTTTGTTTCGTCAGAGCAAAGTCGGTCAAGTGTTATCTTGACGGACTCGCTGAGCGCTCTGAACAGTATCCAAGATCCAGATCCAGTGCATCCTCTTGTACTAAAGATCCGGTTGCTACTCCACAATCTGAATGCTCAGAATGTGAGGGTAGAGCTGTTTTGGATACCGGGACATGTTGGTATTAAAGGCAACGAAGCGGCAGATGCAGCTGCAAAAGCCGCCTCTTACAGACCTATGATTGATGTGAGTTTTGTTTTTCCAGATGACGCAAAGAGTCATCTGAAACATCTGGTTTTAGACATGTGGCAACATGAGTGGAGCCGCACACAGAACGTTAAGTTGCGACAGATTAAGGGAGACGTCAAACCATGGGGTTCTTCCTGCAGGATTAACCGCAGGGAGGAAACCGCCATCACACGCCTCCGTATAGGTCACTGTTGGTGGACCCATGGGCACCTCCTTCGAGGTGAAGAGTCCCCTGTCTGTGAGACGTGTAACACAGATTTGTCTGTGTTACACATTTTAACCAAATGTGTACAGTTCGAGGATGTCAGGGAGAGGTTAGGCCTGTGCTATGACCTGTCAGTTGCCTTAGGTGACGACAGAGTACTCATGGACAGGCTGATACTCTTCCTGAGAGAATCGAACTTACTGTTTTATGTGTGAAGTCTTGCACCTTATTTTAATGTGTTTCTATTTATTGACTGTGATATTCGATGGTAATTGGCCCCTTTACAGCCTCTTACCATCACCCTGAGTCTGTTCAAATTTTCGAACAGACTTTTTATATTATTTATTTGTGTTTGTCAGTGCAAGATTTCTTTTATTGAGTATGCGTATTTTTAATGATTTTATTTATTTATTTATTTATTTATTGTCTAAATTTTTATTTTTAATATATAGTCTAGTCATTTAGATGGGCTGCGTTAGGCGCAAATAGCCTTTGTTGCTGTGCGCCAAAAATTTCAACTAACTAACTAACAGACATGTGGCAACATGAGTGGAGCCGCACACAGAACGTTAAGTTGCGACAGATTAAAGGAGACGTTAAACCATGGGGTTCTTCCTGCAGGATTAACCGCAGAGAGGAAACCGCCATCACACGCCTCCGTATAGGTCATTGTTGGTGGACCCATGGACACCTCTTTCGAGGAGAAGAGTCCCCTATTTGTGAGACGTGTAACACAGATTTGTCGGTGTTACACATTTTAACTGAATGTTTACAGTTCGAGGATGTCAGGGAGAGGTTAGGCCTGTGCTATGACCTGTCAGTTGCTTTAGGTGAAGATAGGGTACTCGTGGACAGGCTGATACTCTTCCTGAGAGAATCGAACTTATTGTTTTATGTGTGAAGTCTTGTACCTTTTTTTAATGTGTTTCTAGTTATTGACTGTGATATTCGATGGTAACTGGCCCCTTTACAGCCTCTTACCATCACCCTGAGTCTGTTCAAATTTTCGAACAGACCTTTTATATTACTTATTTGTGTTTGTCGGTACAAGTTTTCTTTTATTGAGTATTCGTGTTTTTAATGATTTTATTTATTTATTTATTGTTTTTAATATATAGTCTAGTCATTTAGATGGGCTGCGTTAGGCGCAAATAGTCTTTGTTCCTGTGCGCCAAAAATTTTAACTAACTAACTAACTGTTGCCCGAACGCTGGGAAAAACGTGTCCAACTGGTATTAGGTGGGTAAGAAAATTTTCAGATGGCACATTATTGATTGAAGCAGAAACTGAGGCATCTTCAACGCTTCAGAAATGCGACGGATTTGGCGAGTATCGTATCTTGGTACAGCCACATAAGGCACTGAACTAACTAACTTATTTTAATGTGTTTTATTATTTTCTGTGATATTCGATAGTAAATCGCCACTTTCCAGCTCGTTACCGTCACACTGCGTCTGTTCAATTTTCTTATTCGTCTAGATGATTAATAATTTTTGCCCCGCCGGGGAAGTTCATAATGTACATAACACCTGGCCATTTGGCGAGCTTTCGGACCTGATGATCCCGCGTACCCTCAATCACTCAAGGAAAATTCATAATTGTCGCATCACCTGACCATATAGAGCTTTTGGGCCTGATGATCCCACGTACCCTGAATCACATATCATTTGGGAGGAGACAGTTCAGAGAAGCTGATTGTGGGAATAGGCTTATCTGTTGTGTCTTTTATCTCCCATATAAATTCCTACCCACGTGTTTGCCGTGCGTGGAGACCCGTAACGCCGGAGAAAAGGATCCTGGTCGGTTGAAGGAGACTGCTGCCCGTGGACAGTACGATCCCAACACACCTTCTTTGGCCTCAGATTTGGCAAAACAAGAGGCTGAGTCTGGTCAGCTCAGTCAATCGGCTGGTGTCCCAGTTCATGGATAGAGTGGCTCCACTACTGTATCGTGGATGCCGTGGTAATGCTGTGCCACTAGACAAGTATTCGGGGGTCTGTGGGAGCGGCTGCAGCTCACAAGGTTCCAGAGTTGGCTACTCTTGGTTCTCGAGCGGGTCGAGCAGCCCGTGACTACTTCCTTCGATGCTATATCATCTTGACGTGCCTGGCGCAATGAGCCGGATTGCGGCCAACGTCCCCGGTGTGGGGCTCACTAGTGGCTGGGCATGGCAGGGTGATAAGACTTTATATACGGGTAAGTCTTTCAAAGATATGTCCCCCTCCTTTGTTGCCCGAACATTGAGAAATTCGTGCTCTACAGGGATAAATTTGGTGCGAAAGTTGTCGGATGGTACACTGTTTGTCGAAGCAGAGATTGAGGCGTCATCAACATTACAGAAATGTGTCAAGTTTGGTGAGTTTGGAATTTCAGTTCAGCCGCATAAGACCCTGAATACCTAGAAAGTCATCGTAACGGATCGCGACTTTATTTATGTTACGGAGGAAGAGTTCGTGCAGGAAATAACATCGCAAGTTGTCGTCGAATGCAGGAAGCTCAACCTCTGGAACGGCAAGCCTTCGATCTCTATGATGGTGTCCTTCGCTGGCATAATGTGTCCAACATCGGTAAGGATGGGGTACAGCGTTTGTAACGTTCGCCCCTACTACCCTAATCTGATGCGATGCTACAAGTGCCAGCGTTACGGTCACACCTGAGTTCGTTGTGGCAAATTGTCCATCTGTACCAACTGCGGACAGGACCAACATGATGTTGATACCTGTCTAAACGCGGCACACTGCGTGAACTGTAAAGGTGCTCATGCATCTACTTGTCCAACGTACTTGGAGGAGAAGGCAATACAAGTAATAAGAACCCAAGACAAGATACCGTATTTCGATGCTAAAAGGAAATACAAAGAGAGCGCGACGGTTACTTTTGCGAAATCTTTCGCACAAATAGCTGCAAAGCGAACTGCAAGTGTCCGAACTCAGACTAAGTTAGTGCCTCGTCCGACAACTGCAGCAGCAGTAACAGTTGCGATAAATACTGCTAGAGAAAATGTGGTATTGGTCCCAGAGACCAAGATTCAGACCCCACAACCTGGGGGATCGGGTCTGAATAAATCCCCCTCCCCCACACTCAACCTCTATTCTCTTCACCACCTAAGGAGAAGCGATCAGAGAATGGCCACTTCCACAAAGCCCTCATCAGTCTCTCCTGAAAAGGAGACTGATAAGGGATCCGTTGGTTCTCACTGGATACCCAATGTGAACCAAACAATCAAAAAAGAAGTCCAGTGTGTCCATCAAAACACCTGGACTACCAAATGAAAGTGTAGCGGAGAAAATGGCTGTAGACCCGCAACCTAAGCGTAAACCAAAAATCATTAGGTTGCGGGGTAACTCCCCTAAACAGAAATGAGCGGCCCACTAATGCAGTGGAACTGTAATGGTGTTTTTCAGCGCTACGAAGAGCTGCGGCTTTTACTGTTTGATTTTGCGCCTTCATGTATCTGCTTACAGAAAACAAATTTTAAGGAAACTGACACATTCTTTCCTCGTGGATACTTCGTGCATCGCACGGATTTATTTACGGGGGTACGAACATGTGACGGCGTGGCAATTCTCGTTAGAGACACCTTGTACCACGATCCTGTAAACATTGACACTGAGTTGCAGTAGCAGTTCGCATTGCACTTCCCCTCCAGGTGACGATTTGTTCCATCTACCTTCCCCCTCGGATGTCAGTTTGAACACCAGGGGGGGTGTTCGAACTGACATCCGAGATGTCGTGAATGTCATCGAACAACTGCCACCACCTTACATAATACCAGGCGATTTTAACGCCTATAATGTGTATTGGAGATCGGTGCGGAATGATCGACGGGGACGTCACCTGGAGAATATGTTCAGTGATTTGAATTTGAGCTTTTTAAACGACGGCAGAACCACGCACTTTTGTGCAGCATTGGGTACATTCAGTGTGATAATTCCTTGCGTCGTTTTAGATGCCATAGCTCCGTTGTTCAACTGGGTTGTGCATCACGACCTGTGCGGTAGTGATCTCTTTCCAATGTTCTTAAGGCCTCTGTTTAATACTGTTACCGAATCATTCTCTCATGAGGATATTCCGAACTTGACCGTAGACGAGGAGGTGAATCATTTCACGGGTTCAATAACGAACGTGGCTAAAAGCAGCATACCGCTGCCATCCACTCAGCCCCGTCGAGTTCCCGTTCCCTGGTGGAACGAGGAATGCGACTTGGCGCTACGTGAAAGGAGACACCTCTTCAATACATTCCGTCGTTGTCCAACAGAGGAAAACATGATAGCCTTTCAGCGAGCGAAAGCTCGTGTTAAAAAGATTGTGAAAGAAAGCAAGCGCGAATCATGGCGCAAATATGTGTCCACCACTACAGTTACCACTCCAATGACCGGAAAATTTCCGGTCAAAATACAACTACAGCCATTGTTGGTCTGTCAGTAAATAGTAACGTAGTTACCTCAGCGGTCGAAATTGCTAACACTTTGGCATCTAATTTTGCGTTCAATTCTAGCTCTGAACATTATCCACCTGAGTTTCTAGCTCGTAAAGCAGGTCTAGAATCTATACCTCTTAATTTCATCACCAGAAATGACGAGGTATACAACCTGCTTTTCTCTCGTGAAGAGCTAGATAGCGTGATGTCAAAGTGTAAGGATAGCTCTCCTGGTCCAGATGCGATACATTATCGTATGATCCGAAATCTTCCGGAATCATCTAGTATAGGCTTTTGAATGTATAGAATAGGATATGCACTGAGGGCACGGGCACTGTCCCTCACCAAGTGAAAGGAGTCTCATATAATTTCTATCCCCAAAGTCGGGAAAGATAAACACTTGCCTTCTAGCTATAGACCTATATCGCTGACTAGTTGTCTCTGCAAACTCATGGAGCGAATGATCAGCAAGCGTCTGATTTGGTTTTTAGATCCAAACGACTTGCCGGCCAATCCACAGTGCGTTTCACAGGGCGTTCGCCGTCACCGCTCAACAGCAGATCATTTGGTCAGACTAGAGACAGCTAACAGGAATGCTTTCCTTGAAAAGAAACACCTGGTAGCTGTTAGTTAGTTAGTTAAAAAATTTGGCGCACAGCAACAAAGGCTATTTGCGCCTTACGCAGCCCATTTAAATTACTGCACTACATATTAAAAACAATAAATTAAGCAATCAATAAAAAGATAAAATGAATAAAATTTCGCATACTCAATAAAAGAAATCTTGCACACACAAACAGAAATAAATATGGTAAAAAAGTCTGTTCGAAAATTTGAACAGACTCAGGGTGATGGGAAGAGGCAGTAAAGGGGCCAATTACCATCGAATATCACAGTCAATAACTAGAAACACATTAAAATAAGGTGCAAGATTTCACACATAAAACAGTAAGTTCGATTCTCTCAGGAAGAGTATCAGCCTGTCCATGAGTACTCTGAAGCACCTAAAGCAACTGACAAATCATAGCACATGCCTAACCTCTCCCTGACATCCTCGAACTGTACACATTCAGTTAAAATGTGTAACACAGACAAATCTGTGATACACGTCTCACAGATAGGGGACTCTTCACCTCGAAGGAGGTGTCCATGGGTCCACCAACAGTGGCCTATACGGAGGCGTGATGGCGGTTTCCTCCCTGCGGTTAATCCTGCAGGAAGAACCCCATGGTTTAACGTCTCCCTTAATCTGTCTCAACTTAACATCCTGAATGCTGCTCCACTCATGCTGCAACCTAGCTAGAACCAGATGTTTCAGATGACTCTTTGCGTCATCTGGGAATGTGAAACTCACATCAATCATAGATCTGTGAGAGGCGGCTTTTGCAGCGACATCAGCCGCTTCATTGCCTTTAATACCAACATATCTCGGTATCCAAAATAGCTCTACTCTCACATTCTGAGCATTCAGATTGTAGAGTAGCAACCGGATCTTTAGTACAAGAGGATGCACTGGATCTGGATCTTGGATACTGTTCAGAGCGCTCAGCGAGTCCGTCAAGATAACACTTGACCGACTTTGCTCTGACGAAACAAAACACAGGGCCTTGAAAATAGCGTACAGCTCAGCAGTGTAAACACTCGTTATGGAGTGCAGACGGTACTGAAACTGCTGACGTGGGTTCAGGGCAACGAACGCACACTCAACTCTGGTTCCGGATTTTACTGAGTGGAGCCATATACCGCAGGGATAGAATTTTACGACGATTGTACAGTGACGGTTCGCCAGCTTCACACAGCAGGCTTGGTATTGGGCTGGTGCGAAATGCACCTGTGGCCAATCTAGCCCCAGTGTGATGTACAGTGTGTTACCGCGCGATTGCACGCGTGCCGGTGGCCGCACCGCACGCTTCATCACTTGTATGATATCGCATGATCCGTGCCAACACTCAGAAACCGCGAATCTAATCAATCCGCGCATTTATAGCGTTTTATTGTAAAAATTCTATAAATGGGCGGAGTTTATTTTGTCATTGGTTAGAACTGTTCCCCTTCCACAAAACCTACGCTATTACGCAGTTAGAGAGTATAAATATAGATGCTCTAGCGAGCGACAGACAGGTCTCCACAGGCCCTTCAACAGTAAACAACTAATCTCGCTTTGTGTGGGATCACTCGCTTTCTGTAGAGTGCGCCGCAACTAATCTCGCTTTGTGTGGGATCACTCGCTCATTGTGAGTGCGTCGCATTAACATCAACATCATCAAGCAATATATATATATCTCGCTTTTTGTGGGGTCACTCGCTCATTGTGAGTGCGTCGAGCCGTCGCCTACAAAGAATTTATACAGTCGCACACCAATATCATCATCATCGGCACCTATTTCCCCCCCCCCAATTTCCTCAAACTGTTCCAGTAAATGACGCAATCGTGGCAAAACGACGAGGTAAGGGCTCTCACGCACGGTACGTGCAGCGCACGATCTACCGCCGCCGCCTAGTTCCGGTGGAGCCGTCCAAACCCTACGGCGATGTCCCGCGGTCCGTTCAACTTCATTTACTGTGGATTGGAGACCCCAGGGCCCGGTTATTCGCGCCACTACCGTCCCCGAAGGTTGCGCCCCATTCTTTGACCGCGCCCGAGGCGATTTTGCAAAAGCCGGCTCAAACTCTTCAGGAGGACGTCAGCAAGTCAGCGCCATCAACCGCAGCTCCCGCAGGGCTCCCAGGTCCGAACTACGCCGGCCTGCGTCAAAAAGGCCGTCTTGACCGTCCGACACCTCAAATAACTCGCCCCGACACCAGCAAGTCAGCGCCACCAACCGCAGCTCCCGCAGGGCACCTAGGGCCGAAATCCGCCATTCTGCGCGGTTAGCAACCACCAGGGTGTTCCGGAGGTCAACTCAGCTGCCAAGAAGACAGCTCCAGCAGGCCGGGTGCATATTCGACCACCAGGGTCGAAATTCATCGAATACTGTCGAACGGGCCGTGTTGGGGCTCAAACCACTCAGCGTCCCGCCGCCGACATCGTGACGCCAACCACCACCACCACAAGGCCTCCAGGTCCAGCTCCAACCACCTCCAACCGCAGCCGCCGCACTCAGGCCCGCTTCATCGAGCTCTTCGGACCCGAGACGCCTCACAAACCACTGCTTCGGCCACGCTCAATATTTTCACCCCCAACTAAACAATCGACCGCCGCCCCCAAGCCTTCAGCTCCATTCGCTTTATCAGCCACTCCATTGGCAATCACCAGGAAACGCCCGATTCCCCGCACTCCGACAATAAAGACGGATCTACTGCGCCGCCTGGAGGAAGCCCTCTTCGGGCCAGTCACCCCATCACCACCCACTACGCCGCCGACAACCCCAACGAAGGACGTCCAGCCACCGACAACCTCTTGGTCGCTGTCGCCCGTCACGACCCCAAGCCATCCACGCACCCCAACCCTTCCCTCACTCAGTCCACTACCCCCGACGTCTTCACGCTTCACGCGAAAACGTCTGGAGTTTTAGGCTGAGCTCCTTCCGTCACTTTATTGTTTTGTTTCTGTAATTGTCATTATGTTCATCGATATTTATTATTTGTTTCACTATGATATATTCAATATTGCTTATTCGTGCTTAATTCAATTTTTCTTTTCAATAAATGTATAAATCCATATTTTTGTGTATCATTTAACTACAACCCACTTACACGTTTTCAGAGAGGGTTTATTGGGTTCACCAGCTCTTCAAGCTAGCCGCATATTGGGCTCTTCACCGACTGAGCGAAACCTGGGTACAGTGTTTACGGGTGAGACGAGAGGGAACTTGCACCGCTTCTCTCGACTCTCACGGCGGTAGGGACCTCTGGACCTCTTCCGAGGCCCCTCCCCGTAACAAGTGTCAAGAATTCTTATCTCTTGGTGTTTAGCTGACCCATAAGCTAGACATCCATAGTCTAGCTTAGAGCGCACTAGAGAACGATATAAACGCAACATGACAGTGCGGTCTGCACCCCATGTCTTGTCACTGAGGACCCGCAACAAATTGAGCCACTTTTGGCATTTTTTCTTGATGGACAAAAAATGTGCCTGCCAAGTAAGACGAGTGTCAAACACGAGACCCAGAAATCTGGCAGTATCGGCAAATGGTAACTGTGCTCCATTTAGCCTGAGTGTCGGATTGGGATGTACACCCCTTTTCCTACTAAAATGGACACACACAGTTTTGCTGGTCAAGAATTTGAAGCCATTTTCGGTTGCCCATGTATCGAGACAATTGATGGTCAGCTGAAGCTGACGTTCGATTGTACTAGTCTTTTGTCCGGCGACAAAGATAGCAATGTCGTCGACAAATATCGAACTCTGTACAGGCAATCGAATACATGAAGCTGTACCCTTAATGGCAATCAAGAATAAAGTAACGCTCAGTATGGAGCCCTGTGGGACCCCATTGTCCAGTGCGAACATTTGTGACAGGGTATTTCCGATCCGCACCCTGAAGCGCCGGTTCGACATGAAGTCTTTTATAAAGAACATCAAGCGTCCCCGGAGACCCCAGGAATGCAGAGTAAGGAGAATACCATATATCTATGCAGTGTCATAGGCTTTCTCAATATCGAAAAACACAGCTACCAGGTGTTTGTTTTCAACGAAAGCGTTCCTGATAGCTGTCTCTAGTCTGACCAGATGATCTGCTGTTGAGCGGTGACGTCGAAAGCCGCACTGTGTGTTCACCAGCAAGTCGTTTGATTTTAAAAACCAAATCAGACGCTTGCTGATCATACGCTCCAAGAGTTTGCAAAGACAACTGGTCAGCGATATAGGTCTATAGCTAGAGGGCAAGTGTTTATCTTTCCCGACTTTGGGGATAGGAATTATATGCGATTCCTTCCACTTGGTCGGGCACTTACCCTCAGTCCATAGCCTATTATAGGCATTCAAAAGCCTAGACTTAGATGAGTCGGAAAGTTTGCGGATCATACGATAATGTATCGCATCTGGACCAGGAGAGCGATCCTTACACTTTGACATTGCGCTATCTAGCTCTTCACGAGAGTAAAGCAGGTTGTATATCTCGTCATTTCTGGAGAAGAAATTAAGAGGTATAGATTCTAGACCTGCTTTACGAGTTAGAAACTCGGGCGGATAATGTTCGGAGCTAGAATTGAACGCAAAATTAGATGCCAAAGTATTAGCAATTTCGACCGCTGATGTAACTACGTTACCATTTACCGATAGTCCAGCAATGGCTGTAGATGTATTTCGACCAGAGATTTTCCGGACCTTCTGGCCACTGGAGTGGCAACTGTAATGGTGAACACGTATTTGCGCCATGATTCGCGCTTGCTTTCTTCCATAATCTTCTTAACACGCTTTCGCTCGCTGAAAGGCTATCATGTTTTCCTCTGTTGGCCAACGACGGAATGTATTGAAGTGGTGTTTCCTTTCACGTAGCGCCAAGTCGCATTCCTCGTTCCACCAGGAAACGGGAACTCTTCGGGGCTGACTGGATGACAGCGGTATGCTGTTTTTAGCCGCGCTTGTGATGGAGTCCGTGAAATGATTCACCTCCTTGTTTACGGTCAGAGATAGGAATATCCTCATGGTCCAATCCGCTTTCCGAAGAACCCACTGTGGCCAGCGGGGTTCGGTAACGGTATTGAACAGAGGCCTTAAGAGGATTGGAAAGTGATCACTACCGCAAAGGTCGTGATGCACATCCCACTTGAACAACGGAGCTATGGCTCCTGAAACGACGCTCAGATCTATGGCACTGAATGTACCCGTTGCTACACAAAAGTGCGTGGGTCTGCCGTCGTTCAAAAAGCTCAAATTCAAATTGTTTAACATATTTTCCAGGTGACATCCCCTTCGACCGTTTCGCACGGATCCCTTACACACATTATAGGCGTTAAAATCACCTAGTAGTATGAAGGGTGGTGGGAGTTGATCAATGACATTCTCGACATCCCGGATGTCGGTTCGAATACCAGGGGGAAGGTAGATAGAACAAATCGTCACCTGGAGGGGAAGTGCAACACGAACTGCTACGACCTGCAACTCCGTGTCAATGTTCACAGGATCGTGGTACAATGTGTCTAACGAGAATAGCCACGCCGTCACATGCTCTTGCCCCCGCAAGGAAATCCGTGCGAAACACGGAGTATCCTCGCGGAGAGAATGTGTTGGTTTCCTTAAAGTTTGTTTCCTGTAGACAAATACACGAAGGCGCAAAATTTGATATTCAAAGTCGCAGTTCTTCATAGCGCTGAAATACACCATTACAGTTCCACTGCATTAGTGGGCCGCTCATTTCTTTTTAGGGGAGTTACCCTGCATCCTAATGATTTTTGGTTTACCCTTAGGTTGCGGGTCCACAGCCATTTTCTCGGTTACATTTTCATTTGGTAGTCCAGGTGTTTTGATGGACACATTGGACTCCTTTTTTGATTGTTTGGTTCTCACTGGTATCCAGTGAGAACCAACGGATCCCTTATCAGTCTCCTTTTCAGGAGTGGTTGGTAAGGGCTTTGTAGAAGCGACCATTCTCTGGTCGCTTCTCGTTTGTGAAGACTGTGGGGTCTTCTCCTTAGGTGGTGGGGAGAACTGAGGTTGAATGGGTTCTCCTATATGAGAGGGGAATTTATTCAGATCCGATCCCCTTGGTTGTGGGGTCTGAACACTGGTCTCTTGGACCGATTCCGCCACCTTTTCCGTGTCGGACTATTCTGGCGCAGCTGTCACTGACGCTTTTACTGTCGGACGAAGCACTGACTCCGTCTGAGTCTGGACACTTGCTCTCTTCTTTGCAGCTACTTGTGCGAAGGATTTCGCAAAAGTGAAGTCGATGCATGCGCCCATTTACAGTTCACGCAGTGTGCCGCGTTTGGACAGGTTTCAACTTCATGTTGGTCCTGCCCGCAGTTGGCACAGATGGACTGTTTGCCACAATGACTAGAGGTGTGACTATAACGCTGGCACTTGTAGCATCGCATCGGGTTGGGATAGTAGGGGCGAACGTTACAAACGTTGTACCCCACCTTAACTGATGCTGGACACCTAGTACCAGCGAAAGATACCACCATAGAAATAGAAGGCTTTCCGTTTCGGGGGTTAAGTTTCCTACATTCAATGACACCTTGCGACACCATTTCCTGCACAAACTCTTCCTCCGTAACATACGCAAGGTCATGGTCTGTAACGACGTCTCGAGAAGTATTCAGTGCCTTATGTGGCTGTACCAAGATACGATACTCGCCAAATCCGTGGCATTTCTGAAGCGTTGAAGATGCCTCAGTTTCTGCTTCAATCAATAATGTGCCATCTGAAAGTTTTCTTACCCACCTAATACCAGTTGGACAGGTTTTTCCCAGCGTTCGGGCAACAGTTAATTAGTTAGTTAAAATTTTTGGCGCACAGCAACAAAGGCTATTTAAGCCTAACGCAGCCCATTTAAATGACTAGACCATATATTAAAAACAATATATTAGACAATAAATAAATAGATAAAATCATTAAAAATACGCATACTCAATAAAAGAAATCTTGCACCGACAAACACAAATAAATAATATAAAAAGTCTGTTCGAAAATTTGAACAGACTCAGGGTGATGGTAAAATCCGACAGTAAGAACCGCAGTTCCTCGTAGCGCTGAAATACACCATTACAGTTCCACTGCATTAGTGGACCATTCATTTTTGTTTAGGGGAGTTACCCCGCAACCTAATGATCTTTAGTTTACCCTTAGGTTGCGGGTCAACAGCCATTTTCTCGGCCACAGTTTCACTTGTTTGTCCAGGTGCTTTGGTGGACACACTGGACTCTCTTTTGGATGGTTTGGCTCTCACTGGTATCCATTGAGAGCCAACAGTTCCCTTATCAGTCTACGATACTGGAGTGGCTGATGAGGGTTTGGCAGAAGCGACCACACTCTGGTCGCTACTTGTTTTTGGAGAAGTTTGTGGAGACTTCTCCTTAGGTGGTGGGGATAACTGAGATGGTGTGCGTTCTCCTTTTGATTGGGGGGGTTTATTCAGAATGGACCCCCCGGGTTGTGGGGTCTGAATTTTGGTCTCAGGGACCGATTCCAACACCTTTTAATTGCCGGATTGTTTGGGGGCAACTATACTTGATACAGCTAAGGTCGGACGGGGCACTATCTCCATCTGAGTCTGGACGCTTGCTGTTCTTTTTTATGCTACCTGCGCGAAGGATTTCGCGAAAGTAACAGGTGCACTTTCTTCATATTTCCTCTTGGCGTCATAGTATGGTATCTTGTCTTGCGTCTTGATCGTCTGTATGGCCTTTTCCTCCAAGTACGTTGGGCAATGGCGTGAGGTGGATGCATGCGCACCTTTGCAATTTACGCAGTGTGCCGCGTTTGGACAGGTTTCAACTTCATGTTGATCCTGTTTGCAGTTGGCACAGATAGTCTGCTTGCCACAACGACTTGAGGTGTGTCCATAACGCTGACACTTGTAGCATCGCATCGGGTTGGGATAGTAGGGCCGAACGTTGCAAACGTTATACCCCACCCTTACCGATGCTGGACACCTAGTGCCAACAAAGGACAGCACCATTGATATCGAAGGCTTGCCATTTCGGGGTTTGAGTTTTCTGCATTCAATGACACCTTGCGATGCCATTTCCTGCACAAACTCTTCCTCCGTGACGTAAGCAAGGTCACGATCTGTTATGAGGCCTCGAGTAGTATTAAGAGCCTTGTGTGGCAGAACAGAAATACGGTATTTACCAAACATCTCGCATTTCTGCATCGTCGACGAAGCCTCAGTCTCTGCTTCGACTAACAGCGTACCGTCCGACAGTTTGCGCACTGACTTAACACCAGTTGGGCACGTATTCCTTAACGTTCGGGCAACAAAGAAGGGGGACATCTCCTTAAAAGATATACCCTCTTCTTGCACCTTCACGACAAGAAAACGAGGCATTGGCGCACAAAACTCAACTAATCTACTGTCTACCTTCTTGGGAGAAGGCCTTACATATCCCTCATCGGATGACTGAGCATCACGACGAGGTCTCTTGTTTGATTTTTTACGGAGTTTACTCTCAACTTTGGCGGAATTTAAAGAAAATTTATCCCTCCGGGTAGTCGCCATACCCGTATACTAAGTTTCATCACCCTGCCATGCCCAATCACCAGGCAGCCCCACACAGGGGACGTTGGCCGCAAAACGGCTCATTGCGCCAGGCATGTCAGGATGATATAGCATCGGGGGAAGTAGTCACGGGCTGCTCGGCTCGCTCGAGAGCCAAGAGTAGCCAACTCTGGAACCTTGCGAGCTGCATCCGCTCCCACAGACCCCCGAATACTTGTCTAGTGTCACAGCATTACCCCGGCATCCACGATATAGTAGTGGAGCCACTCTATTCATGAACCGTGACACCAGCCGGTTGACTGAGCTTACCTAACTCAGCCTCCCGTTTTACCGAATCCGAGGCCAAAGAATGCGTGTTGGGATCGTACTGTCCGCTGGCAAGTCTCCCTCAACCGACCAGGATTCTCTTCTCCGTCGTTACGAGTCTCCACGCACGGCAAACACGTGGGTAGGAATTTAAGTGGGAGATAAAGAGACAACAGATAAGCCTATTCCTACAATCGGCTTCTCTGAACTGTCTCCTCCCAAATGATATGTGATTCTGGGTACGTGGGATCATCAGGCCCAAAAGCTCTATATGGTCAGGTGATGCGACCATTATGAACTTCCCTTGCGTGATTGAGGGTACGCGGGATCATCAGGCCCGAAAGCTCGACAAATGGCCAGGTGTTATGGCCATTATGAACTTCCCCTGCGGGGGCATCCACTTGTATGCGTTGATCCATTGAGTTCAAGATAAAGTCGGTGTATAAAGTTAAATTGGTATCCACTGATCTACCAGGACAAAAACCATGTTGTTGAACAATAATATCATTTTTTACAAAAGAAAATAAAATTTTATATATGACAATTCAAAATTACATAATTTAGAAATCGGTCTATAATTTTCAACCAAGTTTTTGTTACCCTTTTTTAAATACCGAGATTTTTAAACACTAGTACGTCTTTCCAAACCGTAGGAAATGTACCTTCATAGAGAGATTTATTAAATATTATAGTTAAAGGAGAACTAATAGAAACAGCACAATTTTTTATAAAGACAACAGGAATATTATCCGAACCAGAACCTTAACGTGTATCAAATTGCATAAGAGTATCGAATACTTCATTTTCATCAAACAAGATATTTGATAATACTTTATTTGATTGAACATTATCAGGGCCAATACTGGGTTCTGCTGATGGAATTGTATACACAGAATTGAGATAATCCGAAAAGTAATTGCAAATATTACTAACATCACAAGATGTAGACTGTTTATAAGACATAGAACACGGGTACGTTTCTTTTTTAATAGAATTAACATATGACCAAATTTTTTTAGTATTAGATGGAATTTGGCTCGCAGTATCCTGTATTAATTTATCGTAACATTCTTAAATTAGGATCTTAACACGTTTTCTTAAAATAGAGAAATTATAATAATAACTGTTTATTTTAAACCTTTTAAATTTTTTTATGTGATTTATGTTTTTCTTTGATAAATCTAATTAACTCAAACGAAAACCATTTAGGATAAACACTTCTCCTGGCATATTTACAGGGGACGTACCTAACATCGTACAGATTACTGCAAAACATTTCAACAGAGTCATTTGTGTTAAGATTTTTAAACATGGATTCCCAATCAATAGTTAACTCTTCATTTATTTTATCGTAATCTGCACGATTATAACAAAGCATATTTCTTGAAATTATATTAAGTTGTTTAACAGAAACATTTTGGAGATAGATTTCCAGTGGCGGGTGGTGTGGGTCAATTTTGCTTACTTCATCAAGATTACTGATAATCAAATCAAGTACTCTATTATTGTGATTGCGAATATTATTATATTGACTTAAATCACAATAAGCTAAACAATCAACAAAGTCACTAGAAGGATTATTATAAATGTTACTTGGTGTAAATTCTTTACCATTTGCAGACCCTTGTAAAAGTGGCAAATTAAAATCTCCACAAATGAAGACACTACCATCCAGCACTGAATCAAAGAGGTTGTATATATTATGTAGGAAACAATTCAAGGCATCTACATTGCCAGGAGGTAGATAAACACAACACACATGTAGTTTTCGGTCAATGTTATTATTATTTGAATTTAACGTTGCCCAAATGCCTTCGGCGTCACTGAACCATTCATGTCTCACATGGAACTCAAACACACTTTTTACACCAATTAACACTCCACCTCCTTCAGACTTCACAGAAGTACGTGCACACCTATCCCGTCTAACAACACAAAAATCACTTGGCAGGATTTCACTATCATTAATATTGGAGGATCGGTCTATATATCGATTAGTAAACGTTCATTTTAGTTATTTTTGTTATTTCCTTGTTCTTGATAATCGTGTTTTGTATGTCGTAATAAAGTTTCATCGTATTCTCAATTCTTGTATTAATTTCCATTTCTTGCTTTCCATTTAGTTCAATATTAATTCCCAGATATTTGAAACTATCTACTTGTTCTATATTGACGTTCTCTATGTTTATATTCAAGTTTTCTTGTTCTCCTATAATCATGACTTTGGTTTTCTTTTTATTTATTTTCATGCCATATTCTTTACATACTTTGTTCCATTTGTTTAGATTTCCTTGCAGTTTGTTACTTCCTTTGGCTATGATTACAATGTCATCAGCAAACTCTCCTTCTGATATTTCTGTGATATGCATATTTCTGTATCCGATTTGTAATTTCGATACTTCATATTTGCATTTTTTAAGATGTCATCCATGAATGTAATAAACAATACAGGGCTTAACCCTTCTCCCTGCCTTAGCCTTTCTATCGTCTTAAAAGCATTAGATTGTTGTGTATCACTATGTTACGATTGCTTTCGTAAATGTTTTTAATTATTCTTATTATTTTTTTGCTGATTCCTCTTTGCTCTAATATTTTCTATAGTACATTACGTACCACTTTATCAAAAGCCTTTTCTAGTTTAATAAAACCTAGATAAACATTGTTATTTGTTAACGAAGCCCACTATTATTCGTTATTTATATATCAGACATAGAAGATTACCTGAAAGGAATGCAAGTAGGAGAGATTGTGGTGGGAAATTAAAAGTTTCACATGCTGGCATATGCCGATGATCTACCGGCGATAGCGAAAACAGGAGAGAAAATGAAAATTGTCCTGAAAAAATTAGAGAAATGCCTGGATAAAAAGAAGCTATTTCTGAACACGGGCAAAACAAAGATAATGAAATGCAAGAAAGAGGGGGAAAGGGAAAAAGAAGAACAATAGAGCAGAAAAGGAGAAATCGTAGAAAAAGTTAAGAGTATTAAGTACCTCGTCTACTATATCAAACGCAATGGGAGTTTGGAACAACACATAAATGAAATGCTGAAGAAAGCAAAAGTCGCATCAAAACAAATACGGAGTATCGGTGAACAAAGGTTCGACACAGAGCACATTGAAGCTGTTACAGCTATAAAAAGCCCTATAGTGAGAGGGCAACTCGTGAGGGATGCCTAGCAGCAGAGGATCCCCACCAACAAGGAAAGAGCACGTAGCGCTAGGCAGGATAGCGCTCGCGGAGCAAGTAGCCACCCAGACGCCAACGTGTTGGTAACGACCATTTAACCAACATTTCGGGTAACAAAATTTGGTTTAGTATAATAAAATCTATTATGCTAAACTCATATTTTTTATTTTTATTTATTTGTTTATTTTTAAATCTATCATTTATTAAAATTCAAGTATTAAACATTAAATTAAATTTTCTCGTATTGATATTTATTAATGTTGGGTATTTGGTTCCAGGATACTTGGATTCAAGACTTAGACTCGATGGGGCAAGCACTTAGCACATTTGCACATTTACGCTCCATTTTTTCTGTCAAAAAACACAAAAAATAAATAAAAATTCTTTTTTCAAAATTTTTGGGCAAAATCATAACAACCACTGGATTCTTTTGGAGACGTCCGACGGTTCCTAAACACCATTTACAATTTCTGTTAAAAAATTGAATTTCGTACTTTAGCATGTCGGGGCGTCATGCTTGGGGGGGGGGAGTAATGTCACAATTATGACATAATTGTATGCTAATGTCCCAATTCCTTGAGCGGCCTTTAGGTCGTGTAGGTCGCGGTTGCTGACTTGCGGTTTTGGGAATTAAAGAATGTGCAAAGTGTTGCGTGTTTGTCAACGTAAGTTTTGAACTACTTCTGATGTGTTGATAAACATTATTCAATTGTGCCGACTATGGTCTTTAATTGCTGCCAACAATTACACAAATGAATAATGTTTCCAAAACAATTGAGGTAGGACTTGACGTCATAGTGTCCTGGTTAACAGTTATAAAATGGTCTTAGGGAATAGAGTCGTCAGTCAATTATTCAGTCAGTCTGTTAGTGATTCATTGAATCAGTTAGTTATTCATTCGACCATTTTTTGTGAGCACGCTACCCGAGGACCAGCCCAGCTGTCAAGTCACCAACCCGAGATGTGAGTGCCGTCTACAGGGCTTCTCCACGTGTCCGCCTCGTGCGGATACATGGTGTGGTTCGACCGATCCTGGAGAAGCCGGGGCAAGAACGGGACTGACATCAGCCGTTAGCAGTCAACACAGCAGCCATTCTGACAATTAATTGTATTGTATTGTAATATTATTATAATATAATAAATTTTGTAGAAAAGATGTCCGTTCTTGAATCCATCCCGTGACAATATATGAAAAATGACTGGTTGACGAACTGTCCTAAATTCAAACCAGACACTCGAAACGAAGCAGAGATCCTAAATGAGAACGGAATGGGTCTGGGCTGGAAATTTTGAGAAAAATAAAAGGAATGGGAATAATTGGGAAAAAATAAAAATAATAAAAAATAATAATGTTTAGTATTTCTTCTTCATCATTTTTCTTTCTGTTTTATATAGAGTTAATTAAATTTGAATGATTAGTACGAATAATGTAACAAAATTTAGTCCAGTCCAGTCTGTGTAAACCATATGGTTACAATAAATGAATCTATCTACTTATCTATCCATCTATTTACTTACTTCTGATGAGGTGGCCAATGGTAAGTATAATGAACTCCAAGTATAGTATCGGGAGTTATAAATATACCATAAGAGCCACGATAGCCATCTGAAATATGATCAAATACAGTATATATAATTCAGTACATAATAATAAAAATAATAACAATAATCTTTATTATCAGTAATATTCAGCATATCACAAACAGGAGGATCTCCTACTCGGAAATATCCATGGAAACACCAATAGTGGCCTATTAGATGTCGTGTGATGGCGGTTTCTTTTCTGCGGTTACCCAAGATCCTAACTGTATAACATCTCCCTTAATCTGCCTCAACTTGATATTTAATATTATTAACCACTCACGTTGTAATTTGGCTAATACCTGGTGTTTCAGATGACTTTTTGTGTCATCATGAAATACGGAACTCACATTAATCATAGGTTTGTGTGAAGCACGTTTTGTAGCTGAATCAACCATTTCGTTACTTTTAATATCAACATGTTCCAGTACCCAAAACAGCTTTACGCTCATACTGTGAGCACCCAAATTGTGCTTTTTAGGGTTTTGTAGGTATGACCAAAAAACCCTTATACCGTCATTTTGTCGTCTGTCTGTCTGTCTGTCTGTCTGTCTGTCTGTCTGTCTGTCTGTTCGGTAAAAATTGTAGCCAAACGGCTAAACCTAGAGAGTTGAAATTTGGCATGCTTATACAAATCTTTGACCCGCACATAGGAAAAATACTAAAACATCTAAAAAACATACCCCCCTAAAAATATAAACAAATATGTGCTCATCGAAAACAAAAAATTTTTTTTTTATGTCTGAGTAGGGTATCAAATGAAAGCTCTTAGTACGTGGATTAACGATCAAATTTTTATTTTTGCAAAATAAATTATTTTGATGCGATTTTTGCCAAAATTGTGCAAAAAAAATTTTGTCCCACACCCTGTAGCCCAGATGGTTTAAACTAAAAATCTGAAAAAATTCTAAGTAATGTACATTGGTGTGAACCGGAATAGTTCAACAGGAATTTTTGATCAGATTATGTTTTTGGAAAAAAAGAATTTTTTGTGTTTTTTTGCTCTAATAATGTTGAAAACTTATATAACACGCTAAACAGTAACGTGTATCTTGGTGCAGTGGCTAAGATACTGGCATTCTGCCCAAGAAAATGAGTTCGAATCCTACGAGAGGAGAAAATATTATTTTTTATTTTTGTTTTTGCATTTTTATATTGTTTAAATTATTTTTTTAAAATTCTAGTTATATTTTGGCAATTGTTGCATTTAATTTTTAAAAGCGTAAATTTAATAACCAGTGGAAATTATTGAAATTATAATTTAATTAAAAATTTTGAATGTACACGAAATCAAAGGGGAGGAGCTATGACTAAAAACAACCAATGGGAGCCATAGGTGCAATTTTCAAAATCTTAATGAACCTTGATATATAAAAAAAATACTGTACATCTTTAGAAACTTAAATAATGGTAATAGGCATTCGAATTAAAATTCATAGAAAAATATTTTGACATAAAATTTGTTTTGGCATCCCAAATAATCATCATTCACTTACTAAATACCTGCAAAACCCTGAAATGTGTGAAAATTCACACTTCACATCAATTTTTTACCTTATCGTAAACTCCACGTTAACTCAACAATTAATATTTGATAAAAAATAATATTGGCACCTATAATATGAACATGTTTTGTTGGCAAACTGCGCCTTCACCGAAATACTTCCTTCATACTTTTGTGACTGTTGTGATAGGGGTTCTATATACTGCATTGTTCGCGCGTCACTGTTTTATATATATATAAGTTAAATAACAAATCTGGTTATTTATGTTTTTAAAAAGTTTTATTGAATCTTACAAGCGTGGATGAGACCACTACAAGATTAATTCAAACTCGGTTGAGAACGATGGACGTTTACATAAGTTATCGCTATCGTTATCGACACAGGATGTTATTCAAATCGTTACAAAAACTAACGCATAAAAAATAATCTAAACTGCGATTTAGGAATTCCTCCATTCTTAAGCAGTTGGTTTATGTAATGAATAAGGAGTAGTAAGAATTTGTTCACCAGAATCGTTCTTTTAAATCTTTTAATTCTATAGTTATTTCATTCTTATTTTTACTTCTTCTTTTACATGGTTTTCGTTTACAAATATAAAATATTATAACACAACTTAAAGCTATATAGTTAATTCGTGTATCTTACATATTTCTTTAAATTATATGTTTTCTTGTTTCATATCCTTTAATTCTAAGATAATATAAGTTATTTGATTTTCAGCAATTTGAAATTTAACACTTTCAAATATAACTTCTTGTCCTGTAATCGTTTTTCCGATATTTAATTTATAATTTTCTGACAATTTAGTTATAAAAATAAGATTTTTATTTTCGATTTGAGTTAATACAACATTTTCATTTATTTTATAATGATTGCAATAATCATTATTAAGGTTTTTAAGAATATTGGTTATACATTTACTTAGCTTAATATAATTGGTTCTACAGTAATTTATAGTATTTATAGGGGAAAAATTTTAAGATCGTAGCGCCACGCGTATTTTTTTGAAACCATTCTAAATCAGATACCACTTGACATTTACTAGTAAATAATAGCGAAAAGTGTATCAAAAAACGACAAAAGATAAATAATTGTTTGGGATTTTCTGATTTTGTGAAGTGACATTACTTGTAAACATCTAAAATACTACATTTTGTGATCTGGTTTTAAGTTATGGCGGTTTTCCATTGTCGATTATTTTAACTATATTGGGGGAAATAATAATTCCCGTGTTGTTTACCAAGGGGTAGAAATCTACAATGCTGGGCATATAATATTGTGTGGAATCACTGAAAAAAACAGAGAGTTCATAAAGATTTATGCATTATGCCTACAAACTTGTGCATTACAAACCCACACACAATAACAGGAATTTTCAAGATATGCGATAATAAATACAAAATTGAAAATATTTTTTGTAGTCACTATCATTAAAATGTAATGAGCAAACTTTGATATAAGGGCTCACTTTTTTTCCAATTTTTAAATTGTTTATCTAAACATCGCGTCGATTCCTAACCTCTTGCTTTCCCAATTTTGTTTCGAACCGTACGGTGTCTGATATTAGTGGAAACAAATGAAACGATATTTCCAGGTTTCTTCTTTTCAATGAATTGCACATAGGCACACAACAATATGTATTATACATTTTTCAATGATTATAATAAAACTTTAAAAACAAACTTCATACAAAGCCAATACACAAAACGAAATGTCATCTGATGTACACAAGTTCACGAAACGCTCACCAGATGGTAGGGTGCTTAGCTGCAAATCCCTATAGTTTTGCAATATTTATTTTCACTTCTTATGGTCAGTGTTTTAGCCTCATTTATCAAATACATATGTGAATCTTTAATTCTCGGTATCGGCGTTATTTGATGCAGCTCGTAATTTTTATTTTCGTACAATGGTATCTCTACAAAATATTCAATCTGGTTCTTGATCTTACAGTGATCTTACAGTGACTAGTGACAAGCTGTGAAGTTTCCCAGTAATTGGAATGGGGATTTGTTTCCATTATTAAGTTCTTGCGTTCTGCTTTATTAATTATTGAATTACGAATTTGGTTCAAATTACAGAAAGTTAAACTTGTTTCAATTTCATTTAAAATTTCTATTAAATTAATACTTAACAAAATTAACTGATTTATAATTTCTTTAATTCTCATAAGATTTTCTGTACTGAGATTTTCTTTTATCAGTGTTTATATTTGCATAATCTTAAAATTAATTCATTGTGTTTCACATTTTCTAGTTGAGTATTAACTATATGTTTGTTAATACGAAAGTTTACAAAGGCTTGTTCTTGTAAGGTCTTTTGATTTCCATTTATCTGTCTAAATAGTTCGTCTTAGTTTTCCGCGTCAGTATTATCTAAATTTCCAGTAATACTTTTCATTACTGAGCCTGATCCATTAATTAGTACTCTTTTAAAACGTTTACTTCTGTTTAGCTCTAGCTCTTCAATTTTATTTTGGAGTCTATTTACATTAAAGTTCAAAATATTAATATATGTAGGGTTCTATAGTCCTAAAGAACGCGATCAGTGTTGTAATAGATACATTTGAAAATATATCTAGATGCAGATACAGATACAAATTTTAAAAAATATCTAGATACAGATACATTTTTTTTACAGTGTATCTAGATACTTCAAGATACTTTTAAGATACTTTCGGAAAAATGAAAACACCACAAAAAAAATTGATGTGAAGTGTGAATATTCACACATTTAAGGGTTTCGCAGGTATATAATAAGTGAAGGCGGTAGATTGAGTGTGTAGGACAAATTTTAATTTGTAGTAATCACGGCAAAATGAACGATATTTTTAAAATAATTTATCGTCTGTTAATCATATAATAAGACTGGTTATTAAATTTACGCTCTTAAAAATTAAATACAACATTTGTCAAAATATAACTATAATTTTGACAAAATAATTTCAACATAATAAAAATGCAAAAAAAAAAACAGAAAAAATAAAATTCACTCCGTACTCGAACTCGAAACCCTTCGTTTTCCAGCGCATTTTAGCTTACGACACCAGTGCTCTAACCTATTACGCTATCGCATGCCTTGCATGTGAGTGTCTTACATTGGTATAACTTTTGAACTAAAAAATGCGTTATTTTCGGAAAACATAATCTGATCAAAAATTCCTGTTGTACTATTTCGGTTCACACCAATATACATTACTTAGAATTTTTTTAGATTTTTAGTTTAAACCATCTGGGCTACAGGGTGTGGGACAAAATTTTTTTTGCACAATTTTGGCAAAAATCGCATCAAAATAATTTATTTTGCAAAAATAAAAATTTGATCGTTAATCCACGTACTAAGAGCTTTCATTTGATACCCTAATACGAATTTAAAAAAAAAAAAAATTGTTTTCGATGAGCACATATTTTTTTATATTTGTAGGGGGGTATGTTTTTTATATGTTTTAGTATTTTTCCTATGTGCGGGTCAAAGAGTTGTATAAGCATGCCAAATTTCAGCTCTCTAGGTTTAGCCGTTTGGCTACAATTTTTACCGAACAGACAGACAGACAGACAGACAGACAGACAGACAGACAGACAGACAGACGACAAAATGACGGTATAAGGGTTTTTTGGTCATACCTACAAAACCCTAAAAAGAAATAACTAGAGCAAGGAATATATTTGTTCACAATAAAAAATAAGTTTGTTAATAAAATTATATAATTTTTTTTTATTTATTATTTTTTTAAATTTATTCAGAGCTGGAAATACAATTACACTTTATTAAAATTTTATAGATAAAAATTAATTAAATAAATAAATAAATTATAAGTTTGAGTATTATGATAAAATACAAGTTCTATATATAATAAATTAAATTTTGGAATACATCCTTTTATTTTTTTCCTTTTTTTTTTAAATAAAAAATAAAAAAAAATAAAAAATAAAAGAATGTTTTCCAAAATTTAATTAATTACATATAGAACTTGTATTTTATCATAATTCTCAAACTTATTTATTTATTTAATTTATTTTTATCTATAAAATTACACTATAATTTTGATAACTAAACCATAAAATATTTTAAATTTTATTTAGGTATTGCAAAACTACGTTATATCACACTCATGTTTAGGTTCAGAGTGAAGCATGTTTTTACTCCCACCAAGCAAGAAAGAATTTACTGGTCGCTGATTGGTTAATATAAACTTAAAATTCAAATACCTGAATGATGCTAAATGTATTAACAACTTGAAAAATCGTAAGGACATATTTTGTAAAAAGACCTTGAAAAAGACAAAATAGGAAAGTATCTGAAAAAAGTACCTGAAATACAGATACTTAGATACTGATTTAAATATCTAGATACAAATACAGATACATATTTTAAAATGTACCTAGATACATTACAACACTGAACGCGATCATACGAGCTTGCGTCGTAGCGTAAGATCGCATAAAACCAAACCACCGGAATAAATAGGTGACTATAAAAATACAATTGTTTTATTGTTGTTTTTTTACAGTTAATTAAAAATAATTATATAATGTGGATGTGCATTAAAATTATGTAAATAAACTGTTTATAAATCATTCATTCTATATTTTCATAAAGAATCCCGCATATATGATTCTGTTTCTCTTTTATAATTCTTTACTGATTTTTCTTTTGCTAATTCGATTTCAGTATCTTGTTTATATGTTCTAATTTTATTGAATTCCTTATAGATTGGTTCTAAATTATTTTTAGATTTAGATTTTTTTATAATTAGACGTTTACGTTTTAAATCGGTGACTCTGCGTTTACCAGTATTTTTTCCTTTAATTTTTAAAGTCTTTAATTTTGAATCATAGTTGTCAAATTTGTGTGTCAACATCAGTGATGGGCGCGTAGAATACATGATGTAGACTAATGTAGATTTTACGCGTAAACATGTCAAGTAGAATATGCCTTTGTTTACGTGTCGAATGTAGAATGTAAACTGTACATGCGCAGTACGTTTAAATGTAATATTTGAAATAATATAATGGTAATAGTTTAAATAGTTTACTTTAATGTTTATGTTTATTTCAATTTTATGTAGTTCTAATTACATATATTGTTTCCAAAAATGTTATCTCACAAATCGTATGTTATGGACAATATAAATTACTTGGTTTCTGTCTGTATGAACTACTAAAGTAAAAGTAAAATTAAAAGTTAGTAGTTGTTTTAATCAGAAAGCTGTCAAAAATATTAAATTTGTATTCTTTACTGCCTCTTCTGCTTAAAACCGGCGGTATTTTATTTTTTTAAACGTTACATAACCTCATTTTTCATTATTCTACGCTAGATTCTACGTGTCTACACAGTCTACACTTCTCTACGCTGTCTACGGTAAATTTACACGTAGACGTAAAAAATTCAAGTTTACGCGTAGACGCCCATCTCTGGTCAACATCGTAATTTTGAAATAAGTCCTAAGTCCATTCTACATTATACTTTTTTCAATACTATCCAACTCTGACGTCATTTTAACTTTTGATACTACAGAATATAGTGGGGGAAAAAATAAGAGATAGTGATAAATTTTATATCTTCCATCTCTTATTACTTTTCATTGCCAACTTAAAAATTTTTAGGTTCAGATGGCAGACAACAATTTGGTTATAGTAAACCAATTTATAAATATTGTTTAATTGTGCTAAGTTTATATTTAATTATATGATCTAAATAAACTTCTTATCCACTTAATAAACTACTAAAAGTTAAGTTGTAAACAAAAACTAAAAAGTTGGTGTTGGTACGACTAAAAAGTACAGAACTGTCAATCAAAAATTTGACCGGGGGTAGTTTTGGATGACTTACTAAATTGACAAACTATTCTTTGATCATAATGTTTTTTTTGATTAAATTTCATAGACCACACGTAGACTTAAATTTTGTATATCTTTAGCTTAATAAACCTAGTTATAAGTTAAACTTATAACGGTTGCTTAATTTCAAACAACCCCCACATTCTCCTGTCCGGGTCGAACCCATAATTTCCAGGTTCCATGAGGGAGCCGTAAGCCAACCTAGCTTAATTGGGGCCTGCGACGTAAGTGCCCACCGCTCGGGGTCTTACAACTAAGTGAGTTGTCTTTTGAAATGCAATGTATTATGTTGTGATACTTTTCAAATATGTCTTCGTGTTTTAATAATTTCAAAATTTTGTTTTACGCGTGATAGGGCATCAGCATTTGAGTTCAAGTTTTCTTTTTAGGGTTTTGTAGGTATGACCAAAAAACCCTTATACCGTCATTTTGTCGTCTGTCTGTCTGTCTGTCTGTCTGTCTGTCTGTCTGTTCGGTAAAAATTGTAGCGAAACGGCTAAACCTAGAGAGTTTCCGCACATAGGAAAAATACTAAAACATCTAAAAAACATATCCCCCTAAAAATATAAACAAATATATGCTCATCGAAAAAAAATATATTTTTTTAAAATTCTGTGTAGGGTATCAAATGAAAGCCCTTGGTTCGTGGATTAACGATCAAAATTTTATTTTTGCAAAATAAATTATTTTGAGGCGATTTTTGCCAAAATTGTGCAAAAAAATTTTTGTCCCACACCCTGTAGCCCAGATGGTTTAAACTAAAAATCTGAAAAAAATCTCAGTAATGTACATTAGTGTGAACCGAAATAGTACAACAGGAATTTTTGATCAGATTATTCGGAAAATAACGCATTTTTTGTGTTTTTTGGTTAATAATGTACAAAAGTTATGGTTATGTAACACACTACACTAGAAGGCGTATCCTGGTGTATTGGTTATGGTGCTCGCTTCTTACCCAACAAAATGGAGTTCGCTCCCGGCGAGAGGAGGCAATTTTATTTTTTTGTTTTTTTTTTTTGCATTTTTATTTTGTTTAAATTATTTTTGAAATGTGTGAAAATTCACACTTCACATCAATTTTTTGTATTCTATGTTGTAACTATACTCATCTAATTTTATTCGCCATCTCATGAGTTTAGAATTTGGGTCTTTTAAGCTCATAAGCCATGTCAAGGGTCTATGATCTGTTCTTATAATAAATTTAGTTCCATAAACATAAGGTCTAAAGTATTTTACTGACCTTACTATTCCTAATAATTCCTTTTCTGTTGTAGAGTAATTTACTTCATGTTCATTTAGAGTACGTGAAGTGTATTCTATAGGCAAATATTTTCCCTTAAAGTTCTGACTTAATACAGCGCCAATTGCAAAGTTACTTCGGTATATTTTTACTGTCTTCAAAACTTTTAATGTATGCTTCATTATTGGTATCAATGTTATTATTTTTCTTTAAACAATAAGTTAGGGGTTTTGTGAATTTTGCGAAATCCGGTATGAATTTTCTATAGTATCCAAGTAAAGTAAACCAAGGTACTGTTTTATTTCTTTAGGGGCCGAGAATTCCAGTTGCTAATAAACTGTCCAATAAATTTATTAGCAACATATTTTTTTTACGAGAGTTCCACCCCGAAATAGTTATTAGGTTGCTAATAAATAGGCTTATTTGTCTAGTAACTTATAGGCAACATGCAGTGCTTAATAAAGTGACATGTAACTAAAAACAAGTTCGCAAAATGCGTTAATATTTCAATTTTAATTGAAAAACAGTATAATTTTAAAAGAATATACAAATGTGTAGTTTTTATACATCCATATTTTTTCTATAATGGTGATTTTAGTGTTTTATATACATTTTAGTTGTATTTTCACGAAATCGACGATCTGTTTGGATGAATTTATAAATTATAGACAACCGTTTTAAGAATATTTTGGGCATTTATTGTAAATGTGATATGTAAAGAACAGTATATAAATATTATATATATATTTTTTCCACACCTATTTAATTATATTGCAATTATTAGCACTTGTTTCGTGAAAAATAGTACTCATAAATAACTACAGTGAATTATGATTTCATAATTCACTGCTTACGGCCAATCACAAACCTACATTTCCATAATACAGTCTCGCTGATCCAATCATATTTTACAATGGCAATGGGAGGGGCCAAAACTGCAGTGGTAGCAGGTAACATGGATGACGCTATCACTTCCATTAAAATTATCAATTTTGAGTCTAACTCAGGGATTCCCAACCTAGTTGTAAGGACAATCCAATAACTAACATAACAAGTATAAATCTATATATTTTATTAAACAATTTTTCAATTTTTCTGAACTATGTAACTAATTATAATATAATTTTTTTTATAATTTAATGCGATGGTTGTGGTTGATGCTTTTTCATAATACTTTTTATGTTAGGTGTAAAATTAGTTAATAATAATCGTAAATAACCGCGTTCTGTAATATTTAATCGATTTCTAGTTTTTCTTAATAAATTGTTAACGTGACTAAATCCTGCCTCCACCAAGTAAGAACTAGTAAAAGCTAAAAATAATGGTTCGGTGATATGAATTAATTTGACGTATTTTTTGCGAATATCTTTACAATGCCAAAATTTGGCATAACCACTTGCTTGAAAATTGATTTTCTCTTCCAAATTCTCCTTCAATTCAATCAATTCTTCTTGTAGCGAAAAATCAATATTGCTTGTGTCGCTTTCAAATGGATTTATAATCCACGACGGGATATCTACACTTTCTAAATCTTTATAACGGGCATTGATATCTTCTTTTAATTGTTTAAAGTGGTCAGTGTAGATTTGAATGTCATCAACATTAATCATCTTTTTCAACAACAGAAAGTTGCATCAAAAGTTCAAATTATCAAAAATCATTTCGATTTAAAGTGGAAATAAACAAATCACTTTTGGAGCGAAACCCAAATATAACTGTTCGAGTTTGAATGAGATTCACGTTTTTTCTTTGTAATTTATTTTGCATATTATTAAATAAAGAAAATATGTCTGCTAAATAAAATATATGCTTTTTTGATTCAATTAATTTAATAATAGACCCCTGGAATACTATAGACCCTTTTTAAACTTCCATAGACCCCCAAGGGGTCCACCTAGACCCCGTTGGGAATCCCTGGTCTAACTTATTTGTTTAACACGTTGACTCCCAATTATTCGTTCTCGGAGTTTTCTCGTAGTTAGCGTTCTTACCCAGGACGCCGACTACGAGATTACTTGTAATACATTGACTTAATAATATAATATGGCTATATCAAATTCACTTCTGAAACAAGAATCCTGAATCTTGCCTTGGCAGTCAACGTGTTAATAGGTGTGGAAAAAGTATAGTATTACATTCGCGATTATGGCCATTATTCACTCAGATGATGTTTGAGCCCACGAGCCGCAAGCGGGTGGGCTCAAACATCATCTTCGTGAATAATGGCTGTCATAATCGCTCATATAATAATATATGTTACATATTCATATATATATATATATATACTCATATAATAAACATTGTCTTTTATTTTTATATATGTATTTCTTTCAATTACGATTACAACACATTACAAACCATACTTTAAACATTAATTACTTAAACATATAATTTTTATATAAAAATGATAGATAGAAAATAAGAAGACAAACGCAATTATTGGCAGAATAATAATGATGTGTGGCTGAAAATTGCTGATAAGTTTATTTTAATTTATATTGTTTAAAGAATGTAAAATAAAGCAAAATATGGCTGTCTTCTAATTTTCAATCACTTTTGTATTATAAAATGTTATTTTTATTAACTCCTCTTCTGTCTATATTGTCCTCTTTTTCTGTGGTAAAATTTGTTGAACGCCGTTTAATTGTCATTTTAACAATAACATAAAAAATATACGTAACGTCATTGAATGTAAAGTAAACCATTTAATGTCAAAATATTTAATGTCAAAATATTCAATGTCAAAATTTTATCTCACTTTAGATCTACAAATTTACGTATAGCTCTATCCCTCTTGCACCGTGTTACTATCTTCATAAGAAATACCAATACAAAAACAAAAAATTATGTTGCTAATAAACTATAAGAAGGATTTTGTAAGTTGGAAATCACCAATAAATTTATTAGCTTCATAAATATATTATGTGTCTAATAACTATTAGGGAGTTTATTAGAAACTGGAACTCTCGGCCCTAAGTGTTTTTGGACTAGGAAATTCTTTTACTGCTGTTATTTTTGAGGGATTTGGTTTTACTCCATCTTGTGATATTATGTGTCCGAGATAAGCTACTTCTTTTCGCATAAATTTGGATTTATCTAATTAAATTTTTAAATTATAAGTTTTAAGGGATTTAAAGATTTTTTTAATGTTTTCACAATGTTATTGCAATGAGGTTCCAAATATGATAATATCGTCTAAATATACCAAGCATTTTATTTATATAATCTCTTAAGACATAGTTCATCATTCTTTGAAAAGTTGCTGGGGAATTTGTGAGATCGAAAAGCATTGTAACATATTCAAAGTTTCCTTTATCTGTAGTAAAAGCTGTTTTACGTATACTATCTTTATGCATATGGGTTTGGTGAAATCCTTGTGTTAAATCAAGTTTTGTGTAATATATGTTTTTACCTAACTTATCTAATATATCTGCGATATAAGAATTGGAAACTTGTCGTCAACCGTTTTCGCATTTATCTTACGATAATCTATTACCATTCTAAATTTCTTTTTACCAGAGGCATCGGCCTTTTTAGGTACCATCCAGACGGGGGATGACCAGGACCTATTACTATTTCTAATAACTTTATCATCTAATAATTTAGTTATTTGTGAATCTATTTCTTTTTTATCTACTTGCGGGTATCTATAAGATTTTGTATAAATTGGGGTCTCATCTGAAGTTATTATTTTATGAAAAATAACGTATGTCTATGTAAGTTTATCGTTTTCTTTTGGAAATATAGTTTGATATTTTTGAAGTTTTATAAAAATCGTATAAATAACATTTTAGAATTTTATTTTCAAAACGCATGAGAGTATATTCATTTCCAGAATTTTTAGCAAAAGGTGTGGAAAACTCAAAGTTTTCTTTATAAACCCCGCAGGGGAAGTTCATGATAGCCATAACACCTGGCCATTTGTCGAGCTTTCGGGCCTGATGATCCCGCGTACCCTCAATCACGCAAGGGAAGTTCATAATGGTCGCATCACCTGGCCATATAGAGCTTTTGGGCCTGATGATCCCACGTACCCTGAATCACATATCATTTGGGAGGAGACAGTTCAGAGAAGCCGATTGTGGGAATAGGCTTATCTGTTGTCTCTTTTATCTCCCACTTAAATTCCTACCCACGTGTTTGCCGTGCGTGGAGACCCGTAACGCCGGAGAAGAGAATCCTGGTCGGTTGAGGGAGACTGCTGCCCGCGTACAGTACGATCCCAACACGCCTTCTTTGGCCTCGGATTCGGTAAAACGGGAGGCTGAGTCTGGTCAGCTCAGTCAATCGGCTGGTGTCACGGTTCATGGATAGAGTGACTCCACTACTATATCGTGGATGCCGGGGCAATGCTGTGACACTAGACAAGTATTCGGGGTTCTGTGGGAGCGGATGCAGCTCGCAAGGTTCCAGAGTTGGCTACTTTTGGTTCTCGAGCGGGTCGAGCAGCCCGTGACTACTTCCTCCGATGCTATATCATCCTTACATGTCTGGCGCAATGAGCCGGTTTGCGGCCAACGTCCCCGGTGTAGGGCTCCCTGGTGGGTGGGCATGGCAGGGTGATGAAACTTTTTATACGGGTATGGCGACTACCCGGAAGGATAAAAACTTTTTAAGTTTCGCCAAAGTTAAGAGTAAACTCCGTAAAAAATGAGACAGAGCCGTCGTCAACATTACAGAAATGTGTTAAGTTTGGTGAGTTTGGAATTTCAGTTCAGCCGCATAAGGCCCTGAATACATCGAAAGGCGTCGTAACGGATCGCGACCTTGCTTATGTTACAGAGGAAGAGTTTTTGCAGGAAATGACATCGCAAGGTGTCGTCGAATGCAGGAAGCTCAATCCCCGGAACGGCGAGCTTTCGATCTCTATGTTGGTGTCCTTCGCTGGCACAAGGTGCCCAACATCGGTAAGGGTGGGGTACAGCGTTTGTAACATTCGCCTCTACTACCTCAATCCGATGCGATGCTACATGTGCCAGCGTTACGGTCACACCTCAGTTCGTTTTGGCAAACAGTCCATCAGTGCCAACTGCGAACAGGACCAAAATGATGTTGATACCCGTCCAAACGCGGCACAATGCGTGAACTGTAAAGGTGCTCATGCATCTATTTCACGTCATTGCTCAACGTACTTGGAGGAGAAGGCAATACAGGTAATAAGAACACAGGACAAGATATCGTATTTCGACGCCAAAAGGAAATACAAAGAGAGTGCGCCGGTTACTTGTGCGAAATCTTTCGCACAAGTAGCCGCAAATCGAACTGCAAGTGTCAAAACTCAGACAGAGTTAATGCCTCGTCCGAAAACTGCAGCAGCAGTAACAGTTTGTACAAATACTGCTAGAGAAAAGGTGGTATTGGTCCCAGATACCAAAATTCAGACCCCACAACCTGGGGGATCTGGTCTGAATAAATCCCTCTCTCCTAAAGGAGAACGCACTCAACCTCAGTTGTCCCCACCACCTTAGGAGAAGACCCCACAGTCTTCTCCACAAATTAGAAGCGATCAGAGAATGGTCGCTTCTACAAAGCCCTCATCAGTCATTTCTGAAAAGGAGACTGATAAAGGACCCGTTGTTTCTCATTGAATACCAGTGAGAACAAAGCAATCAAAAAAGGAGTCCAGTGTGTCCATCAAAACACCTGGACTACCAAATGAAAATGTAGCCGAGAAAATGGCTGTGGACCCGCAACCTAAGGGTAAACCATAAATCATTAGGTTGAGGGGTAACTCCCCTAAACAGAACTGGATGGCCAATTACTCCAGTGGAACTGTAACGGTGTATATTAGCGCTACGTAGAACTGCAACTTTTATTGTTAGATTTTACGCCTTCGTGTGTTTGTCTACAGGAAACAAACTTCAAGGAAACCGACTCATTCTCTCCTCGGGGATACTCCGTGTTTCGCACGGATTTCCTTACGTGAGCAAGAGAATGTGACGGCGTGGCAATTCTCGTAAGACACATTGTACCACGATCCTGTAGACATTGACACTGAGTTGCAGGTCGTAGCAGTTCGTGTCGCACCCCCCTCCAGGTGACGATTTGATCTACCTTCCCCCTGGTGTTCGAACCGACATCCGAGATGTCGTGAATATCATCGATCAACTTCCACCACCCTTCATACTGCTAGGTGATTTTAAAGCCTACAATGTGTGTTGAGGATCGGTGCGGAACGATCGCGGGGACGTCACCTGAAGAATATGTTGAACGGTTTGAATCTGAGCTTTTTGAACGACGGCAGACCCACGCACTTTTGTGCAGCAACGGGTACATTCAGTGCTATAGCTCTTAGCGTCGTTTCACGAGCCATCGCTCCGTTGTTCAAATGGGACGTGCATCACGACCTGTGCGGTAGTGATCACTTTCCAATCCTCTTAAGGCCTCTGTTCAATACTGTTACCGAATCCCGCTGGCCAAAGTGGGTTCTTCGGAAAGAAGATTGGACCTGCGGTTAATCCTGCAGGAAGAATCCCATTATTTGACATCTCCCTTAATCTGTCTCAATTTAACGTTCTGAATGCTGCTCCACTCATATTGCCACATGGCTAAAACAAGATGTTTCAGATGATTCTTTGCGTCATCTGGAAATATGAAACTCACATCAATCATAGGTCTGTGGGAGCTACATCGGTCTGTTGCAACTACATCAGCCGCTTCGTTGCCTTTAATACCAACATGTCCCGGTATCCAAAACAGCTCTACCATCACATTCTGAGCATTCAGATTGTGGAGTAGCAACCGGACCTTTAGTACAAGAGCACTGGATCTGGCTCTTGGGTACTGTTCAGAGCGCTCAGCGAGTCCGTCAAGATAACACATGACCTACTTTGCTCTGACGAAACAAAACACAGGGCCTTGAAAATAGCGTAGAGCTCAGCAGTGTACACACTCGTTATAGAGTGCAGACGGTACTGAAACTGTTGGCGTGGATTCAAAACAACGAAAGCACACCCAACCCTGGTTCCGGATGTTGATCCGTCAGTAAAAATGACAGTATCCTCGAACCTAGGGACCAGTGTTCTTTGTAACTCATGTTGGTATTCGATAGGCAACGTAGTATCTTTCTAAAACCTAGTTAATGTGAGTTTCACAAGCGAACGCGGTAGCGTCCATGGTGGAACAGCACACAAAACGAAACTGGCCATTTCGGACATATTAAAATCAATGTCACTCAAAATGCCGAAAGTCCTCAGACCAAAAGACCTATTGGCTCTTGGTTTTCTGTCATAAGTCTCTGTATGCCTATTTTGTAGAATAGTGTCATACGCGGGGTGATCTGGCTTGGCACTGAGTGCAGCCATATACCGCAAGGATAGAATTTTACGACGATTGTACAATGACGGTTCGCCTGCTTCAAACAGCAGGATCGGTATTGGGCTGGTGCGAAATGCACCTGTGGCCAATCTAACCCCAGTGTGATGTACAGTGTCAAGAATTCTTATCTCTTGGTGTTTAGCTGACCCATAAGTTAGACATCCATAGTCCAGCTTAGAGCGCAATAGGGAACGATATAAACGCAACATGACAGTGCGGTCTGCACCCCATGTCTTGTGACTGAGGACCCGCAACAAATTGAGCGACTTTTGGCATTTTTTCTTGACGGACAAAAATTGTGCCCGCCAAGTAAGACGATTGTCAAACACGAGACCCAGAAATCTGGCAGAAATCGGCAAATATTAACTGTGCGCCATTTAGCGTGAGTGTAGGGTTGGGATGAACGCCCCTTTTCCTACAAAAATGGACACACACAGTTTTGCTGGTCGAGAATTTGAAGCCATTTTCGGTTGCCCATGTATCGAGACGATTGATAGTCAGCTGAAGCTGACGTTCGATTGTACTAGTCTTTTGTCCGGCGACAAAGATACCAATGTCGTCGACAAATATCGAACTCTGTACAGGTAATCGAATACATGAAGCTGCACCGTTAATGGCAATTAAAAATAGCGTAACGCTCAGTATGGAGCCCTGTGGGACCCCATTGTCCAGTGCGAACATTTGTGACAAGGTATTTCCGATCCGCACCCTGAAGCGCCGGTTCGACATGAAGTCTTTTATAAAGAACATCAAGCGTCCCCGGAGACCCCAGGAATGCAGAGTACGGAGAATACCATATATCCATGCAGTGTCATAGGCTTTCTCAATATCGAAAAACACAGCTACCAGGTGTTTGTTTTCAACGAAAGAATTCCTGATAGCTGTCTCTAGTCTGACCAGAGGATCTGCTGTTGAGCGGTGACGGCGAAAGCCGCACTGTGTATTGGCCAGCAAGTCGTTTGATTCTAAAAACCAAATCAGACGCTTGCCGGTCATACGCTCCAAGAGTTTGCAGAGACAACTGGTCAGCAATATAGGTCTATAGCTAGAGGGCAAGTGTTTATCTTTCCCGACTTTGAGGATAGGAATTATATGCGATTCCTTCCACTTAGTCGGGCACTTACCCTCAGTCCATATCCTATTATAGACATTTAAAAGCCTAGACTTAGATGATTCCGGAAGATTGCGGATCATACGATAATGTATCGCATCTGGACCAGGAGAGCTATCCTTACACTTTGACATTGCGCTATTTAGCTCTTCACGAGAGAAAAGCAGGTTGTATACCTCGTCATTTCTGGAGAAGAAATTAAGAGGTATAGATTCAAGCCCTGCTTTACGAGTTAGAAACTCAGGTGAATAATGTTCGGAGCTAGAATTGAACGAAAAATTAGACGCCAAAGTGTTAGCAATTCCGACCGCTGATGTAACTACGTTACCATTTGCCGATAGTCCAGCAATGGCTGTAGATATATTTCGACCGGAGATTTTCCGAAACTCCCAAACTTTGGCCACTGGAGTGGAACTGTAATGGTGGACACGTATTTGCGCCATGATGCGCGCTTGCTTTCTTTCACAATCCTCTTAGCACGAGCTTTCGCTCGTTGAAAGGCTATCATGTTTTTCTCTGTTGGACAACGACGGAATGTATTGAAGAGGTGTCTCCTTTCACGTACCGCCAAGTCGCATTCCTCGTTCCACCAGGGAACGGGAACTCTACGGGGCTGAGTGGATGACAGCGGTATGCTGTTTTTAGCCGCGCTTGTGATGGAGTCCGTGAAATGATTCACCTCCTCGTCTACGGTCAAGGTCGGATCTGCTTTCCGAAGAACCCACTGTGGCCAGCGGGATTCGGTAACGGTATTGAACAGAGGCCTTAAGAGGATTGGAAAGTGATCACTACCGCAAAGGTCGTGATGCACATCCCATTTGAACAACGGAGCTATGGCTCCTGAAACGACGCTCAGATCTATGACACTAAATATACCCGTTGCTGCACAAAAGTGCGTGGGTCTGCCGTCGTTCAAAAAGTTCAAATTCAAATTGTTTAACATATTCTCCAGGTACATCCCCACCGATCGTTTCGCACCGATCCCCAACACACATTATAGGCGTTAAATTCACCTAGTAGTATCGGAAGGGTGGTGGGAGTTGATCGATGATATTCACGAGATCTCGGATGTTGGTTCGAATACCAGAGGGAAGGTAGATAGAACAAATCGTCACCTGAAGGGGAAGTGCAACACGAACTGCTACGATCTGCAACTCCGTGTCAATGTCTACAGGATCGTTGTACAGTGTGTCTCTAACGAGTATAGCCACGCCGTCACATGCTCTTGCCCCCGCGAGGAAATCCGTGCGAAACACGGAGTATCCTCGCGGAGAGAATGTGTTGGTTTCCTTAAAGTTTGTTTCCTGTAAACAAACACACGAAGGCGCAAAATCTGATAGTCGCAGTTCTTCATAGCGCTGAAATACACCATTACAGTTCCACTGCATTAGTGGGCCGCTCATTTCTGTTTCTGGGAGTTACCCCTCAACCTAATGATTTATGGTTTACCCTTAGGTTGCGGGTCTACATCCATTTTCTCGGCTACACTTTCATTTGGTAGTCCAGGTGTTTTGATGGACACACTGGACTCCTTTTTTGATTGCTTTGTTCTCACTGGTATCCAGTGAGAACCAACGGATCCCTTATCAGTCTCATTTTCAGGAGTAGCTGATAAGGGCTTTGTAGAAGCGACCATTCTTTGGTCGCTTCTCGTTTGTGGAGAAGACTGTGGGGTCTTAGTGGTGGGGAGAAATAAGGTGGTGGGGAGAACTGAGGTTGAGTACGTTCTCCTATATGGGAGGGGGATTTATTCAGACTCGATCCCGCAGGTTGTAGGGTCTGAATTTCGGCCTCTGGGACCAATACCACCTTTTCTTTCGCAGTATTCGTCGCAACTGTTACTGCTGTTGCTGTTGTCGGACGAGGCACTAACTCTGTCTGAGTTTGAACACTTGCAGTTCGCTTTGCAGCTACTTGTGCGAAAGATTTCGCAAAAGTAGCCGGCGAGCTTTCCTTATACTTCCCTTTTGCGTCGAAATACGGTATCCTGTCCCTGGGGTCTAACGCAAAAAGTCATCTGAAACACCTGGTTGTAGACATGTGGAAACATGAATGGAACCGCACACAGAACGTTAAGTTGCAACAGATTAAGGGAGACGTTAAACCATGGGGTTCTTCCTGCAGGATTAACCGCAGGGAGGAAACCGCCATCACACGCCTCCGTATAGGTCACTGTTGGTGGACTCATGGACACTTCCTTCAAGGTGAAGAGTCCCCTATCTGTGAGACGTGTAACACAAATTTGTCTGTATTACACATTTTAACTGATTGTATACAGTTCGATAATGTCAGGGAGAGGTTAGGCCTGTGCGATGACCTCTCAGTTGCTTTAGGTGACGACAGGGTACTAATGGATAGGCTGATACTCTTCCTGAGAGAATCGAACTTATTGTTTTATGTATGAAGTATTGCACCTTATTTTAATGTGTTCCTAGTTATTGACTGTGATATTCGATGGTAAGTGGCCCCTTTACAACCTCTTACCATCACCCTGAGTCTGCTAAAATTTTCGAACAGACTTTTTATATTATTTATTTGGGTTTGTCAGTGCAAGATTTCCTTTTATTAAGTATGCGTTAATTTACTGATTTTTTAAATTTATTTATTGTGTAATTTATTGTTTTTTAATATGCAGTGTAGTCATGTTAATGATCTACGCTACGCGCAAATAGCCTTAGTTGCTGTGCGCCAAAAATATTAATTAACTAACTGTCCTGGGTTCTAATGACCTGTATTGCCTTCTCCGCCAAATACGTTGGGCAGTGGCGTGAAATGGAGGCATGCGCCCCTTTGCAGTTTTCGCAGTGTGCCGCGTTTGGACAAGTTTAAATTTCATGTTGGTCCTGTTCGCAGTTGGCACAGATGGTCTGCTTACCATAACGATTTGAGGTGTGCTCATAACGCTGACACTTCTAGCATCGCATCGGGTTGGGTTAGTAGGGGCGAACGTTACAAACGTTATACCCCACCCTTACCGATGTTGGACACCTGGTACCAGCGAAGGACACCACCATAGAGATCGAAAGCTTGCCGTTCCGGGGGTTGAGCTTCCTGCATTCAATGACACCTTGCGATGCCATTTCCTGCACGAACTCTTCCTCCGTAACATACGCCAGGTCACGATCCGTTACGACGCCTTTCGAACAGTTCAGTGCCTTATGCGGCTGTACTGAAATGCCAAACTCAGAAAACTTCATACATTTCTGCAGCGTTGACGACGCTTCAGTCTCTGCTTCTATTAGCAGTGTACTGTCCGACAACTTACGCACCGACTTTATACCAGTAGAGCACGTATTTCTCAACGTTCGGGCAACGAAGAACAATTATAAACTTCCCCTGCGGGAGCACACGTGATTCAGAGTTCGCGGGATCATCAGGTCTGGGAGTATGATAAACGGTCAGGTGTTATGACCATTATGAACTTCCTCTGCGAAAGCATACGTGATTCAGGGTATGCGGGATCATAAGGCCTGAAAGTTTGATTAATGGTCAGGTGTTACGACCATTTTGAACTTCCCCTGCGAGAGCACACGTGATTCAGAGTTCGCGGGATCTTCAGGCCTGGAAGTATGATAAATGGTCAGGTGATATGACCATTATGAACTTCACCTGCGAGTGCATACGTGATTCAGGGTATGCGGGAAAATCAGGCCTTAAAACTAGAAAATGATCGAGTGTTGTGATCATTATATAGTTCCTTTGCTGGATATTAAGTCATGGGCTTCTTCCTGTAGTAGACTCCATCTTACGTGTGCGTATAGACCTTCTAATAATTTAGAATTCACATTAGATTCAGAACACACACAATATATTCATTTTTAAAGTAAATGACTTTTATAAAATGAAGTTACAACTTTCATATTAAGAATGTACGGTTACATTAACATGTTGGTCAACTCGCTCGCTTTGTAAGTATAGGATCTTGAGATCGCTCCCCAGTACGGGCAGAAGATTTTTCAAAACAAAAAATATTACCCGTTGCAACTGTTGACCCAATCAGTCCACCCTTAAATAAGTACCGGTATCTCTGAATTATTATTCGGGAATATGGGACGTGCTTCAAAAGGCAAACAAAGCCGACTATCGCGGCTACAGTAAAAAAAAAAGTCGTTAGGTTATGCCATAGAGTGTTGTAGTCACCTGAAAATCTGTGATACATAAAAATTATGCCATACGAAAAAAAAAAAACAATAAAAAATAGTAAAAAGCTACCAAAACACTTACGGTCATCACAACGCACTAGACCCAGTTTGCTGTAATTAATAACTTCAGAACTTGCATAATAATTAGCATCATCTAAAAAAAAAAAATTCTGTTGTAAATAGAGAGTCAAACTAACACGAAAAAATCTGAATGTCGGATACTAGAATGAACGCAAATTTAAAATTTTCGGAAACTAATGGCGGTTTCGATTGATTCCCACTGAAATTGCTTGGCGGGTAAGCAAATGACGTCATGCTCGACCCGAGGTTTAATAGAAAGCACTCCAGAGTAACTCCCAACCGAATATGTGTTTTATAATTGTTATTATTAATTATTTACAAATACAGTGATTTTATTACGAAAACAGCGCAGGATAATACTGCGTTTTGTGTACCTATTTGTAAATGATACCTATTTATTCAGTGATAATATGACCGATCGAAACGTCACACTGACCATGTCGCTTTCATATCTATAACCGACGGTCTAGAAACGGAGAATTTACTTTCTCTGCCACTATCTAGGCATTTGGGAACCTATTATTATTTATTTATTTATTTTATAATACTTTGTGTATAAACTTATTATTATTATAATTTTTTGTGGTTACCATAATTTACTTGTTTTCTGTTTATCTATATAAGCAAAATATTATAAAATTTTGAATGAAATGAATATTTATTTTGTTGCCTAGGTCTGTTATAGAATAGATTTTTTTGTATTTCAAAATATAGGCTTAATTTTTATTTGTTGTTCTATGTTTCTAAATTATTTAGCTTTTTCTATGTTTTTGTTTTTTGTTTGTACTTTTTTTCTAGAGTGACAGCATGACCAACCAAATACAGTATTTGCCCCCGAGTGACCTGAGTGACCCAATAGCGAAAACGCTTTAAGAAACTATAGGTAATTTATTATTCAAAAGCATATGACAAGAACTATGAACAACGTAAAACGCACTGTCGTCCTATATTTATAAAAAATAAGATACTAACTCTCCCTTGTACATATATTTATTATACGATATTGTTTATAAGAGAAAATATCTCAAAATATGTTACCGTTTCTGAATTCCATACACATGACACGAGGTGAAAAAAATCAAATGTGTCTGAATAAGTTGCGTATAGAGAAAGCTTGATCTTCATTACATGGTGTAGCAGTACAAGCTACCTGGCAATATTGAATCTTAAAAACCTTTATTAAGAAAAACCATTACGTTTTGTTAATTATGTAACTAATATTCCTGACGTCATTTCTTGTTTTCACAAATCATTATAATTATACTTAAATTATTCTATTCTTAAATTTTGTTATCACTTAATAATAACTTGGTACATTCACCCTGAGTGTTCATGAGTCACCCTTATGAACCTTAGTATTGACAAATATTGATAATGAGTAATAGAAAATGACCAGGGTGGAAGGGGCTAATGAGAGAAAGTCTAAGGGAGTAAAGTCTTAAGTAGTCAGTCTAATGTCATATATAAAAGGTGTTCACAACATCAAAGTCTCACTTAGTCAGAAGAAAGTCAGAATAGAGGACTCAGTCAGAAGAAGTTAGAAGAGAAAAGTACTTCAAGTTATTTTATTTTTATTCATAAAGAACAAGTGTTCCACGAACTGATAATGCTGAGTGAGTAGACTGATTCAGTTGTTAATTTATTTTATTCATTTTTAATTTTTGTACCATTATATGTATATATTCTAATCTGTCGACTTGTAAATACATGTGTATATTTAGTGAAGTCACGTTTATTGTTATTATGTTATCCCTTCAAACTCTGCTCTTGCTATCCTTCCTAGAATAATCTACATATACTTATTTATATATATTTTAAATGTAATATAATACCGAGTGGTTTGCCATATGTACGTGAATTCACATCAAATGTGTAGGTTCACATCAAATATATATGTATATATGTTTATTTTTGTATATACTAATATATGATGTATGTATTTACCTATATATGTATGTATCTACAAACGCATATGGTTGCTTTTGACAATGGTAAATTATTTTGTAATAATCACACCTAATAAAGTATTATTATTATATTATTATAGTATTTGTTAAAAACGATCGTTAGTTATGGTTATTTCTAGGTTGATTTTATTTATCAAAGCAAGGTAGCCTTTAAACAGAAAATGAACATTAAATCAGCAGGCATATATAGTGAAGTGCATATGTAGGACGATACATCAAAATTCGGAGTTAATTGTAAAAATATCAAAAAATAGTGCAATATTTAGATAACTATTTATTGTAAGTGGTTTAGTAACTTTACTATTGTCACAACAATATCGTTAAAAAGCTCATTTAAACGCGACTCATCTTAAGCTAATTCCACTTACGTATTCTTACAATATCTCCACTTTAAGAAAACGTCATTAACAACTTAGATTTACATCAAACATCTTATCAATACATTTTACAGAGCATGTTACCTTACGTGGTACATTACAGAATGTGCTCACTCATCTAGGCTCAGATTAAGATACTTCCTGTAGCCAGCTACGTCACTAAATGACGGCGTTTGAAACTGTTTAATATTTAATAATTAATAACATTCTTATGGAATAAGTTTTTGGTAAAATGTTACTGTACGGTCCGCTTTAACTTCATCCAACTCTATCCACTCCACCTACTTGCTGTAAACGACAGCTCACGTGTTTTACCAGTGGTCCTAAAACGTACTGACCGGTCTTGGTATAACTAGGGAATAGTACCTGCGCTACTGTGGCATTGTTATGTTAGTGTGAGTTTGTTTTGTCATTAAACTAGAAGATGGGTATCTCGCTTCGCTCGGCTTTTTCTAACCAAACCCTTACTAACTTAACCTAACCTAAGATAGTGTTTTGTCATTAAACTAGAAGATGGGTAGCTCGCTTCGCTCGGCTTCTTCTAACCAAACCCTTACTAACCTAACCTCACCTAAGATAGTGTTTTGTCATTAAACTAGAAGATGGATAACTCGCTCCGCTCGGTTTTATACTTTTACTAACTAAAACCAACCTAATTATCTTGTTTTTAGGTGCATAGTACTTTATTTTCCTCCATATTAGCTCAATTAAAACTGTGTCTCATTATGTATGAATTTATAAACCAGAAACCATTGTTTTAGAACCACTGATAATCCTTGAATTATTTAGTGTCTTGAGCATGCATGACACTTACGATAGTAAGTAGGAGAGGGGAGAGAATTGAATGAAGTTCGAGCGGACCGTAGAGTAATATTCAACCAAGTTTTTATTCCTATTATTTTTTATTTTTTTTTGTTCCATAATATTTTCCGACCACAATTTTTCGGAGTGCAAATACTAAATTTCATAAATTTAATATCATTCTACAAGTCTATTGTGCTAAAAATGTTGTAAATATGTTTTTCTTACTCTTATTTCTGGATAACGCGTGTAAATCTGTTTTATTACCTTGATCGAGCTGGTTTGAATTGAGGACAAGGGTCATTACGAGGTACACCATCAAAAGCATGATCGATCAATGTATGTTTCAAACCATCAACTACCTAAAATATATAAAGTTGTTGCTCTAACGACATTTTTTCTACATCAATTTCTCATAATCTATTAATTAAACTGATAATTGCGCTATTGTTCTCTTGTACTAATAACACAATGTTATCAAAAAAAAACTCAAGAAGCATATTTTAATGAAAAATATTGTGGTTAAATTGAAAAATACAGTATTTATTTTTAAGTATCACTTACTGTTTAATATTAACTGGCTTAATTATTTAATACATGTATGTACGACTAGAAAAACTGATAGTTACAAATACCACGTAATGTTTAATTAGTAGGAAACTTGCTTACAATCCTTGCTTGCCTTTTTGATCTAACTCCCTAGACACAAAACATGGGGCTGCAGACCGCGCTGTCATGTTACGTTTATACCGTTCTCTAGCGCGCTCTAAGCTAGATAATGGATGATTAGCTTATGGCTTATCTAAACACAAAGAGAAATGAAAACTTGACACTGTTTATCACACTGGATTAGATTGCCACAGCCTGATACCAAGCAAACTGTCACTGTACAATCATCTTAAAATTCTAACCGTGCGAGATACGGCTGCTCTTAGTGTCAACCTAGATCCCTATTCTACAAAACAGGCTAATAGAGTATTACCATAGAAAACCAAGAGCCAGTAAGCCTTTTGGTCTGAGAACTTTTGTTGAAATTTTGAGCGATATCGATTTTAATATGCCTGAAATGGCAAGTTTAATTTTATGCGCTGTTCTACCATGGACGCTGTCGCGTTCGCTTATGAATCTCATACTAACTAAGTTTGTAAAAATACTTGCTTATTTAATACCAATATGAGTTTCAAAGGACACTGGTCCCTTGGTTCGAGGATACTGTAATTTTTACTAGTGGGTCAAAATCCAAAACCAGATTGGATGTGCGTTCGTTGTCTTAAATCCACGCCATCAATTTCAGTTCCGACTGCACTCCATAACGAGTGTGTACGCTGCTGAGATGTACGCTATATTCAAGGCCCTGTATTTTGTTTCGTCAGAGAAAAGTCGGTCATGTTTTAACTTGACGGACGCTATGCGCTCTGAATTTTATCCAACAACCAGATCCAGAGCATCCTCTTGTACTAAAGATTTGGTTGTTACTCCACAATCTGAACGCTCAGAATTTGAAGGCAGAGCAGTTTTGGATACCAGGACTGTTTATATTAAGGTTAATGTAGCAGCTGGTGAAGCTGCAAAAGCCATCTCCCACAGATGTCAGTTTCATATTTCCAGATGACGCAAACTCATTTGAAACATCTGGTGTTAGCCAAATGACATGCTTGGGATAGCATACAAAATGTAAAGTTGAGATATATAAAGGTAGGCGTTGAATCATGGGGTTCTTCTAATCTCTGTTACACGTCTTACCCAAAAGAGGCCCTTCACCTCGAAGGATATGTCTATGGGTCCACTAACTATACGAAGGTGTATGTTGGCGGTTTCCTTCCTGCAACTAGAGCATTCAGATTGTCTGGTAGGGACGGGATCTTTAGTACAAGAGGATGCACTGCATCTGGATCTTGGATACTGTTCAGAGCGCTCAGCGAGTCTGTGTAGATATCTTTGAATGACTTTATTGTGACCAAACAAAACACAGGGCCTTGAAAACAGCTTAGAGTTCAGCAATGTATTCGGACACTGGTTCCGGAATTTAATCCGTCAGTAAAAATGACAGATTTCTCGAACCTAGGGACCAGTGGCGATAGGCAACGTTATATCTTTATCAAACTATTTAATCTGAGATTCACAAAGTTCAATCTCAGACCTATAATGAGATATCGACTTGGTTTTTGGTTACAAAGATTACCCATACACATGTACAAAAACGAGGTTCAGTATTTTGCTCTGATCAACCCATACAAGGCAAATCTAGATTCAAGGATATTCATAAAACCCTTCAAGTGACCTGTTTCATTTCTTTTTGGCACATAGGCGTCTTTTTAAAATCGGTATATGTATTAAAACTCAAAAACGGATAAACCGATTTTAGTGCTATTTGCAACAGCGTATTCCAAATTTGTCTGGAAAGATTTTAAGCTATATATCATCGCGGTAAGACACCAGGTTTCCGATCAATTAAGAAATATTTAAACTATAAAAGATACACATATTCAAAATATACCTATATTAACGAATTTTGGGTTTAATATTGCAACAAAAATGTTCCCGAGGATATATATCACAATTTTCTTTATTTTCATTTTAGACGACAATTGTAACGTTAAATTCGCTATTGAACATTATTGTAACCCCCTAAAGCAATACGAAGAAAACTTACTTCGGTGGCAAGAATATTTACTAACGAAAAAAAGTGCTCTGATCTATATAGGTACGATTTATAAATCAGGAATAATCACGAAGTAATTATAATAAATATCATAAAAATTATAATAAATAATTTCGTAAGGTGCAACATAAAATGCTTTACGTGACTGGCGCTGCCTTTGGCAATGATTCTCACATGGGCATTTTCCTAGGTTAGCACATCGGGATATATACGTGTTGATATTAAATGTCTGTACTACCAATGTTTACAAAGAAATTCGTACTTAAATTATTTGTATAAGAAGCACATATTAATACAATTGTAGATTAAAACAAATAAATATATTTGAATATAAAACGATTCGTAGCAACCAGTCTTGAACCGATTTCGAAATGGGCCAGATCTAAGCGGGCTACGACTACTTTATTTCGGTAGCGAAGCAGCGGGTACACTGCTAGTATTCTATAAAATATAAAGTTCAATATTGCTCATAATAGTTTTCAAAAGAAAAGGCCTATTGGCTCTTGGTTTTCTATCATACGTCTCTATATGCATATTTTATAGAATAAAGTCATACGCAGAATGGCCTGGCTTGCTACTGAGTACAGCCATATATCGCTGAGTTAGAATTTTACGACGAATATTCTACTACACTCTCCTAATATTGATGATCACTGGAACCACTTTTTTCGCGCGGACCTAATATTTGGAAACCATGGATGACCTATGATCTGACTCGACTGTGTTCGAGAAAAAACACCTATGGAGGAGATATAAATATACGAACGCTGAATATGATTTAATAAATTATAGGAAACTTTCAAGGACATTGACATCTTTAACAAGAAAAGCTCACCAATCATACGAACTTGCCATAAAAACAAACCTATTTTATCGTGAAGGTCGACCAAAATCGGTTGCAATTCAAAAAAACATCGATGCTGTGCGGAAAATGATTGAAGAAGATCGGCGTGTGACTTACCGTGAGATAGTGGCATCCTTTGGCAAACTGCAATACATTAGATTTTGCATGAACATTTAGCTGTGAAAAAGATCTGCTTTCGATAATTTGACTGAAGCTCAAAAAAAGGCTCGTGTTGATTGGTGTAAGAGAATGCTAAAAAAATCAACCTAGGCACTGTAAAATCCGTATACAACATCGTTACAGGTGACGAAACTTGGATTTATTCATATGAACCGAAAACTAAGCAATAATCCACTGTTTGGGTCTCCCAAGATGAACCGAAACCCACAAAAGTTGTTCGTTCACAAAGCACTTCCAAGAAAATGATCGCTTGTTTCTTTGGTTGTACTGGACATGTCGCAACCATTCCTTTAGAAGATCGGAGAATAGTTAATGCTGAATGGTATAAAACTATTTGTTTGCCAGAAGTCATCGACAAAATCAGGAAACACAACCAAAAACGTCCCATCATTCTTCATCATGACAATGCAAGCTCCCACACAGCACGTCAAACAATTGATTATTTGAAGGAGAAAAACATCGAATTAATGTCTCATTGCCCGTATTCACCTGATTTATCCCCTAACGACTTTTCTGTTCCCCAATGTCAAACAAAAAATGCGTGAACAGCGATTTTCATCCGCTCAAAAAGCTGTTGAAGCCATCGAAAACCATGTTTTTGAGATACCAACTTCAGAGTGGAAAAAAATGACTCGAAAATTGGTTTGAACGCATGCAAAAGTGTATAAATCTTAAAGGCAAATATTTTAAAAAGCAATAAAACAGTTAGTACAAAATATTTTTTTTTTAGTTCTTAGTTTTTGTAAAAACTTAAAAGGTAGGATTTCCCTGGACCATGAAACGTGGTCATCAGTCAAAATCTCAACATCGAAAATTTTCGCGATTACAATACTTGCCCCTTACATATTTAGGTCGGGCAAGTAAAAATCCAGGGACTCTGAAAGGCATAAAAACAAACCTATTTTACCATAAACGATGGCATCAACCCGCTGGTATATATATATATTTTTTAAAGCGTTGTAGCCGTTCTTTAGTCTTGAGGTAACATACATACATTCATAGATGCACACATACATATATTTATATATACACACAAACGAACTAATATATATATATATAAGGAGAAATAATAGTTCTTATTTACTCGTCAAATTTTATTAAAAAATATTATTACAAAATAATAATTTTACGAGACGTTTCGACTGGGACATCCAGTCATCTTCAGTCTATAAATAAAAAATATACAATTTTACAAATTTTATAAAACAGTCTTCAAAATAAAAATACAAATAAAATGTGAAAAATACTAAAAAACAAGTTAAAAAACATTAAAAGAATTATAGATGATTAAAACAAAGCATTAAAATAATAAATAATATTAAATAAATGAATAAAAGTTTAAAAATTTAAAAAAATTAAAATGGCGCCTAGCACCATTTTGTGAGAAAAATAATTTTATTAAATATAAATACCATTAAAACAGATTGCAAACATGTACAAAGAGTCACAGAAAAATTATATGACATCCAAACTGTGTGACAAAAAAAGGAAGGAAGTGTTCTTAACTGGAAGACTTATACCCTTTTCACACTAGATCTTTAAGACGATTGAACTTAAACTTCATCGATGTTTAATATCGGTTTGCTTTCACACTTGATGTTTAATTTGAAGAAGAAATCTCCATGTAAAGCTAGTATGTATTGCCAACATAATTTCATATCGTTTGAATTTATTCTGTCAGAATTTGTATATCGAGGTTAGGAGAAGTTTATTTTTTATATTTATTTAAATAATAACGCAAATAATCTTCTCATAACCTCGATATATAAAATGATAACAGCTGAACATAGATAAAAGAAGAGAAGCACAAATTCAAGGAGTATTTTTTTATAATGGGAATTAAGTTGGCAATGCGGGCGAAGTTTAAGACGCAGATCTCTGTCTTAAACATCGGTCGTGTTTAGACGAGGCCGTACGGTTTCACATTAGCGTTTAAAGATCCATTCACTTAAACATCCGATCTTAAAGATCTAGTGTGAAAAGGGTATTACCTAAAGTTGAAAAACCAAAACTATATAACAACTTCTAAACATATTTTAGCAGCTAGACCACTATGCTTACGTAGAAGTGCGACATGTTGTATCAGAGCAGGCAAGCCCGTTACTGACATAACACCTAGACAGTCAGACGTCACAATGCTGATAAGCTAAAGACCAAATGTAACAAGAAAAAAGACAAACAACTGATGTCTAAGAAATCAGTTTAAAATATGCTTTATTTAACCCGACCGTGTCTGTTTTTCATAAAATTGTATATTTTTTATTTATAGACTGAAGATGACTGGATGTCCCAGTCGAAACGTCTCGTAAAATTATTATTTTGTTATAATATTTTTTAATAAAATTTGACGAGTAAATAAGAACTATTATTTCTTCTCATATCATTTTTCGTCAAGAACCATATTTCTACTATATATATATATATAAATAAATATTTTCTTAGCGTAAGGTAATAATCGCTGGAAATCTACGTCTCACGAACGTATTATAAATTTTTGTAACAACAAAATGTTGCCCAGTCTATCCAAAGAATCTAATGGTGGTTATCACGCCCGAAAGGCCGCTATTATTGTTAAATTAAATTTTATTTTATATAATTTAAAACATAATTTTTTTTGTGTTTTTAAAAAATATTGAGTGCCGCTACCTGCCGGATTCAACATTATTTTTTCACCTGTTCATTCCGATACTGACCTGATCAGTGAAATATTATTACAAGTTTATTAGTTAAAATGCGCGTTTCTATCGCGGTTTAAGTGATTTTACACCGTCTTGGTGTCATCATTTAAATATTTTGTGTATCTACACCTGCCATCTCGGAACCATCCGAAGACCCAGGAACCTGTTTTATTCTACATATTTATTAGGAAAACATCTATTGTAAGTCTGTTCCCATTTTACATACTTTCTAATTCATTGTTAATTTAATATTTTTGTAACTTATATTTCTATTCTGCAAGTTATCGTGTCACCGCTGTAACTTTATTTTTTATAGTATTTTTTTGTTCGCACGCGCTCTTGTCTAGATCACGTGTGCTGATTTATTTTGAATTTAAATTTAACATCTGTATTTTTTTGTATTTAATATTAATAACTTTTGTTATATTGTCAGTTAACATTATTTTAGTGGTACTGTATTTTATTTATGTGATACACCCATCGTGTTGAGCAACGTTTTCCGCATTGTTTGTCGCTTGGTTAGGGTTTTCAGAGACATCGTGGGATTTTCTAGGTTTGGTTCCTTCATAACCATTACTTGTGGGCCTAGGATTTTACCCGTCTGCATCCCAGCTAGGGCTACCATTTCCCTTGTGTTAGTTTCCTACAGCAGCCCCTAGGAGCAGAAGAGTTTTTATTCCCTTCCCTTTCCTCTAGATCATCCGTGTCTTCCTCAGGTCATTTTCCCTGTCTCACATGTGCAAGGAAATCGTTTAATGTTGTGTAAATTATTGTTAATATAATTAAAACCCCTTGTTATTTCATGTGGGTGTTCCGTAACTGCGTTAGTTTGGAAATATTTCACAGTTTTCTTGTGTAGAATAAATTACCAGTTCTCTTTCTATAAAATTTCTTGAGAAATGTGTAGATATTAAGTATTCAAATAAATATTTTAAGGTCAAAGTATAATATTTTATTTTCTCTGTGAGTATAACATGGCACCAACACTATAACCTCTGAAAATATTCATTTACAAACACCAAATTTTATCATAAAATGGATTCACATATATTTGTAAACATTTTTAATACTCGGTTTTAATTACAATATTTTTTATTTAGTATTACAGTCAATCAACAGATTTTTATCCTATTATAGAATGACTATACTAACCTAACCTTACATTTCATATAACATTTACAATTTACACATATAATTTAGTTGTGGTACACTGGTAATACATATTAATGTGTGCAATGTTTAAATTTAGCGAGCGTTCACATTATGACAATATTTTACAAATGAACCACAAAATACATCAAGTACACTGTCAAACTGGTTATAAAGACTAAACATAGAATAAAATGGTGAATTGATTAAAATCTTTAATCTTGGTTTAGCCAGGGCAAACGTTTTAAGGTTCCTTGTAAATACAGGGCGACAGTGGAGATTTACCATCTCAAGAAGAACAGGGCTGTCAATGATATTATTTAATATTTTATAAAGGCATATCAGTAAATGGTTTTCTCGTCGGAATTTTAAGGATTGGATTTTAAATAATACCAGTAGTTTTTCTTGAGGAAAGCCTTGGTCAGGGTATTTTCCGAATTTTTTTAAATAGAGATATTTTAGAAATTTACGCTGAACACGTTCTATTTTATAAATATCCTTATTGAGAGCCGGGTTCCAAACAATGTATGCGTACTCTAAGTGAGGTCGAACTAAAGAGAAGTACAGTGTTTTGATGCATTCGATATTTGTGAAATCTTTCGTACTTCTCACACTACAAAACCTAACATTCTAGTAGCCTTGGATACTACACTATCAATATGCTCGTTGAAAGTTAAGTGATCATCAAAAATAACCCCGAGGTGTTTCACAGTATTAGATCGTTCGATATTAATTCCAGAGATATTGTAATTGAATTCTATTCGTTCTCTTTTCCTGGTAAAAGATATTATTTTGCATTTGTTTATGTTCAAGAAAAGATTGTTGTCATGACACCATCTTACTATGGCAATAAGGTCATCCTGTAGTTTGCAGCAATCATTTGTATCTTTGATTGTGTTTATGATCTTCATGTCATCAGCAAATAACCATTTGGACCTAAATTGAGCCTTGCGGCACTCCTGTTGTGGGGCAGAATTCATAAAATCGATGGCCCAAGTATTCAACATATTGTACTCGATTACTGAGATATGAATAAATAAAGTTACACAAAGCAGGAGAAAACCCCATTAAATGCATTTTTGACACAATTAAATGGTGCGGAATTTGATCAAAAGCTTTGGCAAAATCAGTGTGTAAGACATCAGTTTGATAACGGTTGTCCAAATTTTGAGAAATATATTGAGTTAATTGCTAAAGATTGGAAGTGGTACAGCGCTTGTGCATAAAACCATGCTGATCAGGACAGATGATATTAATATACAACAAGAAAACGTAAATTTGACCAACTCGGTGCGTCTCCGTGCACTTCACAGTTTTTCAATTCTATATTCCTTCTGCTGGTGGTCCTTCGAGGTCTCCGCCGCGAAGACCATTTGTGTGATTGTCGAGCCACCCTACCTTACTTAGGCTGGGAGCAGGCGCCATAGTGTATTCAATCAGCACTGTCGGATAACGTTTGACACTCGTATCGATAAGTCAGGCTATTACAGCTCCATGTTTCCGTTTACCACCCGTTTTCAGTCTCTACAGAAGACGACCCTGTGTTCTATTCTTCGAATGTCCGTTCCGTGCACATTCGTTCGTATCTTATTGTTTGTGTGTTAAATCGCGACCTCGGGTGGACTTATTAAGTGAATCAACGCGGCTGTATATCTTATTTTCTCCTACTCCAGAGAGGACCAGACAACAACAGTTCAAAGGGCTCTTTGATACGATCACGCTTCAAGTACGAGGTAAATCCATTAACCAGTACATCTCCCATCCCATCTCTACCATTCTACAATCGCGTAGATTGCGCAAAATACAGGCCACCCCGCTTATTTTAGTGCTCCTCTGAGCAGGAATCTGGTCAGTGTCTCCATCCGGGAACACTACAAGATCACGAACTTAACATCAAGGACAACTTTATTTTTTTCAATGGTAATGTGTGTCGAGTTGGGTATGTTTAGATAGAGCTTTTGAAAATAAACAACATTTTTTAAATATATTTTACAATTTAGGAAATATTATATTCTCTATAACCACTTCAAAGTCTCAAATAAACACGTATTCCTATAGCGGCTATACAGCGAAATCTCCTAAAATGTATACTGACATTGTTTACGTATAGTTCAGCATGTGTTTTTTTGTTTCTGTCCATTCTTACTCCGTTTTTTACAACGAATAAAGTGATAAATTTAAGAAAAAAAGATTAAATACTCCTTGTTGTGTGTATGGTTGTCATTCAGAGAAGAAAGTCTTCCAATATTATATGAATTTTGTTAAAGAAATTATAGTGTATGACAAAGTTTTTTTACAAGTTCTGCAATTTAATTTTAATCCGAACGAGAAAAATTTGTTTAAAGTTGATAAATGTCACATTTATACTAACGTTTAGCTACAAGTGAAAAAGAAAGTTTATTTTTGATTCTAAAATTTCGTTAGTATTTATCGAAGGGAATTTCAAATCAGATGTTTCTAAACAAGCTTTTAACGTTGAATTTTTCATTTTCCCTGTCCCACATGTGCAAGAAAATCGTTTAATGTTGTGTAAATTATTGTTAATATAATTAAAACCCCTTGTTATTTCATGTAGGTGTTCCGTAACTGTGTCGGTTTGGAAATATTTGACAGTTTTCTTGTGTAGAATAAATTACCTGTTCTCTTTCTATAAAATTTCTTGAGAAATGTGAAGATATTAAGTATTCAAAGAAATATTTTAAATTCAAAGTGTTGCGCCCGTGGAGCGCAAACCATAATATTATTACCTGGGTGGAAAATATTGTGCGCTCTATTTTCCAAACACCCAGTATAATATTCTTATATTATTTTCGAGACCGAACATTTCCTAAAAATCCTAGGTTTGGACTGGTCGGTCTCCGGCTAATGTGTTCATTTTCTCCCGCAAAAAACATTATTATAAAAGCAAACTTGTGAGAGTGAACTTCGAAGTTTTGGTGTTTTGTGATTTTTTGCGTTCTTTTCGAACATTGTGGGCTACCAGCGCCAAATAACGTCAGAAGATTTGCGGATCTCTGACTTCCTATAATCCGCGCGATTATCTGGCTACCTGCCAGCAACCAGAAGAATTTCGGACGAGTTCCAGATTCTTCCTGGATAACCACATCCCAAGGGATTTTCTACACCCTCAGCGGTCACCTAAGTATCTCTCTTTTTCAATCTTATTTGTAAATAAGATACGTGTAAGTAGAAAATCACATTTATTTTCACTTTAATCACAAATTCCTTTGTTTCCAAAACCACGTGTTTTGAACAAAGGATAGTTTATATTTTGCTATTTAGGAGCTTACAACCCCTAAATTTTTGTGTGTGTGGGTGTATCTGATACCCCATACCAGATTGCCCGTTTTTTTACGGCATCTTTTAATGTATTTAGTATTGTAAATACATTTTAAATTCAAATATTATTAATTCTTTAAATATTATTTATTTATTATTGTTAACTTCATATTTCTAGTCGGTTGAGACTACTTGTGTACCCACAGCGTGTTTCGGACGACACCAGTGGCGTACTTCTTTATATTTTCATTTAGATAATTTATTACTAATTGTTTTACATTTAGTTAACCTGCCCATTAATTGTATTTCTATTGTTGCATTTGTAATTGGGGGTTAACTTATTTGTTACGCATGCCAGTTTGGCCATAGCTAGTCAACAGTTTGTATATATTTGCGTATTTCTTGTATTTTAGGGTTTAATTGTTCATTATTAACTATTAATATTTTCTTTGTTATATACAAACTGTTGGTTCGCTCACATGTACCAGTTTAGTACATATTTTTGTAAATACTGTATATTTATAACCGTTTACAATTGAGAATAATTTTTGTGTCTTAAGTTTCTCACCCCAATGTAATTTGGTTGTGTCGGGGAGAAACTATCTACGCCCAGAAATTTATGTGTGCTTCGACTACAATTCGCACCTTTAAAATTGTAAAATTTATATCACAGGTCTACCGGGTGATCCATAAATTTCTGTAAATTATTTTATCTATCACGCCTGTTATGGTAATATTCGAATGAGACTGGCTAAAATAAATTCAATACTTTGTCCTAATTTAAATTTTGTTAGTAACATTAATTCAATAATTTCTCCGGTTACTCAAGTGCAGCCCGTAGGTTCCTCGTTTGTTTAGGGACTCAAGAGGAGAGGTTGGTGGTCGTTTATTCCTCCTTATTCACACTGTGGGCCTCGCCGTTTCTACCTATATGTTCCGAGGGCTAACATCATTCCAACTTGTGTAAGTTTTCGAGAGTAACCCCTTGAAGTGAAGTACGTCAATACCTACCTGTCTCCCTTTTTTGTATTCGCGAACTGCACTGGAGTAACTCGCCTGTTTTGAGCCAGCTCTCTCATTAGTCTGAGGTCTTTCGGTGCGTCTACAGCCAGCTTGCGCCTCCTGTACAATTCTTTATTCCCGTCACGTGCGGGGGGGTCACACGAATCTTTTTCGTTGCCCATGTTGACGTCCGGCACCTTTCTCTTTTGAACCGGAACGGTGCGGGCGCCGCACAAAGTATAATATTTTATTTTCTCTGTGAGTATAACATGGCACCAACACTATAACCTCTGAAAATATTCATTTACAAACAGCAAATTTTATCATAAAATGGATTCACATATATTTGTACACTTTTTTAATACTTGGCTTTAATTACAATATACTGTATACAACAAGAAAATGTAAATTTGACCAAAAATTGTTTATAAACCACTACTGTTTAAATACGTTGACTATCCTTTTTCGTTTCAAAAGTTCAGAAGGCGATAGTGGTGCCGTTTCGGTAACTATAGTCGCGAATAAGTGTTGAAAATGCTTGCCATTTTGATTTAAACACTTCAGCATCCTACTCTTGAACTATCTGGATGCTAAGCTTAGCTGGGCAGACCACATTGGCTACATTTCCAATAAATTAAACAGCATGGTATACATGATAAAAAAATTAAAATATAATGTGTCCGATGAGATCGTTAGAATGGTTTACTTCTCCCACTTCCATTCAATAATTAATTATGGAATTATGTTGTGGGGTAGCGCATCTTGTTCTGTTCGAATTTTTAAAATTCAAAAACGCATTCTCAGAATAATGTCTGGTGCAAAACCTTATGCCCATTGTAGGGAACTATTTAAACAGCTCGCCATTCTAACGGTTCCATCGCTTTATATCTTAAATGTTTTACTATATGTAAAGGAAAATGATTGTTCAATAAAAAAAATTTGAACAATCATAATTACGACACTAGGAATAAGGATAGTTTTATAGTGCCATTTCGTAGGTACAGAGCAAGTAGGAAGCTGCCTCTGTTTATAGGCATTGACCTGTACAACAAGATGCCTACCTCATTAACCAGTCTAAATAAGAACCACTTTAAGAGGAAAATTAAAAATTTTCTCTTAAAAGGTGCTTATTATGATACTCAAGAATTCCTAAAGGATATCGGAAATATAGACTGATATATGAATGTATATATTGCTTTGTATTATATTTCCTTGTATTATATATTTTGTATATTGTATTGTATTATTATTTTTTTCTAGACGTAAGTTACTGTATGTGTATATGTACAAAAAACTTAAATAAACATATTATATTATCTGTAGCTTGAAGTATAATCCAAAAATAACAATTAAAAATAGTACATTTTAAAGTTAAATTTGAGAGGAAAACTTGAAAACCTTACATTTTTCTACCCATACCTATGGTGGAAATGCGACTAACCTAAAATTGAATAGGAAACATGTGTCAGGAAGGGAAGATTGGTCATGCACTTCGCAAAATTCCAAAGACATAAACTCTAGAGCTTTGGAATCCATAGGGACGTCAAAGCAGGAGCAAAGACATATAGGGGGGTCCACGGGTCTGCACCGCTCCCCAAGAATGAAAAAATCATATACAGTAATACCCCGCACAGTACGGTTCCGCTAATGTAGTACTATTTGAATCCACACTAATCGGGGTATACTATATGTACATACTAAATTGATAATTGGTAAGTTGATAATTGGTTACAAAAAAAAAACTCATTTTAAATTCAAGTATCAAGTACGAAGAACTTCGAAGATGGTTCGGCAATTTTCGCGTGTTGTTCGGGAAAGCTGGGAAATTTTGAATATATTTTTTTTGTCAAGCTATAAATTAATAAAAATAATTAATAATAATTTTGATTTTTTAAAAACCGTACTAAAGCGTATCCATACTGTACGAATCAGCACCATGTGGGTTATTACTGTACTTATTTAATAAAAATTAAGCAAGTGAAATTAAAAATCAAGTAATTATTAAAACTAAATTAATATACCTACAATCCTAAACCTCTAAAAAAACAATAATAAATCTGTATTATTTTAGGGATATTTTTTAGAAATCAGTAATTTAGTTAACTGAATTTTTGACCCGTGTTTTACAGTTATTTTTATATCTTAACAAATTTTTATGAAAATACTGTATTACTGCTCATATTTGTGTTTTTTCTCTAAAATGTGTACGTTTGTGACTATTAAGATTTGATGACCCTGAACAGGTTTTTCACACTGATCACATTTGTACGGTTTTTCTCCAGAATTAATTGAATCGGTCATTTTGAAAAGGGGTCATGTCCATTTTTTTAATATTTTCAAGAGAAATAAAAAACTATTTAACTTCCATGAATTATTAGTTAGGATAACGGGTACTATTCTACTTTAACAAACCCACCAGGCAGTGTTGCCAACTATAGTAAAATTAAAACAAGTAAATTTAAACTAAAATCACAATAGAATTAAAATTATTTATATAATAATGCTTAACTTTCAGTTAAATAAATCTAATTAAATAAACATGCCGGTTTTTAACAATAATAATAAAAAATAATATTACTTTCACAGCTGTATTTATTTAGCTGTCTGTATTTTTTAAAAACAGACATTTTTTCTTATTTTGTTAGGTCAATATGCCACCCAGACGTAGACCTTTATCCAAAAGTCACAAACGAACTAAAAAAGCGAAATGTCATGATCCTCCATATTTTGTAAATAAAAAAATAGCCATCGCTGGTGAACTTCAATCATAATTGTTACATTTAGGGGCAGACTTGAATTTAAAAATAAAATTACCTAAAATTTTAGCATAGTCAATGGCGAGTCAGTACAATAACAAAATAATTAATATTATTTTAAAAAAATTTATGTGAAGTGTGAATTTTCACACATTTCAGGGTTTCGCAGGTATTTAGTAAGTGAATAATGATTATTTGGAATGCCAAAACAAATTTTATATTAAAATATTTCTTTTTTTTGTTAATTTTAATTCGAATGCCTAATACCATTATGTAAGTTTCTAAATATGTGCAGTATTTTTATTATATAGCAAGGTTCAAAAAAATTTTGAAAAAATTCCTCTTAGATAGATATATAATCTAAAAATATTTAGTGAAGGCGTAATGCTCAATGTGTAGGACATATTTTGCTTTGTAATATTCACTGTAAAATGAACAATATTTTAAAAATAATTTATCATCTCTTAATCTAAGAGCTTTAAAAACAAATTTTATGTTTAAATATTTTTATGTTAATTTTAATTCGAGTGCCTAATACCATTATTTAGGTTTCTTAATATGTGCAGTATTTTTTTTATATAGCAAGGTTCATTAAGATTTTGAAAATTGCGCCTATGGCTTCATTGGTTGTTTCTAGTCATAGCTCCTCCCTTTGATTTCGTGTACATTCAAACACAATTAAATTATAATTTCAACAATTTCCACTGGTTATTAAATTTACGCTTTTAAAAATTAAATGCAACATTTGCCAAAATATAACTAGAATTTTGAAAAAATAATTTAAACAAAATGCAAAAAAAAATAAATAATAATATTTTCTCTTCTCGTGGGATTCGAACTCATTTTCTTGGGCAGAACGCTAGTACCGTAACCATTGAACCAAGATACACGTTACAGTTTAGTGTGTTATATAACTATAAGTTTTCAACATTATTAGCAAAAAAACACAAAAAATGCATAAAAATGCATTTTTTCCAAAAACATAATCTGATCAAAAATTCCTGTTGTACTATTCCGGTTCACACCAATGTACATTACTTAGAATTTTTTCAGATTTTTAGTTTAAACCATCTGGGTACAGGGTGTGGGACAAAAAATTTTTTGCACAATTTTGGCAAAAATCGCTTCAAAATAATTTATTTTGCAAAAATAAAAATTTGATCGGTAATTCACGTACCAAGGGCTTTCATTTGATACCCTACTCAGAATTTTAAAAAAATATATTTTTTTTCGATGAGCACATATTTGTTTATATTTTTACGGGGATATGTTTTTTATATGTTTTAGTATTTTTCCTATGTGCGGGTCAAAGAGTTGTATAAGCATGCCAAATTTCAACTCTCTAGCTTTAGCCGTTTGGCTACAATTTTTACCGAACAGACAGACAGACAGACGATAAAATGACGGTATAAGGATTTTTTGGTCATACCTACAAAACCCTAAAAACAGACATTTATATCAGGGCCTCGAACCGTTATTTTTTTCGTTTCGGTTTTTGTTCCGGTTCAATTAAAAAAATATGTATCAGTTCGGTTCGGGTTTTCGTTCCGGCAAAAATAACGGTTTTTTCGGTTTTCGGTTCAGTTCCGAATAATTTTTTAAATTTTTTATTTGTATTAGAAATTTATTTTCTGCTATAATTTAGAAGAAAAATGTATTCTCTATTCTGTAATGATCATATCAAGGTCGCTGCCAGGGAGGGTTTTGGGCGTCGACCCCCCCCCCCCCGCAAATAATAGATGCGTATTTTTTTTTACTTATCAGTTAAAATATTACGATTTTTTTCTGCTCATCAGTTTAAAAAATAATCCCAAATAAAATGAATTTTATATTTTGGATCACTCCCATAAACATTATCTTTTTTCGGTTCAGCAAAAATAACGGTTTTTTACGGTTTTCGGTTCGGTTTTTGCGAATTTCATGTATCTATGTCCAAGCAACGTTCTGTCGAATAAAAAATACCCGATTACTCCTTTAAGGGTGAAATTAAAAAAAAACTCAAAATTATTTAGAGATATTTTAAAATGACATCTATGTGCCATTTTAAATGCTATGACTCAACAAACACAGGACATACGACGGGATGTATATTTCACCCCGAATGTAGATTCGCCCCTTTAGGGGTTGATTGGGAAAAAAAATCCTTTCTGCAAGTTTTTTGCATTTGTATGGGTAATCTTTATATGCAAAAATCAAGTCGATATTTTATTGGTCCTAAGAACATTAAGGAATCCTTGAAATCTAATTTGACCCTTTAAGGATGCAATTTTAAAAAATTGTCAAAACCATTTCGAGATATTTAAAAAAGACGACCATCAGCCAAAAAGAAATTTTATGACTCAACAAATACAGGAAATACGACGAGATGTATAATTAAGTCCGAATGTAGATTCACCTATTTAGGGCTTGATTAGGACAAAATCCTGAAATAAGGTTTTCGGCCTTTGTATTGGTAATCTTTATAAGAAAAAACCAAATCGATATTTTACTGGTCATAAGAGAAATTAAAGAATCCTTGAAATCATAATTCACCCCTTTTCACCCTTTAGGGGTGACATTTTAGAAAACTGTCAAAAAAATTTCGAGATATTTTAAAAAGACACCTATGTGCCAGAAAGAAACGTTTTAACTCAACAAACACAGGAAATACGAAGGGATGTATAGTTCACCCCGATTGTAGATTCACACCTTTAGGGGTTGATTAGGACAAAATCCTGATATAAGTTTTTTGGTATTTGTATGGATAATCTTTATAAGCAAAAAGAAAGTCGATATCTTATTGGTCCTAAGAGATATTATTGTATTATTCTGATAATAAACTATATTTTAAACTTTTTCGGCTATTTTCTTTATTGCCTTACTGAATAAAAATAAAAATGTCATTTTACCTATTTGTTATTTGAACGTTTAGTTAAAATTATATATTTTAGATTTACTTTTAAATATATCATATAAATTATATTTACCAAGTATTAATATTTGTTTATGTAGCAAAATAATGCTAAATAGAGCCTAATCTAATCAGTTTATGGCTAGCCATAAAAGAAACTAATGCTTCGATTGGCGAAGCGCATGTGGAAATAAATTTTATATAGAAGCGCACGGCCCACAGTCTAACGGATAACAGCTGAACTATTTTTAACATTGATACAGATACAGAAAATTATATTTACCAATTCATCTCGAAAACTATTTAGTTTTAATGAAAAATAAAAATATAAGGTTGTTCTACTATAAATTCTGATCGCTCTAAAGGAAACCAAATTCTTTTCAAATTTGTTGTTTTTAAGATTAATAGGAATGTGTTTGTATGCATGCAAATCTAGCGAAAAACTGGTTTGCGTCCCCGATTGAATCGCCGCCTTAATAGGAAATTTTCCTTGATAAGCTGGTTGCTTGCAGGTGATGGAATGAGAGCTCTTGATGCCTGCTTTCTTTAGAAGGAAACGGTGTTGCACAAGATTATCGATATAAGGTTTGGCAACAACCACTTCTGGCTCTTCACTCATGAAAACGAAGTCATAAAACTTATTGACACCAACTTGAATCTTTTGTTCTTGACTAATTTTCTTTCCGTAACTTTTCTGTGACAGAACCTTCTTTTAAAAAAAATCTAGCCACCAAATTTTAAAAGCAGCTACGTCTTGATACATTAAATATTTCACTTGGAATTTCTGTTTGTTTGTAGAGGATTCAATAAAATTTTAATATTCACCAGGGAAATATACTCTCTTCACCGGTTCAGTTTGAAAACGGGTTATCTCTCGGAGATGACTCGTTTTCAAACTGACTGCCAGAAGCCTGGCTTGTTAAAGCTGCTTCAGCTAGTGAAAAAGACTCGTTTTCATGCGAAATGCATGAATAGACATACAAGGTGTCTCAAAAGAAATTTTATATTTATTTAGCTTACTGCGTGAACGCAACGTATCCGAGGGGCGCGGGGGTTATGTCAATCGGTAGCCTGGCTCTTGGGAATTCAATCGCTATGGAGCGTTTCTCGGGAGCAGACCGCGCGTTATGCGTGCGAGAGTTTTACAAAAACGGTGATTCGGCGACTGTAGCGCGTAGAAAATTCTGCAGTATTCGAGGTTTTCGCCACTTAAATGATGCGCCAAGCATTCCTCTCATTCGACATTGGGTCAAAAAGTTTGAAGAGACTGGTACAACGCTGGATAAATCAAAATCCGGGCGATCTAGGTCATCAAGAACGGTAGAAAACGTGGAGAATGTTAATCAGTCTGTTCGTGACGACCCGAACCTTTCAATTCGGAAGCGCGCAAGTGCTTTAACTGTGCATAGATCATCATTACATCGCATTATGCACAAAGACCTAAAGCTGCACCCCTACAAAATTCAATTGGTGCAAGAATTAAAGCCCCAAGATGCCAGTCAGAGGCTTAATTTCGTAAATCAGGTGATTGAGCGATTTTCAACGTTTACCAACATTTTGTTTTCGGATGAAGCTCATTTTCATCTTAATGGCCACGTAAATAAGCAGAACTGCCGCTACTGGAGTGCAACGAATCCGAAACGCAAACATCAGAAACCCCTACATTCGCCTAAAGTGACCGTATGGGCTGCGATGTCGGCGCGAGGAATTATCGGCCCTTACTTTTTTGAAGACGAAAGGGAGCGTGCAGTTACAGTGAATTCAGAGCGTTAAGTGGAGATGTTAGACAACTTCTTGGTACCTGAACTGCAAAACTTTCCTGGCTATAACCAAAGAACATGGTTCCAACAGGACGGAGCAACTTCACACACGTCCAATATGTCTCTGCCACGTGTTCGTGAAATTTTCTCAGGCAAATTGATCTCCCGGAGAGGTGACATAAATTGGCCTCCACGCAGTCCAGATTTAACCCCTATGGACTTTTTCCTATGGGGTTATCTTAAATCTAAAGTTTACGCCAATAAACCGACTTCACTGGCGCATTTGAAAGAAAATATCCGTCACGAAATGGCAGCCATCCCTGAGTCCACCTGCCGAGACGTCATAAGTAATTTTACTGTTCGATTAAATGAGTGCCGAGAACGCGAGGGTCTACATTTAGACGATATTATTTTTAAGAAATAAATCCCCAAAAAGTGTATTTTAATAATTAATAAACATTTTTTCTATATACGGCTTACTTTTTTTTTAATCGAACTACTAAATATAAAATTTCTTTTGAGACACCTTGCATTAATGGGCAGAATCTGGTAAAAGGTAGTTTTATGAAAAAAAGACATGACCCTTTTTCAAAATGATCGATTCAATAATTGTGTTTTTTAAAATTAGATAATAATAATAAAAATAATAATAATAATAATAATACTTTTATTCCAGTCGATCTGTACACACAGACATAGGATATGTCAAAGAAAATGCATAATGTGATACACACTTATAGTTACAATTAGTTAGATATATCCTAATTACGTATAATTACAGGACACTATTTAATTATGCAGCAGAATCTTTCATGCGTTCATCTACCGAGTAATATGCTTTCTCTAGTAGGAATAATTTGAATTTATTTTTAAATAATGTCATAGAATTAATCTGCTTAATATCAGAACTTAGTTTATTAAATAAGCATATTTGATTGTACATAGGATAGTTGTGAAATGTATATAATTTGTGTGTAGTCTCTAGTGAGTGAAGCCCAAATCTAGTGTTCATCTTCATCATCATTTCGTGTCCGCAATACCACGTTATATACACTTCTCCCAAAATCTAGTGTTATACCTGTGATTGTGATTTAATAGTTTAAAATCATTTATATTGTTTTGTACGTAGATCAAATTTTTGTATATGAATAAACATGGAAAAGTTAAAAATTTTAATTCTCGAAATAGATTTCTACATGAAAAGTGTCTGCGCACGCTGTTCATAATTTTAATAATTTTATTTTTGCAGTCGAAAAATTCTTAAAGAATAACTTACACCTCCCCAGACAGTAATACCATATTTATTTTTATTTATTTATTTATTTATATTTATTTGGCCACACCAACAGGACACAAGTTCCCAATAATAGGGTGGCACTATTTACATAAATTACAATTATTAAATAAATTTAACTAACATAAATAGTAAATACGTATGTATAGTAATACAAAACTTTTTACAATATTCTTGCCCAAAGGGCAGTTATAAGTGAATCCTTACAGTAGTAAATAAAGAAAAAAGAAAAAGAGAGCTTGGTAGACGTTACAAACAACGAAGAGCCAATTTTTTAAATGTTGATATATTAGTACTGAATAGGTCAGGAAAGTTGGGGTTGCAATGATATGAGTTATATAATTCGGATAAACGAGAAACGGGTGAATTCGAAGCATAGTTTGTGCTTTCGTATGAAACTAGGAGGAAATTATTATTTCTAATGTGGTAGGAAGGAATTCTGATGGAAAAGAAATGGAGCAATGGGGAACAGTCAATGATATTATTAAAAATTTTATAAACAATTGACAAGTCGTTTAAGACCCGTCTTTTTTCCATGGATGTTAGATTTGGATTAAAATCGGGAAATTTATATTTCATAAATTTCACAAATTTATTTTGTACCTTTTCTAATCTGTTAATATAAGTAAAGTACTGTGGAGACCAGCATACGCTCGCAAATTCCATTTGACTTTGCACAAGCGTTTTAAATAAAGTCTACTGCATATGATATGATGCTATGAAATTGTGCATAATAATATATTTTTAAAGTAGAAAAAGGGGTAAGAGTTTTTAATCTTCTCATTGCATAACAGACAGAGATTAGTTTCTTTGCAATTAAATTAATGTGAGTACACCATTTGAGATTACTGTCTTGTTATTCCTAAATGTTTAATTGACTTCACAGAATGCACGGAGCTTTTATCGCTCTTTATTAATAAATCAAAATTATGCTGACAATTGGATATGTTAAAATGAATAAAAAATGTTTTGTCAAGGTTTAAATATAAATTATTTGCTCGAAACCAATTGTCAACTAAATTGAGATCTTTGTTTGTCTCATCAACCAAAGTTTGAGCATTACATGCGTTATTTATGATTGCAGAATCGTCGGCATGCATATATAATTTAGAGTTATTACAGATAGATGGAAGTTCGTTCACGTATAAAATAAATAAAAGGGGTCCAAAAATATAGCCTTGTGGTACGCCAACATTAATAACTTTTTCGGCAGATACATTTTGTCCTATTTTTACTATCTGTTTTCGTTCTGACAAGTATGATTGCAATAAACTTAACACGTTGCCTCTTATTCCAATCCTTTCCAATTTGTTTAATAATATTTTGTGATTTACAATATTAATATTAAGTGTTTTGATATTGAGGCGATGAGTTGGAACAAAGATTAAGAATACTATCAAAAAAGTAAGAATTGAAATGATTGGCAATTGTAAGTTTATTATCTGTAATCGTGTTGTTAATACTTAGTGCGATTTCATTTTTAGGACTATTTGTATTTACATTTTTTTAAATGTTTCAAGTAGCTTTTCCTATATTGTTCGATTGTATTATAATATTTGCATTTAATTGTTTTTTTTGTAGTTGAGATGATTTTTCTTAATATTTTTCTATAATTATTATAATATGCTAATGTGTCGCATTCATATTTTTTAGCCAGTACAATTCCTTCAACATTAATATCGACCTTTTAATTCCACTTGTGATCCAGCCATTTGAATTTTTATTTTTGTTTGAAAAATTTTGCAGAGGAAAAGTGATATTAAAATTAAAAGTGATCGAGTTCAAAACATTTTTAAATTTCTCATATTTCAAATTTATCAGATGACTTAAATGCTTTATGACGCTCATCGCATTTGACTGGTTTATCTCCTAAATGTATTATTTGAAGTTTTTTGAAGTCTGAAGACTTTGAAAACGTTTTATCGCACTGATCACATTTAATAGGCTTTTTCCTGAATGTTTTTTTTTGTGGATAAAGCGATTTGATGATTGTGAAAATACTTAATTACACTCTTCTCTTTTAAATGGTCTTTCTTTAGAATGTACTTTTTTGTGTTTTTGTAAATTCGATTTCTGTGAAAATGCTTTAGTACACTGATCACATTTGAATGGTTTATCTCCAGAATGTATTCGTTTATGAACCGTGAGTTGTGAAGATTCTAAAAATGCTTTATTACAGTCTTCACATTTGAATTGATTTTCCTCTGAATGAAATCGTTTGTGTCTAATTAAAGATGATAGATCTGAATAAGAGTTAACACAATGCTGACATTTGAATGGTTTTTCTCCAGAATGTATTCGTTTGTGCGTTTTTAAATTCGATGTATGTGAAAATGCTTTATCACACTGATCACATTTGAATGGTTTGTCTCCAGAATGTTTTCGTTTATGAACAGTGAGTTTTGAAGGTTCTAAAAATGCTTTATTACACTCATCACATTTGAATGGTTTTTGCCCTGAATAAAGTCGTTTGTGTCTATTAAAAGATGACAGATCTGAAAAAGCTTTAACACAATGCTGACATTTGAATGGCTTTTCTCCAGAATGCATTCGTTTGTGTCTAATGAGATTTTGTGACTGTGTAAATGCTTTATCACACAGATCACATTTGAATGGTTTCTCACCAGAATGTTTTCGCTTGTGTGTAATTAGATCATATGATCGTAAAAATGCTTTATTACACTCATCGCATTTGAATGGTTTGTCTCCAGAATGCATTCGTTTATGAATAGTGAGTTGTGAAGATCTTAAAAAAACTTTATCACACTCATCACATTTGAATGGTTTTTCCCCTGAATGAAATCGTTTGTGTCTAATGAAAGATGATCGAAATGAAAAAGCTTTATCACAATGCTGACATTTGAATGGTTTCTCTCCAGAATGTATTCGTTTGTGTCTAATGAGATCTGATGAATATAAAAATGCTTTATCACACTGATCACATTTGAATTGTTTCTCTCCAGAATGTTTTCGCTTGTGTGTTATTAGATCTGATGTTTGTGTAAATGATTTATCACACTGATCATATTTAAAAGATTTCTTTCCAACATTTCCTCGTTCGTGCTTAAGGAGAAGTGACGATCTTGTTGCGGGTTGCTCATTACTGTTAGAACTCAGTGACTCACAACTCTCATCAAGTTCTTTGGAAGATGATCCTCTAGCTGCAAACAAATTTGTAATAAATAAAACAAAAATTAGCAAAGGATAGATCTATAGACATATTCAATACAAGTTATGAAGGTTTCCGTAAAGTTGTATTAAACATGATATAACTAATGCTCACCGTAGTATCAATCTAAAGCTAACATATAGGTTCTTACATATGTAATTCTGTGTAATACTAAATTTGGTAATGAATTTCTTGTTTTGTAATGAATGTCTTGTTTTGTTAATATTTTTTTTTTAATTTTTTTTTTTTTTTGTCAATGAATTTCTGTCTTGTCAATGAATTTCCTGTCTGGTGAATGAATTAATTTGTTTTTGTTGAATTTGTTGAATTTGCTGTTTAAACTTGTATGCATTTTTAGGGTTTTGTAGGTATGACCAAAAAACCCTTATACCGTCATTTTGTCGTCTGTCTATCTGTCTGTCTGTCTGTTCGGTAAAAATTGTAGCCAAACGGCTAAACCTAGAGAGTTGAAATTTGGCATGCTTATACAACTCTTTGACCCGCACATAGCAAAAATACTAAAACATTTAAAAAACGTATCCCCCTAAAAATATAAACAAATATGTGCTCATCGAAAAAAAAAATATTTTTTTTAAATTCTGAGTAGGGTATCAAATTAAAGCCCTTAGTACGTGGATTAACGATCAAAATTTTATTTTTGCAAAATAAATTATTTTGACGCTATTTTTGCCAAAATGATGCAAAAAATTTTTTGTCCCACACCCTATAGCCCAGATGGTTTAAACTAAAAATCTGAAAAAATTCTAAGTAATGTACATTGGTGTGAACCGGAATAGTACAACAGGAATTTTTGATCAGATTATGTTTTCGGAAAATAACGCATTTTTTGTGTTTTTTGGTTGACGATGCATATAGCTTATACTCATATAACACGCTGAGTTGTTAAGCGTGTGGTGGTCTAGAGGCTATGTTGCGCGCCAACTACACAGATTTGTTATACACCACGCAGGTTCGTTCCTGGCTTGTGGAGTCAATTTTTTTTTTGTTTTTTTTTTTAAATTTTTATTTTGTTTAAATTAATTTGTTAAAATTCTAGTTATATTTTAGCAAATTTTGAATTTAATTTTCAAGAGCGTAAATTTAATAACCAATTGGAATTATATTTTCATTCTATGTGTCATTTATACGAAACCAGAGGTGTGGAGCGTATGATTTAAGACAACCAATGAAAGCCATAGGCGCAATTTTCAAAATCTTAATGAACCTTGTTATATAAAAAAAATACTGCACTTATTTAGAAACCTAAATAATGATATTAGGTATTCGAAGTAAAATTAACAAAAAAATATTTTAACATAAAATTTGTTTTTAAAGCTCTGAGATTAACAGACGATAAATTATTTTAAAAAGATCGTTCATTTTGCCGTGGTTACTACAAAGCAAAATTTGTCCTACACACTCAGCATGCCGCCTTCACTTATTATATACCTGCAAAACCCTGCAGTGTGTGAAAATTCACACTTCACATCAATTTTTTTGTATAACTTAATGTATGTATATATGTATGGACACAATAAAGGACATTTATGTCTGTAGTGTGCAATAAATAAATAAATAAAAATAAATATATAAAAATTATATAATCGAAATAATAATTGTCGCGCCCGTAGGGCCCTTATTATTATAAAATAGAATTTATTTAATATAATTTAAAACAGATTTTTTTTTGTGTTTTTATAAAATGTTGAGATTTGCTTGTTACCGGTTCCAACATTATTTTTCACCTAAGCCACTCACTGATATGCTGAGCTGATCAGAGAGTACATCGCCTGTCGATTCAATTATTTAACAGTTTCTAATAAAATAACGCGTCTCTATCGCGAGTTAGTGATATATCAACCTATTGGTTTATCATTTAATTTTTGTGCATCAACACCTGTTGAAGAAACCGTCCGAGGACCCAGGAACCTGTTTTTTTGAGACATCAGTACAACGTAATGTAAAGTTGGCACGATATTCAACATATTTATGACCATCACTCTGTAAGTCCATTCCAATTTTACATTAACTCTATTTCAATGTTTATTTTATATTTTTGTAACATACATTTCTATTGTGCAAGATATCGCATCAGCGCCGTAACTTGTACATTTTGGTTCACACACGCTGGTCTATTAATCACATGTGCTGTTTTATTTGAATTTAAATTTAATATCTGTATTTTTTTAATTCAATATTAATAAATTTTTGTCATAAATTATCAGTTTGTTATAATAGTTTATTTGTAGTACTGTACATTATTTCTGTGATACACCCATCGTGTTGAGCAACGTCTACGCATTTTATGTCGTTTGGCTAGGGTTTTCAGAGACTTCGTGGGATTTTTTAGGTTGGTTCCTCCACTGCCATTACTTGTGGGCGGCGAAGACCATTTGTGTGACTGTCTGGCCACCCTACCTTACTTATGCTAGGAGCGGGCGCCACAATGATGAATAAGATATTTCTGAAATTTTATGGTGAATCATTATGGTAATAGGGGTAGAAATAAAACTTTCACTAATTTTAATTTTATCTCACTTTATACTAATATTTCTATGTAATTTTTAAGAGTTAGTAACAAACTTAACTTTAAATCTAACAAAAAATTACTTTAAGTTGGTTTTACACAGATCAATTTATTGATCAATAAATTAAGCAATTTTTTTGTCAATTACTTGAACAATGTATTGGTAATCTTGAAAATAAAAGCACCACTTTAAACACATCAATTAATTTGTATTTTTTTTTTTGAAAACTTTTACATTGCTAACTGTTAACCTTTTTAACATAATGAAAATATTGAAAAAATCTTCACAAAAACATGCAAAATTACTAGCTGTGAACAAAAACAAAAGAAATAACCTACAAGATGGTGAATTAGAACGTTTGCGGTTCTAAATGGAACTGTCAAATTTGAAAATGAAACAAATAACATATACATTTCTTGTTTATGCTGCAACTAAATAGTTGGCAATAACTAAACAGATAAAAATATACCTAGAACTTCCTAAAAAATTTATGAAAAATAGAATTTGATCTATTTTCAAAATAAAATGATCAATTTTTTCATGAATAATTGATCAATTTATCGATGAAATTTGAATACTTCACACACATCAATAAATTGAAGGTCAATTTTTTCATTTATTGATCAATAAATTGAACCGTGTAAAACCCACTTTAGTAACAAACTTCATTTTAAATCTAAGAAAAAATTACCTTAGTCTTTGTCGGAATTATAAATAACACACTTGTAAAATAATATTAATTTAATCAAATTTAGTATTTGCACCTCGAAGAATAGAAAGAATCAGAAAATATAATGAAGAAAAAAAAAAAAAATCCATAAGAATGTTACTAATTATTAAATATTACACAGTTTCAAATACCGCCCTTTAGTGACGTAGCTGGCTACAGGAAGTGTCCAAGACTGACAGACAATAATACTAAAGAAAAAATTATAAACTCACTAAAATCTAACTCATCTGGTGTCGACGGAATCAATGCCTTATTGTTAAAATTAATAGTTCCTTTTCTTTTACCTCAAATTACACACATTAATTATTGTTTAAGTAAGGGGCGTTTTCCCAACGTTTGGAAACGAACCTTTGTTATTCCGTTACCAAAAAATAAAAATCCATTAAATTAAATTAGAGCGATTTGTGCCCAATTAGTATTTTGCCTATAGGGGAAGTATTTTAAGATCGCAGCGCTATTTCGGCAAACTTGGAACCTTCAAAATAGACATTCGTTACATATAAACAACGTGAATTTTACTTATGGAAAATGTTTACTGGTGGTTTTTGTAATTTTGCTACAATATTAATACTTGTTTTTATGCAATTATATTTTTATGCAAACATTTTTTATAAAAAAAAGCGCGACACAATGTCTATTTCTGTAGTTCCTAAAATCCCACCAGATGTCATATCGCTTAGCAATTTTTCCCTATATTGTCAAAAGTTCTTGAAAAAATTATCAATTTACAAATTATGGAATACCTAAACAGTTACTCTTTATTGCCCAAAAGTTAATCAGGCTTCAAATCTAATCACAGCACAACTTCAATCTGTTATCTTATCTGTTACCGATGACATCATTAAAAACTGTGATAACAAGGAAATAACCATGTGCACTACCATCGATGACAGCAAAGCGTTCTACACTATTAACCATAAACTTCTCATTGCGAATTTAAAATATTTGGGTTTCGATGCTCTGACAATATTATTTTTTAGAAATTATTTCAGCCAACAGGTATTACTTAATAATTTAACATCAGACAGTTTAGCGATATTTAAAGGAATTCCACAGGGTGCGATATTAGGATCTATTTTATATACTTTGTATACTTTTGATAACAGCTCAATATGTACTCATAGCCAAATACATCAATATGCGGACGATACTCAATTATACCTCTCGTTTAGTCAGGCCTCGGTAAAATTAGTTTAAAATAGGTTCTAAATTGAAAAAAAAAAGTTAAGGATTTATTCTTGACATTGGTTGCTAGCAAGGACGTGGTTTCAAATCCTAACTATGTGAAATAATTTGTGTAAATATATTTATAATACAATTTGCGGGCTCTGTTTGGTCATTTGCAAGGGGTTATAAAAACATAGGCGCCTTTTTTGTGCGCTAAAAATGGACGTAATATTTATTATATTACTTCTGATTGTACACAGATTGAAAATATGGACACGAAACAGGTGGCCAATGCCCATTTTAGGCTGTCACGTTAATGATGATGATTATGAATATTAAGAACTTATGTTACGTAAATTATTCGTAACACAAGAATTGTATATTTTTGAATTGAGAAGTTAGTACGCGTGGTAATTGGTTTTGATACCAGCGCTGCCATCTATCGGGGGAGCGTAAACTAACCGATCCTTTGATCGATAAATTAGATTGCTTAGTAAATCGTAGCGAAACAAAATGGCACTTATGCTCGTGTCATCGATCAGAGCGGTAGGCGTTTGACTTTATCTCGTATCATCCCTTCAACTGGCCGGATTTAATTCAACTAAAAGGCATAATGTGATCGAGTAATGGTTTATCCATCGACTGACATAAGTATTTTGTCATATTGAAGGCGTATTACATCTAACCACGTAAGTTTTTCATTTTCAAGTTATAGCTCATTTTTATTTACACCAAGCATATGGTGGTATCAAGTGTTTTCGTTGATTTTTAGCGTTTTTGGGACCGTTAGAATCGTTTGAAACTGTTATTGTACCCTGCCGAGTACGTGAAAAGCATTTATGGAGCCGTTGTTCGTCTGGGAGACGAAATATTATTCCTTTGAGGCATCTTTTCACACCTGGAGCCGTTGTTATGTTATGTGACGCCGTTGGAGGTCGATAGTACGTTTTTGAGGCCTTTGGAGTTATTTTGGAGCCGGCGGAGAGGAAGATTTATTGCATTTACATCAGGGAATATTTCACTGAAATACCGTTTGGAGGCGACCTGGGTTGGCGCTGCATTTGGAGGATGCAACCGTATTTATATGCTGTGTAAAATCGTTGTCTAACAGACGACTTGTATGCAGATAAGTGGTTATCGAAAGTAATAAGATCATTTGTACGTGGTTATAGAACTTGTGACACACGTTTTTGGCGTGTATTTGTGTTTATTTTGGTAACCATGGTGTAAACGGGTTAATTGTGTATGTTGTGTTCGTTGCCACGTCAAATGTTCTCAACTTTCTAAATAGATTTATGTGAGAGAGCTCTCAGGTCTTAATTTAAGTGTAGATAAGTGTAATTAAGGTTGTTCTCTCCAAATACTGTCGTTGGAGCCGGTGAGACGTAGAGCCATTTTGTCAGTGAAATTTGAGTTTAAATTTCGGTTCGTGTTTAGTACGATTTCGGTTTATTTGACATTTGTTGTCCGTGGTTCGTGTGTAGTACGATTTCGGTTTATATGACATTTGTTGTCCGTGGTTTAGAATAGTGCGGATATATTATTGTTCATTTGGGGAAGGAGGTAGTCTGGCGTTACTGCGTATCGTCCAGTTACGGGATATCGCCTCCGTTCCCTCCCCAAATGACCACTTTTATGTCGGGGATACATCCGAGAGGATAGTTTGTTGTTTTTCTAGCCGTACATTGGGTTACGTGCTTAGTTTGGTTTGACGTTTCGAATATTTGTTTTGATTTCGTTTCGTAAACGTCTTGTTTTGACACAATCGTGGATTGTTTGTTACGATTAGTTACCTACCATTATAACCTGTGCGTTCCGCAGCCCGGCGTGCGGTTAAATTAGTCAAGTGGCTAGGGAGCAACTGAAGGTCTCATTTATGAGCTTGGGTTTTGAAACGCCTTCGTCGTCGATATTACTTGTATGCTTTAAGTTCCGGCATCACAGTTAAAACAGCCTATTGGTTAGGGATTGTACCATTTTACTTGTCAGACTCGTGATGACAGTTAAACTTTGTTTGTTTTTTTTCTTTGGGTCATTCGATATTTTGATTAGAATTTAAGTTCAGAATTGATCTGATGTAGTTTAAGTTAAGACTCCGGTCTTATTATTTGACAATTTTGGTTTGTCTGGCAATAGAATATGTCCAGGTTAGAATTATTATTTAGATAGATCGAGACGTGGTCTCGAATTGTTTGACAATATTGATTAATATTTATTATATTATTTGTGTATTGATTCAGTATTTGTGTGGTTAGACTTTCCACTCGGGAGAGCCTACTCTGTTTAACTTCAATTTCATTTATTAAATCTCACATTTTCTTTATTTTATTAATAAAAATTTATTATGTACGATACTCTTTAATAAAGATTACTTTATATCATATTTGTCGAGTATTGCTTGTTAGTCCTATTGAGTCACAATGTATTAATCGCGATTTGGGGATAATTGGTAAGAACTACTTCTACTAAAAAAAGATTTAAGTTTATCTCCGGTTTAGTGACGTCAATCTAAACTTATGGCGCCCTTATAAATAAATATAGACTGTTAAAATTTCATCTCCCAGTCCTTGAGAATAGAAATCTCTATCTTTATTCGAGCTAGTCGCAAACCGGTCTAGTAAATGCGTTTTTGGTGTAACCTCGTATTTTGGATAACGCTTTACTTGCCAGATCAACTAACATCTACTTGATCAGCTTAGTTATTTTGCCCAACGTGTCATTTTTTTAAAGATTAGTTTATCGTTGCAAAATTGGTTACAAACTTGGTTACACTTACTACAACAACAAACTATTTGTCATTGTACTGCTAGGCATGGAGTCAACAAACAAAAGTTAAAAATACAAGCATTTGAAAATTAATAACGTTTATTTATTTACCTCCCATCTCCTTCGGGTTTTTATCTTCCGATATTGTGCAGACAGCTCTGGGGTCGACTTAGCCTCAAGTATTTAATACTTATAAATGAGCACCTGTTCATACAGGAATAATAGGACGAAATAGGACTTGTCTATGCATTTTTTGCCAATAAATTCGTCATACCAAATAATTGTTATGTCCGCGTATTTCACTCATATTTTAATAAGATTGTGGTATTATTCATTGCTTTAAAGACTTTTAGAAAAAGATCAATAACGCCTCAATTTGAGTCGCCCTGCCCGACGCGAAACGTAACAATGATGATAATCATTGTTACTTTGAAAATGGCGCAAGCCGAAACCATGGTCAGTAAAATAAATAAATCAGTGAAACAAAACAACAGTTCTTCATTTAATAACCTTTTCTGCATTAGCGAGTTTCACGAAATCAAATTGTCGACAGTTAAATATATTTTATTTATTGACTGACCTGTATCTTGTCTAGCTAAAATCTCATATTCACCGTCATCTCCATATTCAGACTTGATGTCGATCTCCTCCTTGATGATGATATTAGTGTTGTAGTTATACTGGGACATGTCTTCAGTCTCTAAGGGATCTCGGCTTTCTGAAATATACTCATAGTTACTATTACTAAGTTTATGTTTTCAATGTAAACGATTGGTTCGCCATTTGTTTTCCAATTAAAACAGTAATTTTGATATTAAATTTATTATAAAATTGATCTTCGTAGAACTATAACTTGTTTGTTTGTTTGTTTGTTTGTTTATTTATTTAATACATCTGTCCCAATAGCATAGCCAAAATTGGATAGGAACATAATTAACAATATTAAGACTTAAAAATTAAAAACAATAAAACAAAAGAAAATATAATACACAAGAATGAGTAATTACTAAAACAGTTCAATTATTGTATTCTGATCATAATATGAACACATTCTGTTCAATGGGGATTTAAAGGATAGATTAGTATGTTTCTGGGGAAGATAAAAAATTGAGGAATGCCTTGTACGGAAAGATGGGATGTGGATATTTAATTGTTGGATGGAAAGTGGATCGTCAATTATATTATATGCTAATTATTTCAGATAATTTGTGGAGGTTAACATACGACGTTCACTTAATGATTTGGTGGAAAAAAATTTAAGAACAGAGATCAAAAGGACTATATGAGAGATCGAAAGGGGAGTAGGATCCTATAACTTTAAAGTAGATGAACTTCAAGAATTTATGTTGCACTTTTTCAATGGCATTCTTTTGAATCTCTTAAATTGAATCCCATACTATTGAACAATATTCAATTTTAGAGCGAATGAATGCATAGTAACGTGTAAAGATAGTGTATATATTTGAAAAAGTGCGTGAATTCCTGATAATAAATCCTAGCATTTTATTGAAAGAAGAACAAATCGTATCTATATGCGAGTTAAAAGTAAGTTATTATCAAACTCAATGTTAGCAACTGATTAAGTATCGAATAGTGGAAAATAGTGGGGTTACATCTTCGTGTAAATGTCAGAATTTTGCATTTAAAAAGATTGAGGTTGAGTTTGTTTAAGGTGCACCAATTAGTAATATTTTCCAAGTCGTTTTGAAGAATGCGGCAATCATTATTTGAAGAGATAGATACAAAATTTTGATATCGTTGGCAAAAACTAGTCGTTCACTGACTATTACATTATTAATGTCATGAATGAATATTAAAAAAAGGTTTCAACACGTTTAAGATGATCATAAGACATATTCCGCGTAATCCGCCTCATTTATAGCTCATGTTTTAATAGACAACGCTTAATTCATAGTGCTAACGCATAATGCATAATATTAGTGACTAAGCAAAACATAAATGTACCATTTTCTGCTACATATTTAATAGATAAGTTGCTCTAGCTGGCATCTATACGCAATAGTTATAACTTAACAATTTATAATATTATTATTATTATTATTATACAATAATGGGAAAGGCAGCTTTCGCTGATTAGTCCCGTTTACACAATTAGTAATACGATACATAGCAGAAAAAAAAAATACAATAATATTATAAAAATTATTACAAACTAATACATAATTATTGATGCTAGTAAATTGAAAAAAAAGTAAGCCAATAAATCAATTTAAAGACATAAAACGCTACACCGTTGTAAGGAATTTATCCAGACCATTTTTAAATAAGTATAGATTTGATGCGTTGACAACTGAGTCAGGTAGTACATTCCACATATTTACGACTCTAATACTAAAGAAGTTTTCTCTGATTTGTGTTTTAAATTTGTCTTTGATTATTTTTTTGTTGTGACCTCTTAATTGTACATTTATATTAAAATTATACAAATTATTTAGATCTGTACAATCATAATAGCCGTTCATAATTTTGAATAGCTCAATAAGGTCGCCTCTAGTGCGCCTTTGTTCAAGAGTTGTTAAGTTAAGTAGCTTAAGCCTATTTTCGTACGAGAGATTTTTACATTGTACAGGTAGCTTAGTGGCTTTACGCTGAACCCGTTCTAACAAGTCTATATCCTTTCTAAAATAAGGAGACCAAATTTGAAAAGCATACTCTAACAAGGGTCTAATGTATGATTTGTAGAGTTGAAGAAAAGTTCTTGAATCTAAATGTTTAAAAGCCTTTGACACTAGGTAGAGTATGCTATTCGCTTTTTTTACAATATTTTTTATGTGAGAATGCCACTTTAGGTCACTAGTTACTGTCACACCTAAATCTAACTGTTCATATACACTTCTTAACATAACATCATCAATTACATAGTTGACTATTGGATTGTTCTTGCCAATACGCAGCACTGTACACTTCGATCTATTCAATGGAAGTAACCATTTTTTAGTCCAGTTAAAAACTTTGTTTAAATCATCTTGAAGAGAACTGACACTATTCGGAGAACAAAAAAACTTCGTATCGTCGGCGAATAAACTTATTTTACTGGTTACAGATTGGGACAAGTCTGCTATGTATAATATAATAAAATATAATAATAAAATATAATAATATAATAAAAATGTCTTATTATTAAATACATACATATATTGACGTATATTAAATAAATATTTACAAATAATATTTTTTTATTAAAAGTACTTCTAAAAAGAACCAAAGTAATACTTATTAAGTAAATAATTAAATAAAATAGCTCGAATGTTCCTGAAGCTACTCGCTCTAACCTAACTTTTCAATTTGAAATTAAAATAGGTGAAGGAGAAATTCTGTATTTCTTGCAAAAGGTTGCCCGTTGAGTTCCAATTGAGAACTGACACGCTCGGATACGCAGTCTCGTGGTCAAATATTGTACTAGGTGCTCTAGTACTGTTTGAACTTATTACATATGTTCTAGTGTTGAATTTTTGTTAGAATGTCGATAGAAGTTGTGAAAAACTATAAAAGTAGAACAAATTGTAATGTTTTTGGCTGTCATTCAAGACAGGACAAAGATAGGCACCTTAGTTTTTTTTATTTTCTTAAAACAAATGGAGGGAAAGGTAATATTAAGTGCAGATTGGGAAAAGATTTGGTTATGGACAGGAGGAAGGCATGGGAATATATTTTGAGTTAAAAAATAACTGATACTATGCGATTTTGTTCATTACATTTGTCGCAGAGAAACAAAACTGCACTAATATGCTTGCACCTGCAAGTTGCATATTTAACTTTTAGCTGCCCCTGTCCAACTAAAAATAACATAATTCACTTGTTTGCAAACAGAATCCATATATTGTAAATACAGATACATTTAACAACTGCTCAACTACAAATTACACTTCAATAAATCTACTGAAATTAAACTTTAAATACTGTAATTTGATGCCCACCTTCTGTTATACAGCTCGATACATGTGTAGCGCTTAAAAATTTAAAATTTTCGCAAATATTTACTCGCATTTTCATAAAATAAAAATGTACTGTGATTAAATTAACTTGTTCGCTATTAGCATATTGATAGCTGAGTACTAGACACGACAGTCATATTGCTTTGGAGCACAGCGCCGCCATCGGTTATGTTACTTCTCAATACACATCGCAGGAGAAATATAAACAAATATGAATTTAACGAAAAAAATGTGTTTCTGAAAAATAATTTTTATGGGATTTTCGCAAAAAAAGTGTGAACTTTTGTTCCCACCCTATTTCTCAGAAGTGTTGGTCTAAAAATCTGAAAAAAATCTCAATAATGTACATTGATGGAAACCAAAATAGTTCACATGGAATTTTTTGTCAGATTAATTTTTTATTGTTGAAAAAATACATTTTTTTTTTAAATTTCATGTACGGTTTTAAATAAAATCACTTAGTATATAGATATAGTTCCAAGTAGAAGATATTTGAAGAAATCTCTTCTGACAGTTACCATGCCAAGATTATTAAGAATATCATCAACCTCTTAGCTCTGCAATAAATAAATTATTAACCTTGTTCCATTGTATTGAGTTTTATTGAGTTTTATTTTGTTTATTATTTTGTCCTGGCATTGCGACAAGATTCAGCTTAGTGATGATGAATGGAAAGAATGATAATTAAAATAGTATAATAAATAAAATTTTGTCTATAAGTTATAAAGTAATCTATGTGTATGAAATTATAGTAGATATTAGAATATATTTTTTCTTATTTGCATTTTTTAACTTATATCAATAACTTATGTACAGCTTATGTATATCTCATATTTGTAAAAAATGTAAATAAAGTTATTATTATTATTATTATTATTATATATATATATATACTTTATTCTTGCCTTTCGGCTTTGAATGGAGTACAGTTATTACATTAATTTCCAGACTTAACTATATAAATAAAACTAAATATATCTATGTACTGTTTGTTATTCTATGTACTATAAACTTAATACATAGAATAACAAACGATAAATTATTTTCAAAATATTGTTCACTTTGACTTAATTATATGAAGATTGTCGTTGGGGAACGCTTTAACGCAAGATCTGGCAACACTGGCGTGTAGCTTGACTCCCCGCCTACCAATCCTCTCCACTCCGAGCTGTCTGCGACACTTAATCTTGGTTTGATAGCTGTCCGCGATGGGCTTCCACTAGCCGCTACCGCCAGGTGTGAGTTACGTTCTGTGATTCATTTTTTGTGTTCTAAAGACACTTTTAATTTGATTTTAAATTTTATGATTTTTTTTTACCAAATTTCGTTAATAAATGTTTCTTCTTTTTTTTTAATTGACCATTTAAAACATTTTGAGTAGTGATTTAATCATTTTACTGATTTGTTTTGATGTAGTTTTACCAAAAAATATAGAGATGAGGGTTTAAATCAAAAAAATAATAATAATAAAAAAATCTATGTGCTGCAATATTTTTGTCGGGGAGTTTATTTGTCTATTTTGAAATTATTCACTCCATATCTGCAAAACCCTGAAATGTGTAAAGACTCTCACTTCACATCTATTTTTCAATATTAGTTTCAACATTTTTGAATAATTTTAATAAGCTGCATCCCCAATTCTTATTCAAATTTCAAGTATAATATATTCGTTCATTTTGACAGTTTTCAAGCGCAAGAGTAAAGTATCATTCACAGCTCATGTTTTAATAGATAGTACGTAATTCATAGTGTTAATGTTAACGCATAACAATGTTAGTTCTACACAAATCCGTATAAGCATTCATAGCTCCAATTTAGTGGATAAGCGTAAGAAAATATTTAACGCATAATATTAAAACACTGACAACTGTCAAAATGAAGGAATATATTATACTTGAAATTCGAATAAGACTTGTGAATGCAGCTTGTGACATAATTATTAGTAAAAATGTTGAAACTAATATTGAAAAATAGATGTGAAGTGAGAATTTTTACATATTTCAGGCTTTCGCAGGTATACAGTGATACATTTCAAAATAGACGAATATATTATACAGGAAATTCTAAAAAGACTTGTGGCTGCAGTTTATATGTAGGTACTAATTAGTAAATGTGTTGAATCTAATAAAAAATTGATGTGAAGTGTGAATTTTCACATATTTTAGAGTTTTTCAGGTATCTAGTACCCAAGTTAAAGCAGCTATATATATATGTGTGGAACATTTTTATTTTTTTGCGGTAATCAAGTCAAAATGAACAATATTTTGAAAATAATGTACCGTTTGTTATACTATGTACTAAGAGCTTTTCCTTAAAATACTACATGAAGTTTTAAAATAAAATATGTATTTTTTCAACAATAAAAAAATTAATCTGACAAAAATTCCTTTTGAACTGTTTTGGTTTCCATCAATGTACATTATTGAGATTTTTTTCAGATTCTTAGACCAACACTTCTGGGAAACAGGGTGGAAACAAAAGTTAACTTTTTTTTGTGAAATCAAAAAGTTAGGTTAGAGTGAGTAGCTTCAGAAACATTATAGTTATTTTATTTAATAATTGACTTAATAAATTTTATTTTGGTTCTTTTAATAAAAAAAAAACAATACATATATTTAATAACAAGATATTTTTATTATAAATTGTTTAGTAATTTGTATTGCGTGTAGATGGCAGCTAGATCGATTTATCTATTAAAACATGAGCTATGAATGGTACTTAAGTGTTGTGCTTAGCCACTAACATTATCCATTAACATTATACACTATGAATTACGCGTTGTCTATTAAAACATGAGCTATGAATGAGGCTTTAGAAGTTTAGAAACTTTTAACATTACGCATTAAACAGTTTCTTACGTTTATGCACTAAATTGGAGCTATGAAAGGTTTTATGAATTTGTATAGAACAAACATTCTTACGCTTTAACATTAGCACTATGAATTAAGTATATCTATTAAAACATGAGCTATGAATGGTACTTTAGTCTTTCCGTCCGAGATTCATGCAAAAACGGCTGGACATATTTTCACGTAACTTGGTGAAGACAGAGTAAAACTAATATTCGATCATAGGATAAAAGGCCTATGTCAGATTAGTTTTTTTAGTATATACTGTATACTTCGGTATAAATTTTCATGTGGGGGCATTTCTAGGATCGGTCTGAACGTCAAGGTTGGTTAAATGAATTTAATAATTTCATTGTACTTCATGGTACTTACTTTGAAAAGGCCCTCCACATAGTGGATTCCAAGACTTGCGAGCGGTATCAAGTCTGAAACCCTAAAGGATCCGCCGGTCGGTTGCTTAAGATTCTTTATGAGAGGAATAAGGGTGTTTGAATTAAAGTCTGCATTTTACTTAATCTACGTTTAATGTTTAGTTAGAATCGAAAGTTATTAATTACACTAGACTTACAATTTAATGCTGGCTGTAAAATCCCAAAAGACACTCAAGCACAAAAACCTCACAATCACCGTTATCACCTCACAAGCCGCTAAACACCTCACAACACTCAAAGTGTTTAACCCGTTAACGAGGTTCGTTTATTTCATTAAACTGTCCTCAAAACTTCCAGATTACTTCTGATTTACCCACTACACGCTACCGGGTTTCTCTACCAAAAATGCTTGGGATGTTCGTCCGTACACGGTGACGGTTTACTTATGACTCATCTTGTCTCTCACACGATTTTCCCAGCCCTTTTCTTAAACTAATAATCTGATCTCTGAACCCCATTTTTTTGTCGTTGTAAAAATAATCAGCTCTCCAATTAACAACAAAACCCTTTTAACTTATCTTGAAGACTCTTATTTCTATTACCAATAATTTATAAACCCAAATAATTAATTTTGACTCTAATTACCTACGAAGTCCATATCACTGAAAATATATGGTCGCCTATCAACATCTGTATAAACATTTGCCCGTGTTATTTGAAATAAACAATAACAATCTTTTAAACAAATCATATAATATACGACAGTAATTCTACCCGTATCTTTCAACACTTAACTAAGAAAATATATGATAGCTCAACTAATCTTTGAGGATGTTTATCTTAAAATAGATTAATTTTTATATTTGAATAATTTGAAATTTTTTTAACTAATTGAATAATTTTATTTTAATTAATAATGAAATTTTATTTCTGAAATTACCACTCCCACCATTCACACGTCAGGCTTTTTTCGCATATATAAGTAGGTGATGTTAGCTAACTGTCTGAACCACATCCTAAATGTTTAGGAAAACTGTTTTTGCTGTAAACACATCAAAATGAACCATATTTTGAAAATCATGTATCGTTTTAATCTATATACGCAAGCAAAAGATATACTATCTCTACTGACCAGTCCTTGTAACAGCTACACTCTCCAATCCATCTTCAAATTCACTGGTGTCCACAGGTTCAAACTTGATGTCAATCTTCTCCGTGTTGATGTTATCCTGATATATATCGGTAACTCCATCTGTAATACCTAATAAACAAATTATAGTAAAATATACATGAGTATTTCTTACTGTAAACAAATACGTATAAATATATTACTCTCCCCGTCCGAAAATATGGTATATATTTTGATTTTTTTTCTTGCCCGAAAATATGATATATATTTACAATTTTGTGAATTAGTATAATTTTATTTATGAAATAGTTACAAATATCTAGTAAAACAAAGAATAATACAAAAGTTTTAATTTAACACAGACGTGTCTGTGTCCACAGTGTGTATGAAACATGATAACGTTGTTTGTAATCATGTGCGGAATCTTATAAGAATTCGCTCATTTTGCTAACATGGTTGCTTCTAGACAAATTTGCAATGTTAGAAAAACATTATCAAAGATTTGTATGTTTAATGCATTAAAGACGCATTCAATCAGTTCATCGATTGTATTTGGTGAACCTGTATGTTGTAAGGATTGTATAGAATTGAAACAGCCGAGATACAATAAATTAAAATCTGGATTATTTGGCGGTTGTGGATTAAGTTGATTTAAGGTGAATTACTTTTGACATATGCAAAATTATTTGCGCGCCATTTGTCTAGCAATAATTTATTATAGAAGGAGACCAACGTAATCTACCAATTTTCATGTAAACACGAAGACTGTGAGCCACGTAATGTAGCCTACGTTGGATTAACCACCACAACCCTGTCAACACGACTCACGATGCATCTACAAACCGGAGTCATCAAAAAACATTTCTTACTACAACATGGTATGCATTTAACCCGACAAGAATTAGGAAATCAAACAACTATACTGAAGAAATCCCCAGATTACCATCGGCTACAAATCCTAGAGGCACTCATCATTTAAAAAAACCAGCCCGAAATAAACCTTCAATCCACAGGATTAGCCCGGACCCTCTACCTGCACGGCAACCATTCATAATTTTCCCCAATTACCTCATTTACTGTTACAAATTCTGTATATAAATAACATTGTAAATTGTTTTTATTTACTTTCCACAAATTTTTAGGATTTATTATGCTTTTTGGTGCGGATTACCGATCCATGTCCCGGTTTAATATCGGTACCTTAAATCGTCTCGGAAAACTATTTATTGTCCCGCATTCAAAAATAGCTCAGCAGCGAGATGTATTCAAATTATTTATAAAATAAATATAAGCACCTGTTCCAGAAAGCAATTTTTCCATAGGATTAGCCCGGACCTTCTACATGCACGGCAACCATTCATAATTTTCCCCAATTACCTCATTTATTGTTACAAATTGTGTATATAAATAACATTGTAAATTGTTTTTATTTAGTTTTTACTTTCCACAAATTTTTAAGATTTATTAGGCTTTTTGGTGCGGATTACCGATCCATGTCCCGCTTTAATATCGGTACCTTAAATCGTCCCGGAAAACTATTTATTGTCCCGCATTCAAAAACAGCTCAGCAGCGGGATATATTCAAATTATTTATAAAATAAATATAAGCACCTGTTCCAGAAAGCAATTTTAATTTGGCGGGAGCCGACCTTTGACTAGATTTCCGTTTCCTAGTCCGACATAAGTAACAAGGCACTTCGATAGATAAGGAGAAGACTGTTTGACGAGGCGATATCTATATCAGGGGTCGGGAACAGGGGTAAATTACCCCAAACGGGGTAAAAACGAAATTCTTGGGGGTAATGAGATATTAATAGACAAAACCGATCTGTCACATTTTTGGATGTCAAGGGCTGTAAAGTCTTTTAAAATTGTTCATGAGGAGGCAATTAAAAGCTTGTTACCATTTACAACAACTTATCTCTGTGAACAAGTATTTTCCATTCTAACGAACATTAAAACGAAACAGAGAAATCGACTGGACCCCAAAAACTGTATCCAAATCGCACTAACATCCAAAAGACTCGATTTTGATGTTATTAAATCAAAAAATAAATAACATTTCACCAAATAAAGTATTTTTTATTATAAAAAAATATATAATTTTATAGCACTATTTATTTATTTTATGTTAATTAATATATAAATTCTAAAGCAATCAATAAATCCTTCAATGTAAATAATCTATGATTTTTATTTTACAAATCAATGGGGTAAAGTCGGTGTAAAGAAATATATTTCTGGGTAATGGGTAAAAATGTTCCCCGATTCCAGATCTATATATATAAAATCCCTGAGGTGTCTATCAGATGTCCTTTCAGAGGGTTTTTGCTTAATTCCCGGTGATAGTTGAAATTTGGCATGCGTTTTCCTGGGAACATTCTTAAGATGAGAAAAATTCTAAACCTAGAAAATTCAAAAAGCGGGAGAGCCTGCCACACAAAAAAGTTCCCATTCTATCTTAATGGGACAAAAAATTAAGTTTATATGATTGCACTGATATTTAATATCTAGAGGTGTTCAAAACTCCTAAATACGACCCTGTTATTAGTTTTTCCGAAATTTTGATTATCTACTCCGAAATCGGTACCCGAATGATGGTAACCGACGAGTTCATCGAAAATCAATTCATCGAATATCAATTCATCGAAAATCAATTCATCGAAAATCAATTCATCAAAAATCAATTAATCGAAAATCAATTCATCGAAAATCAATTCATCGAATGATCAATTCATCGAATGATCAATTCATCGAATGATCAATTCATCGAAAAAAAATATTTTGTAAATATTTGAGAGGAATGCCGAGGGGATCGGAAAGTCAAAAGAGCAGTGGTCAATAAAAGTAGACAGACTAAGAAATAATTGCGTAAAATTTTTTATATGGTTTAAAAAAAGGTAAATAAAGTGACATAGTGTTTGAATATAAATAAAGAAATATAATAAGAAAACTTATGTAATAAAAGAAATAAATGTTTTGTTTTTAAGGTTTAATAAGACAGGTTATGGGCAATTGAACGCAAATAATTTTTATAAATTCATACACAATGATATGCATTTTAATTGGGCTAATATGGGGAAAAATAAAGTACTATGCGCCTAAAAACAAGGTAATTAGGTTAGGTTTAGTTAGTAAAAGTCTAAAACCGAGCGGAGCGAGTTACCCATCTTCTAGTTTAAGGACAAAGCACTATTTTAGGTTAGGTTAGGTTAGTAAGGGTTTTGTTAGAAGAAGCCGAGCGAAGCGAGCTACCCATCTTCTAGTTTAATGTCAAAACACTATCTTAGGTTAGGTTAGTAAGGGTTTGGTTAGAAGAAGCCGAGCGAAGCGAGCTACCCGTCATCTAGTTTAATGACAAAACAAACTCACACTAACATAACAATGCCACCTGTTTAGAGTCACCGTACATTGAACAATGTGTGGTATAGAAAAAATTAATAGTAAAACTATGTACATAACACAAAACCATTAAGACTTAACAGATGGGGAAATACCATTTTTATAATCCTTTAAGAGTGGGTGTATTAAGTACATTTATGATCCCATTAACCGGGTTTTTCTGATCTAAGGAGCCCTGTTCGATTTCAAAATAATCCAACAGGTATCTTTTACCTGGCGTATTTTCTGAATGAAAAATTTAAAAATTATTAATAGACCAAGTATGATAGTTATTTAATAAGTCTAGTCTGTCAACTTTTATTGACCACTGCTTTTTTGGCTTTCCGATCCCCTCGGCATTCCTCTCAAATATTTACAAAATATTTTTTTTTGATGAATTGATCATTCGATGAATTGATCATTCGATGAATTGATTTTCGATGAATTGATTTTCGATGAATTGATTTTCGATGAACTTACCGTGAATCCCGAATGATAGATTAAAATTTCAAAATCATTTTTTACTTTTGTTGGAGTGTTTTATACTGACGAACACAATCTGGTTTTTAGAATTTCGTAAGACTATCTGCCTCCACAAGTGATTTTCAACCAGGCTGTCGCCGCACCCTTCCGTAGGCTTATGAAAGGCGAACTCTGTAGAATTAATACGGATGTCATACAGAGAAATAAGGGTAGGGCGCGTTGCATTTTTCATATTTTTTATTAGAGTGCCGTCATCTTAAAAAGGTTAAGAAACACTGGTATATTATTTAAAAATGTGAGTGGGGTATCATATGAAAGCTATTGACACGTAAATAACAAACAAAATATTCTTTTTGCAAAAAAAAAATATGTTTACGATATATTTACCCAAAATGTGTCTAAAAACTTTTGTCCTGCACTTTATACCCAAGAAGGGTCGGAAAGTGGAACAAGAAAATAAAAATTGTTTGATTACGTTTAATTTCAATATCTGGGTGTGTTCTAAACACGTTATCAGTTTTCCGAAATTTTGATTGTCTGCCCCTTTATTAATACTGAACACAATTAGGTTTTTAGAGTTTCGTATGCATGTCTTCCAGTACCAGTGGTTTTCACCAGTCCCGGATTACCTAATAGGCAGAGTAGACACCCGCTTAGAGCCCCGCGTGTCTAGGAGAGGATATCATTGAAATTCCAGATAAGCTCATCATCAATGAAGCAATAGTGACGGCTACATTTGGAAGCAGTTTAACAGCCAGCCATGTTCAATACAGCCATCCTTTGCCTCCGAAATGAAGATGCTACAAGAATCAACGAAGAGGTTCTGAACCTTTTGAAGGGCGAGTCTGCAACATATCTTAGCATCTATTCAATCGACTGTGAGGACGCCTCAAGAACAAAAAACTATCTAATAGAATTTTTGAATAGTCTTACCCCCTCTGGGATTTCACGTCACAAAATAAACTTAAACGTAGGGGCAATCATTATGTTGTTACGAAACCTCAACACAAAAAAGTGCCTATGTAATTGCACACGCCTGATGGTGACAAAGTTGTTTAAAAATCTAATAACTGCCACTGTTATAATGGGATTTTCCTAAGGAAATCCAACTTTCATTCTTACGATTGATTTAGCTCCCACCGATCCCGACATGACGACTTGAACGACAAGGTGAAGGGCATAACCAATGAGAGTAAAAATGGGAAACTCCTAGAGCAGTCTGAATATTTTTTGTAGTTAATGTAAATATGTAGTTTTTAAAGAAGTTTTGTGGTGTGCTTGCAACAAATTAACGCAACTTTTTTTTTTAATTATTATTAGCAATTATTAATAACGTTTTAATATGTTTTTTAGATGTTTTAGTATTTTTCCTATGTGCGGTTCAAAGAGTTGTTTAAGCATGCCAAATTTCAAATCTCTAGGTTTAGCCGTTTGGCTACAGTTTTTACAGAACAGACAGACAGATGACAAAATGACGGTATAAGGATTTTTTGGTCATACCTACAAAACCCTAAAAACACATTTCTACCTTTTGTCGTCTCCGCTTCAACCACAACCACACTCCGTTCCATCAACACCGTATCCACATAATCCTCTCTGACTTATGCTCCTGCGGTTTACCCGCTGATATCTCCCACATACTATTCTCCTGCCCCGGCCACATGATTAAAAGTAACAACTTATACCAACAGCTAAGCAAACACCTTTCTGCCCCTCTCTCTGTACCTAGTATACTGTCTAACCCGTCCATCAAAATATGCTCCTTAATTTCTGAATTCCTAATTTCCATTAGACTAAACTTCTAACATCGTCTCACCATTATCGTATAGCTAAGCGCTGGCGGACTAGCTTTAAGCCGAGGCAAACAAATTGAAAAGAAGAAGTTGACTTGCACTAATACTTATTTACTAATTTCGTTACCCTTAACATTTATTATATTGTCGAAAAACATTTATGCAATTTTAATGAGAATTTGTAGAAAGAATATCCCTTTATACAAAGGTGAGATTCAGTGAAACTTAACATACCGGGTGAATTATTTAAGGAGCAACATACATGTTTCACATATAATGTTAATGAAGTTAGTTATTTCAAAAGCAACATAGCCATAAAACAAATGCTTATCGTATGCATAGAAAAGAAAAAATATTATTTTTAAAAATATTTTTTGGACTTAGCTACTAACGACATTATTATTTTTGTTTGTATGTAAATATAAACAAACTAATAAAAATTCATTTATTGTTTCTATTTTACTATTTTTTAGCCGTCTAGGAACTTGTCAAATAACTATTACAGTCTGTTCCAAACGGTTAGGCGGAACTAAATGGGAATTCAGCTCTTTTAGGTTGTCACGAGAAGGGACCTTGCTTGGGTTATTTCATTTTTCACGTTGGAATGTCAAAATTTAAAATTCCAACAATGAAACCATGGAAACGAATGACATATGTCAAAATTAAATTCTTTTTTTACATATTTCAATGACAAAAAATAAGTAAATGGGAAATTTGTATCAAGAATGACACAAAAAATCAAAATATAAAGAAAATGACATTTTAAAATGATATTAACCTTAACCAAAAAATGTTTATTGAAAGTATGATTTACAAAGCTGAAACAAAACGGCCGAAAAGCACGATTTAAACGATGAAAGTAACTAGATTGCAAAATCTAGTTCCGCCTAACCGTTTGGAACAGACTTTATATCTAATCACCACTGCATATCTGTTGCCATGGATATGATCTTGCTTTCATAATTTGCTATGTTGCAAATGAAATAACTCACTTTATTAATATTATATGTGAAACATGTATGTTGCTCCTTAAATAAATCACCCAGTATATAAAAAATGGTGAGTTGATTTTTATTTGGGGGGGGGGGGGGATTGCATTCGTAATAAGTTGGCAACTTTAATAATAATTTGTCGCCTTAGTATAAAGGTGCCGTGTAAGAATGTCTGCTCGAGGCGCCAAATAATCACCGTACGGCCCTGGGGGTGAGTATTTAAGATGTTCACAAATCATTCCTGAAATAAACTGTGACAACAAAATATGAATAACAGTATTAAGTGTGAATTAGTTGTAAAAAATGTGCTTCTTACTGCCTATACTTACATTTAGCCGTGTATTCTGTTTCAGTCTTCACTTCATGTTCATCACTAATTTCATATTCTGTTTTAATATCAATCTCTGTTTTAATAATATCATGGTCCCTCGTGTCGTTCATATTTATTCCTTAAACAAAACTCTTTCAAAATTTTCATAGAAGCCAAGTCACCTACTACAAGCAATTTGTTTTATTAATATTAGCATGTAACAGGCCGTGCGGATCACAGTACGTGCCACAGATCACCCAGAAATGACTGTGTTAATGTTCTTTAAGATTTGCAGTTGGGGTACAAGATTATTAAAGTAAAGGTTGTCTCATAATTTCTGACCAATCAGAGAGTGAGAGGGAATACGTCACATGTCGGCTTAGTTCAAACTAGCATACAAAATTAATATAGATCTTGCATGTTTTTAAATATTTTAGATTGGCTATATTTATAATAGATATTTATTTCAAGACAGTTCTACTGAATAAATTATAAATAAAAACCTAAGGAAATTTTATACTGATTTATATAAAATTAAATATTTAAATAAATAATAATTAAATAAAATGGGTATTTATATCATAGTTAATAAATAACAATAAAATCGAATACAAATATAATTTTAGGAATATTTAAATAAAAATAAAAAAACACATTGCTTTTCGCGACTCAAACTAACGTTGGCGGCGCTGCGTACGACAGTTGATGGCCGACGAGAAGCGTATATATCAGAAGATTTTTCTTAACACATTGACTACCAAGGCACTTAACAATAAAATACCTGCAGGGCCAAGCAGTTTTTTTATATAGTAAAAGACTACTAAGACTAAAATAAGTACTTTGACACCTGTAAGACATTTTTTTGTTGCTTGGAAACTAAAAATTCAAATTTATTAAAAAAAAAATGTTATGCTTTTATTTCGCTTTTTTGTTTTGTAGAGCTAAAACCAATGTATAAAAAGACTTCCCAGAGGCCACGATTTAATACACTAATATAAAATCGCATATAACGTCGGCGATATATGTCCGTGGCTCTGACTGAAATTCTACGTATGCCGTATATGGCCGGCGTGGCCCATAGTGGTCGCAGTGACGTCGGCCATATATGGCCAGCTGCCACAGTCAATGTGTTAATATTTATCTGTTCAAACAATATTTCGGCAAAAAAGCACTGTATTTAAGTCACTATATTTAAAAATACGTCTTAATTCACATAAACTGCAGCACAACACACTACAAATATTATACAAATATACGCTTCTGTTTAATTTACTAAGCTGCCACCAGATGTTTCACTGTTATTTGGAGTCGCGAATAATAATATAGTAACTAAAAAAATTGGAGATTATATCAGTTTTCAAAAACGGCTGGACGTATTGTAACGAAATTTGGTACAATAGAGAACCAGGATCAAATATAGGCATGATATCTCAAAATTTTCTTTCTTAGGGCGTGTTTCTGGGTTAAAACTGGTACTAAAAAACTTAAAATATTTCATTTATAAACAGATTTTAACAGAAAAAACTATACAATAAAAATTGTTTATAAGAAAACAAATCTTATTTGCTCATCATGTTTAAAATTTTTACTACAAATTCCTCTGTTTTCTGGGTCAAACGATCCTTTTTGTGGCATCTTCGTATCCATTTATTTCTATCTCTGGGAAACGCGAAAAAAGATAGTTGTTCTCCACTTTTTTCGCTTACACAGAGTTAGACTTGCAAGTAGAAACACTACATATTGTTCCAGTCATTTTAACATTAATAACTTAACACTAATAATATATAACTTAAAACATTACAACACACTAAAAAGAAATTAAAACCAGTAGAAAATAAAAAAATGTAACGATATTTTTATATTTATAGACAAAATTCAAACTCCACGTATATATAACATACACCAGTGCTCCGCAACCGGTGTGCGGCGGCACACGGGTGTGCCTTGAGCCGATACAGATGTGACCCGGTCAAATAAGACAATATTCTAACTAAATAATTTTTCAACGGTACTCCTTAGAAACACAATAACGAGAATACGTGCAATGAAATATTCGCGTTATCTGCGCTCAGCTAATGTACACTGATACACAAAATTGTTCGAACAAAAATTTTGCAATGTTTCTATTTTAAAAATACGATTACAATAATAACAATTATTTGATTGTAACATAAAATACTGAAATATAGATATCTAATGAGTATATAGACAAAAAAAAAAAAAAAAAAAAAAAAAACAAAAAAGTCATGTTGTTTGGTTGAAATTTTAAGTAAATAAATGCGCAATATTTTATCGCACAAAATTGATCGAACATAAATTTTAAATTGCCGTTTAGGACTTCTGGGAACTGTCGACTTGCATTTTTTAAGGCACACACCAGTGGCGGCGCTAGCTCTTAAAATATGGGCGGGCCAGGAAATTTAGTAGTAAAATTTGGGGGGCCAAATACAAGTGATGACCTACAAAAAAAGGTCCTCACTTCTAAAATACATTTTCTCCAAACAATTCTGGGAGGCCAACTGAGGGCCAGACAAATTTTTGGGAAGGCCTGAGCCCCCCGGACTCCCCGCTAGCGCCGCCACTAGCACACACGTTTCTAGAGCCCATATTGAAGTTTTGATTTTTTTTTTTAATTGCTACTCGCATTTCCGACAATGCCATCCTAACACTACTTCTATTTTCGACATATTCATGCGAGCAAAGTTTTTCAAATCTTTAATTAAAAATGATAAGTGGTCATGCTAAAAAAAAAGGTCTTGACTAAGAACTTCGGGTTGCACTGTTAAATATCGTGCCGAATATAAAACATTTGTGTTCATTGAAGCAAGCGTATCACATCAAGGTATCACATTAATTAGTCATTATTTTATAATAATTATTAAGATTGCATAAAAGTAAATATAGTATAGTTTTTATGTATGTATACTTATCAAATAAAAAATTTATGTGAAGTGTGAATCTTCACACATTTCTGGGTTTTGCAGGTATTTAGTAACTGAATGATGATTATTTGGGATGCCAAAACAAATTTTATGTCAAAATATTTTTTTATGAATTTTAATTCGAATGCCTAATACCATTATTTAAGTTTCTAAATATGTGCAGTATTTTATTTATACAGCAAGGTTCAGTAAGATTTTTAAAATTGCGCCTATGGCTTCCATTGGTTGCTTATATCAAGTCCCGCCCTCTGATTTCGTCAAACAGAATTAAATTATAATTTCAACACTTCCCACTGGTTATTAAATTTACGCTTTTAAAAAATAAATGCAACATTTACCAAAATATTACTAGAATTTTGACAAAATAATTTAAACAAAATAAAAAAGCAAAAAAAAAAAACAGAAAAAAAAATAAAATTAACAGGATTCGAACTCTGCAACGTTCGCACTGCAAATTACAAAGTGCATCACAAAATCAACTGAGCTACCAGAGTTACTGATCTGGAGTGTTACATAGCAAATTAAATATTTAACATATTTTAGTTAAAAACATAAAAAATGCGTTATTTTCCGAAAACATAATCTGATAAAAAATTCCTGTTGTACTATTCCGGATCACACCAATGTACATTACTTAGAATTTTTTCAGATTTTTAGTTTAAACCATCTGGGCTACAGGTGTGGGACCAAATTTTTTTTGCACAATTTTGGCAAAAATCCGATCAAAATAATTTATTTTGCAAAAATAAAATTTTGATCGTTAATCCACGTAATATTTTTTTTTTTGATGAGCACATATTTGTTTATATTTTTAGGGGGATATGTTTTTAAGATGTTTTAGTATTTTTCCTATGTGCGGGTCAAAGAGTTGTATAAGCATGCCAAATTTCAACTCTCTAGGTTTAGCCATTTGGCTACAATTTTTACCGAACAGACAGACAGACAGACAGACAGACAGACGACAAAATGACGGTATAAGGGTTTTTTGGTCATACCTACAAAACCCTAAAAATGAAAATTTATTGTAAAATTTTGTCTCAAATTAATATCTATATATTTTATTAGCTTTTGATGTGCCGCGGAATTCTAAGAAGAACTTTGGTGTGTCGTAGGTGAGAAAAGGTTGCGGAGCACTGACATACACGATAAACAAAGGCTGACGTCCCGTTGGCATAGAGATGACGTATAGCTTCGCTATTTACCCCCACCACTACAAGTTACGATGCAACCTTTACTTAATAATCTTGGTTGGGGTATTGAATAAAACCTCTTGATGCATAATTTATATTGATGAAATCCAGTATTTCCGATGTGATACCTGTTACATACCTGGTAATTCATACTGCTGTGATTGCCTTCCCTCGAAAATAAGTTGCATTGTATTATGGGAATTCTGCCCAGATGTTTCTGAAGAACCAACCTCGGGTATTGGTAGACCTTCATCATAAATAGCTATAGGTATAGCAGTTCGATTTAATTTTTTTAATTCAGGCGTTTGGAAATGTTTCTCGTAAAAATGGTTTTTACAAATTCTCAGGTGATGTACTGTACTTCTAGGAACATCTAACAAATCACTCCTGTTAACATTTCTTATCCATAGATCAAATTGGCTTTTACTAGCAGGTAAACAAAATAACGAGATATCAGGATTGTCATGTGAATTTATATTGCACGCTGGCACTATGCAAGTATAGATACGAGCCATTGCCTACAAAAAAAAAAACATACTTATTAACATAGGTATTAATCAAAGAAAGTTTTAACATATTTATTGCTTCATTGAGTTTATTGCTTATGCTGCGTTCGCACTTTTGCTACGCAGCGAGCACAAATGCAATGAACACTCCAAACATTTTCCAAACCTTTTCACTAAAATGTATTTGCTCAAAAGATTTTTTTTTTTTCTATACTCCATTTATAGGTAGCAATATAGGGAAAAATTGCTAAGCGATATGACATCTGGCGGGATTTTAAGCAACTACAGAAATAGACATTCTATCGCGTTTTTTACATTGAATTAAGTGGGTTTTGCACGATTCAATTAATTGATCAATTAATTGAAAAAGTTGACATTCAATTAATTGATGTGTGTAAAGCGTAAAAATTTCGACAATTAATTGACAAAAAATTTGATCAATTTATTTTGAAAATAGAACAAGTTCTATTTTTCGTCAATTTTTCATCAATTTTTTAGGGAATTCTAGGTATATTTTTATCTGTTAAGATATTGCCAACTGTTTAGTTGTAGCATAACCTCGAAACATATTATTTGTGTTTCGGTTTCAAATCTAACATAACCTCAAACGTTCTAATTTACGTTATTTCTTTTTTTTTTGTTCACAGCTCGTAATTTTGTGAAGATTTTTTCAATATTTTCATTTTGATAAATATGTCAACATGTTTTACAGTTGGTAATGTAAACATTTTTTAAAAAATTGATAAATAAATTGATGTGTGTAAAGTGAAGTTTTTGTTCCCAAGGTTACCAATAAATTTTTCAATTAATAGGGCACTCCAGAATGCTGTCACTTTAAGGCGGCTGGAGGAAAACAAAGATTTTGACATAAGTGTTTACGTGATATTTTGTGTGTGAATGCTCTTAGAAGAACTGATAATATAATAATAGGTAATATATTTGAATAAAAATGAAATATAACGGCTAAAAACTACTATATCACTTGTTACTGCTACGGCAACCAAACTTTTTACCCTCCAGAGACTAATCTGATCAGCTGTTCTGGAGTGCTCTATTGACAAAAAACTTGATCAATTTGTTGATCAATTAATTGAACTGTGTAAAACTAACTTTATATGAGATCAAAATATATTTTTGCATTTTACTATAGTTTTGTTGTTATTATATTGTTATATTGTTACGTTTTGTTAAGTTTTATGTTATTTTATATTATATTAAAATGAGTTTGAAATTGTTTTTACTGGTATCAAGTGATAATAAGTGAAAAAAGCCTTAAATTAAAGTGGAAGACAATACAAAAATCATGTCGAAGTGGAACTTTTATTGCTGTGTACCTGAGTGTAATTCGTGGATTAAAAGATCTCAATTTCAACCTAAAAAATATCTTAACCTAAATAACCTAAAAGGTCCATTTCAATTAAAATCAAAAAATTAATAAAAACATGCCTAAAATTATTCTCTTTTATTAATATTCGATGTTATAATAATTCACTGATTACCTTGCATAAAAACACGTATTAATATTGTAGCAAAATTACAAAAACCACCAGTAAATACTAAAACTCACGTTATTGTCCGTATGATTATATGTAATGAATGTCTATTTTGGAAGTTTCAAGTATGCCGCAACAGCACTACGATCTTAAAATATTTTCCCTATTACAATAAGAAAAGTTATTAGACACAATGAAATATTATTGCACTTATGTATGACCAGTGATGGGCGCGTAAGTTACATGATGTAAGTTACCTCATTGTTGACGCGTAAACAACTGATGTAAAGTAAACACAAAACTTTTGTAAACAATGTAAACAACGTAAACAATGATTTAGACATGCGCACTTGTTTTGAATTACAGAACCTCATCAATAGATACATTTTTATAAATAATAAATTTTAATGAAATGATTTTAAATGAAAAAGTAAGTATATAAAATTAGGACAAGCTAATATACATATTAATAAAAATTAAATTTGCATCATTATACAGGTGTTACATACAAGTTAGTAAATATGAATAAGAAAAATAAAAAACTTTTTCTTTAAAGATTCAGTCTAATTTTTTTAATAACAAAATACATTAAATTTCAACTTTAAGAAAATCAGTATTTTTTAATAACGAAAAGATTCATTGCAAATTTTGCATAACGCCCTATATTTTCTTTCATTTTCTTTAATTAAAACAAAACCTAGTTCTTCAGAACTATTCCTTCGGTTTCTTCCCACCATTTTTTTAATAAATTTATTGTTTTGATATGAATATACTTATTGATTAACTCTCTATTATTCGTAATAAATAACTAAAACTAACCTCATTATTTGACAGTTTAAAGTTTACGTGTAAACACCTCATCACTGGAAAAAAAACTAAGTAGCAACCACGTGTTCGAACACGAATGTATCTCACGTACCCCATTTTGAAGTTATACTTGACAATTATTGTTGCATAAATAGATCCACGATTAGTGTAAATATAAGATACATTTTTCGCAAGTTAACATTTAACAACTTATTAGATTAAGTTGATGTTTACTGATATAATTTTCGTAATGTTTACTATAAAATATACTCCCATAAATTGAAAATACATTTTTCGCGACTTAACAAGAAAAATAATCACATTGCATCACCACAACAAATATAATACAAATATTTCTGAAAATTGTTTACTTACTTGAAAACTCTGAGTGATCTGTGTTTGAAAACTACTACTGAACTTCTATTACTCAAATACTTGTTTACTAGACAAGTAGAAGAATGGAAATGATTTCAAAATTGTACACGTATCACAGCACATGGATGAATTCTTCTTTCCTTGTCGACATGAAGTAATGTAGCATTTAGCGACATCTACTATGGTTATTTGAAAATAAAACTTGTTACTAACGCCATCTATAAAAATGTCCAGTAACTATTCTCACGAGCACAACTCTCCTATGAAGGGGGTGAAGGCTTATCACCCCCGTGGTACGTGCTTAGTAGGGGTCGCAAACCGGGATCCCGACTCTGGGAAATACCGGGATACCGGACTAAAACGAATGCTTCCAAATCCCAGTATTGGATTAATGAAAACCGGTATTTTCGAAATTTTCAATATTTTCTTCATAAGCTTGGTCAAACAGCGGATTAGACACGTTGTAATTTTTATGATCTTATTATTTAAATTTGACTAAAGATCAAGAAAAACACAAATTATTTTAATTCTTATCTTAATAACACAACGAACTATATTTTTTTACAAAAACAATTGTCTGTATTAAACTCTTTTAAAAACACCCTGTAAGTGCAAATCCCAGAAAGAATTTCACTTTAACTACGTTGACGATTAAAAAAACGTCTGTTGTCTATCCAGCGGTTGCGACAAAATTTTACACAAAATGGGGGGTCGGAAATGAAAATAGTTTGCGCACCACTGGGCTAGACAACAAATAAAGTACTTCTATAAACTAAAAACTATTATTAGTACATTTATTTTACTAAAAAATGTTTTCAGTATTTTTAATACGCTTACACACAAATTATTAAAAATAATTATTGATTTAATATTATATTTGATTCAGATAAAATAATATTTGTCTAAAAATCAATTCAACCCTTGATTTTCCTAATTAGAAAACTATTTAGAATCGCGCATTCCCACCTCCGTGTAAATCTCGTGAATCTCCGGAAAATTCCGAGACAGTTTCACCTGTCATAACAAGAGAAAACAACGTATATTCGCGACTATAATTACCGAAACGGCGCCACTATCGCCTTGTGAACTTTTGACACGAAAAAGGATAGTCATCTGTCAACGTATGTAAACAGTATTGGTTTATAATCAATTTTTGGTCTAATTTACGTTTTCTTGCTGTATACAGTATATTTAAATTATAACCGAGTATTAAAAAAATGTATAAATATATGTGAATCCATTTTATGATAAAATTTGCTGCTTGTAAATGAATATTTTCAGAGGTTATATATTGTATGTTGGTGCCGGCTTATACTCAGAGAAAATAAAATGTTATACTTTGAACTTAAAACATTTATTTGAATACTTAATATCTACACATATCTCAAGAAATTTTATAGAAAGAGAACTTGTAATTTATTCTACACAAGAAAACTGTGAAATATTTGCAAACTAACACAGTTATGGAACACTCCCATGAGATAACAAGGGGTTTTAATTATATTAACAATAATTTACACAACATTAAACGATTTTCTTGCACATGTGAGACAGGGAAAATGAAAAATTCAACGTTAAAAACTTGTTTAAAATCATCTCAACAGTATAAATTCCCTTCAATAGAAACAAAATTTTAGAATCACTGATAATCTTTCAATCTAATATTCGAAGATGTTCTTCCTGTGATTGACTACCATACACACAACAAGGAGTATTTAATCTTTTTTTCTTAAATTTATCACTTTATTCGCTGTAAAAATGGAGTGAGAATGGACAGAAACAATAAAACACATGGTGATTATACGTAAACAATGACAGTAACCTTTTTCGAAGTGTTCGCTTTTTTGCCGCTAGAGGGATACGCGTTAATTTGAGTCACCAATAACAGAGGGAGTGATATATATGTGACGAAATGTATTTCTTAATCTTGTAGAAATAATAATCCTGATGATGTGAGGTTTAACCCACAAAACTAGTCGAAACACAAACACTGTTTTAATTTAACATCCAACCTACCACCAGCTAATCGCTCTACAGCTTCAACTTTAATTTAAATCTGGCGGTGAACATGAACCTGTCAAACCAATTAAGTCAATAGTAGTTCCTAAAAATCTTAGAAACGAAATGTTAAATAAAATTCATTTAGGAATAAATAAATGTATTTACAGAGCGAGACAATGTCTCTATTGGCCTGGGATGTCAAATGACTAATAGTTAAAATATAGTTAAACAGTACACTGTTTAACTTTTGCATGTAGAACTTTTCAAAAGACTCAACATAAGGAACCAATTAAAAACCATGAAATTCCTGGACAACCCTGGACAAAATTAGGTCTTAATGTTTTTTATTTTGATAACCACCACTATTTATTAATAATTGACTACTATAGTGAATATGTTGAAATTTCACTCTTACAAAATCTTTCTACTAAAGAACTAATTAAACATTGCAAACATATATTTGCAAGATTAGGCATACCTGAAATAGTGGTATCAGATAACGGCACAAATTTCAGTAGTCAGGAATTTCACGAATTTGCAAAAAATTTAAAATTGTAACTTCAAGCCCCCGCTATGCCCAATCCGAGGGCGTGGTAAAAAGATATATTCAAACCGTCAAAAATATGCTAAAAAAGGGTAAATTCTGTAATCAGGATTTATACTTGATTTTATTAGAATATAGAAATACCCAAATTGACGGATATTTTTCTCCGGAAGAACTTTTATTAGGCAGGAAATTAAAAGGATTATTACCAAATAAAATACAAAAAATAGATCACAATAAATTTAAAAAATTATATTAAAAATAAACAAAATAGAGAAAAATATTATAATAAAAATGTTAGGCCTTTAAAAGATTTACATACAGTGGAAAATGTTTATGTACAAAAGGATAATAAAAAATGGGAACAAGGAAAAATAATTGATAAATATGAAAGACCTAGATCGTAAAAAATTCGTTTAAACAAAGTCAATGTACGAGGGCATATTGAAAACTACTGCCTCCATGGCTATAACTTTATTAGTAATTGATATATGGTTTTCATATAAATGTGAAATAATAGTATAAACTGTCCTCTACGCACTGATATATTCACTTTTCCACATAATCGCTATTGACAGTAATACATTTACGCCAACGTGGTACGAGTTTTTCAAGTCCATCACGGAGTCTGAGGACTTCCCCGGCACCATTTCAGCACCTCCGCTATCACCTCTGCATCCGAAGAGAAACGCTGGCCCTTGAGATCTTCCTTAAGCTTTGGTAAGAGGAAAAAGCCACAAGGCGCAAGATCTGGGCTATAAGGTGGATGAGGTAAAACGTCATGAAATCCAAGCTTCTCCAGTGCTCCGCGCGTTCTCCTGTACTGCAGCACATTGCAGATAATGTGATGTACTCTTTCTTGTGAAATACCAACCCTGTTGGCTATGCCAGTGTGTTTACACCGTCGATTCTCACGAACCAGTTCATCCACGAGAGCCACCTGCCTTTCACCACATGGAGACACTGGTCGGCCACTGCGTGCCCGATCATGGACATCCGTTTCAGCAGGCCTTGCGTCTTTCACAGTCCTTACCCACTCACGGTAGACGGCACTTAACCTTCGATGTATATCAATGGGCGCTACATCCTCCGCAGTAAGAAATTCAATGACAGCTCGTTGTTTTAACCGCACATTCTTGCCGGCCGCCATGTTTATAACTGTCATGCGCAAACGCGATGTTGCTGAGAATCTACGCTAGGAGGACTTATGTACAGATACTTAAGGTAAATGGCAAACCACTTCTGACCCGTCATTATAAAAGTGACCATGGAGGCATTAGTTTTCAATATGCCCTCGTAATAGAAAGAAATAGAAAATTTATCTCTTTGAATCCCATCAAAACCCCTTTTGGTACTAATAACACTGGGTCGGAATTTATTAATAATAGATTATCTCAACAATTCGAAAGAAAATTAAACTTAAACGACAGCAGTGCTATTGATATCAAAAATGAGATTAGCGATCAAAATACTGTAAATAAGGGTGAAGATGGAATGGTGACTAGGTCTGAACTTCGTCTAAATAGATATTAATATTTATTGTACAATTTGTTTCTCTGTAATAAAATAATAACAATGGTTATATCAATTTATTACTTAATATTTAATCAAATGTGCAAATTTAACATTGTACCTGTATATATTTTGTAAATATTATGTGTAAGTAAATTTTGGTAAATTTATTGATATTTTAAATTAATATGTATTGCTATTAAATAAGGGAGGTGTCATATATCATATGTGCAGATTGTTGTTGTAACTTGTCGTGTAACAATTCTCCTAAGTTCTCAATAAACCACTGCACACCAGTCTCTTACCAACTAACAACAGACTATTATTTAACGAACCTGAATCATAAAACATTACAAGGATAAAGATTTTTGTTTTTAGTCGTATCTAATTTTTATTTTTCTGTATACTTTGTTTATTATGTTTAAACGGAATTAAACTAGATTTTTATTTTCTCAAGTTGTAATTTGTGATTATTTCATGTTGACAGCGAAAATCTAAATGTCAAAAGAAAAAAGTGACATGTTATGAAAAATAAAGTATATAAATTCAAAACAATTTTGTTTAAAACTAATATATTCGAAAAATTGTATTAAAAATGACTCAATAGTCAAGATGAAATGTAAATGACATTTTATAAAAACAGCTCACCCCAACCCAAGATATTTAATGCAAGTATAGTCTGTTTCTTTGGTTTAACCGGAATTAGATATCGAAATCTACAAACTTTTAAGGATTGAATGAAGCTTTGTATAGTCTTGTTTAACAAAAGCCCACTTTAATTGTTAAAAAGTGAACTCGTGATAACTTAAGAAAATAAAAATTGCATTTAGTTCAGCTTAAACATTTGAAATAGACTTTACAATTTACGAGTGAAACGAGTCGGGAGTCGGAGTCGGTTTTCAAAAATTCCGACTTCGGAGTCGTGAGTCGGCAATTTTTCTGTAGACTCATAGTCAACCCATATTCAAGTTCAATATTTTATGTTGGACCTTATTAATTTCAGGCATATTTTTATAAATCTATATAAAATAATTATTCGGGTAAAAACGGGCTAGTGTAGTATAGCCTCTGCAAATTATGCAGCCACCTCTCGCTTTTCACCAGAATGCATTCGTTTGTGTACAATGAGATGAGATGAAAATGAAAATACTTTATCACACTGTTTACATTTGAATGGTGTCTCTCGAGAATGTGTTCGTTTGTGTTTAGTGAGATTTGCTGCTTGAGTAAATGATTTATTACACTCCACACATTTGAATGGTTTTTCTCCAGAATGTGTTCGTTTGTGTTTAACGAGATCTGTTGACTGTGCAAATGCTTTATCACACTGCTCACATTTGAATGGCTTCTCTCCAGAATGTGTTCGTTTGTGTTTAGCGAAAGTTGATGAATCAGAAAATGCTTTATTACATTGCACACATTTGAATGGCTTCTCTCCTGAATGTAATCGTTTGTGTATAGCGAGATCTGATGACTGTGTAAATGCTTTATTACACTGTACACATTTGAATGGTTTCTCTCCAGAATGTGTTCGTTTGTGTAAAGTGAGAGCTGATAAACATGGAAATTTTTTATTACATTGATTACATTTGAATGGATTCTCTCCAGAATGTACTAGTTTGTGTCTATTGAAAGAGTTTAACTGTGCAAATGCTTTATGACACTGATCACATTTAAATGGTTTCTCTCCAGAATGTATTCGTTTGTGTACAGTGAGATGACCTGAAAGTAAAAATGCTTTATCGCACTGTTGACATTTATATGGTTTCTCTCCAAAATGTGTTCGTTTGTGTCTAATGACAGAAGATGACTCAGAAAATGCTTTGTTACATAAATCACATTTAAACGGTTTTTCGCCAGTATGTGTTCGTTTATGAGTCACGAGATTTGATGATTTTGAAAATTCTTTATTACACTGATCACATTTGAATGGTCTTTCGCCAGTATGAACTCGTTTGTGAGCAACTAGAGTACCCGTTTGCCTAAATTTTTTATTACACTGATCACATTTGAATGGTTTCTCGCCAGTATGAACTCGTTTGTGCACAGTTAGACCACCCTTGTGATTAAATTCTTTATTACACTGATCACATTTGAATGGTCTGTCGCAACTATGAACTCGTTTGTGCATAATTAGATTACCTTTCTGATTAAATGCTTTATTACAATGCTCACATTTAAATTGTTTCTCAGAATGTAATTGTTTATGTCTAATGAGATATGACGACTGTGAAAATGCCTTATTACACTGATTACATTTGAATTGATTCTCGCCAGTATGTAGTGGCTTATGTACAGCAAGATCTCGAGCTTGTTCAAATGTTGTTCCACATACATTACATGTATAACATGTCTCTGTTTTTCGTGCTGTTTTGATCTGTTTGAACTTATTAATAGACTTTGGCGCCCAACTATCATCTGGATCACTGGAAGATGTTGCACTACCTGTAAACAAATAAGTAATTCAAATACTACGTATACGAGGGATACCTTTTAAGTTTTTACAAAAACTAAGACATTTTTTTTTTTTTTTTGAACAAATTGTTTAATTGCTTTTCAAAATATTCGCCTTTAAGATTTATACACTTTTTCATGCATTCAAATCAATTGTCGATTTTTTTCAAACTGAAGTTGGTATCTCAAAAACATGGTTTTCGAATTCTTCAACAGCTTCTTGACAAAGAAAATTGTTGTCCACGAATTTTTCGTTTGACATTGGGGAACAAAAACAGTCGTTAGGGGATAAATCAGGTGAATACGGGCAATGAGACATTAATTCGATGTTTTTCTCCTTCAAATTATCAATTGTTTTACGTGCTGTGTGAGCTTACATTGTTATGATAAAGAATGATGCGGCGTTTTTGGTTGATTTTCCTGATTTTGTCGATGACTTCTGGCAAACAAATTATTGAATACCATTCAGCATTAACTGGTCTCCAATCCTCTAAAGGAATGGTTGGGGCATGTCCAGTACAACCGAAGAAACCAGCGATCATTTTCTTGGAAGAGCTTCGTGATCGAACAATTTTTGTGGGTTTCGGTTCATCTTGGAAGACCCAAACAGAGGATTATTGCTTAGTTTCCGGTTCATACGAATAAATTCAAATTTGGTAACCTGTAACGATCTTGTATACGGATTTTCCTGTGCCTAGGTTTATTCCTGTGCCTAGCATTCCCTTACAGCAATCAACACGAGCCTTTTTTTGAGCTTCAGTCAAATTATGCGGAATCCATCGGGATCAGATCTTTTTTACGGCTAAATTTTCATGCAAAATCGAATGTATTGCAGTCTGCGATATGCCAAAGGATGCCTCTACCTCACGGTAAGTCACATGCCGATCTTCTTCAATCATTTTGCGCACAGCATCGATGTTTTTTTGAATCAACTGATTTTGGTCGACCTTCAAAAAATTCATCACTGACGGACGCACGACCACGACACTTTGCAAACTAATTGTAAACAGTCTTTTCTGATGGTGCTTCATTACCAAAAGTTGAACGAAGCTAATCTATGTATTGTTGTTGAGTTAGGCCTTTACTAAAATCGTAACAAATCATCCAACGAAAACAAATTTAAGGAATATAGTAATGACACATTTCAATATTGCTATCTAGTGGTCATTTGTAAAAACATAAAAGGTAAACCTCGTATAAGATACATAATGCAAAGTATTTGTCGACTGGATCAACGGTTACAGTAAGAAAACATTTTTAAAATTCAATTATAACTTAAGCATCAATTAAACTACTGACCAGTGTTTACGACACCTGCATTCTTCAATTCATCTTCACCTTCACTGGTCTCTACAGGTTCAGACTTGATGTATATCTCCTCTATGCTGGTACTATCCTGGTATACGTCCTCTGTAACTTCATCTTTAATAACTGCAATAAAGAGAGTCAAATATAAACTAATTGTCTACTATAACAAATATATCATTTAAGATGTTCAATATCGGGTGAGCATTCGTCCCGCATTTTGCGGGACAGTCCTGCATTTTGATTCAATGTCCCGCAAAATGTCCTGAATTTTTAATTCTATCTTACTTTACATCTATTTAGCTGTCAGTTTTTTACTTTTTCTACAGTTTAATTTTTCTCTGTAGTTAAATATAGTTTTAATTTTTGAATTTTGATATTAAAATGTTTATATTTACTTTATACCGTAAGTTTATTTTATCATAGAACATAAAGATTTCATTTCTATAACAACCGTTGATTGACAGCAATTTAACATGCGTTTATTTTAAAATAGAGCATACTGCTTAGCTTACTCTATTATAGACATAAGTCAACCTAATACTTCACTCAATAAGTCTCCGGTCTGACATATATATGGCAAAACTGTTGACAGATCCATATAATTTCTGGATAGTACCAACCTTCAAACGGTACGTCTGAAAATTTCATTACATTCTGACAATTAGTTTAGAGGTTACAGTGGTTTTAGTGACTCCAGTTTTGTAATCAGCTGTGGCCACCACCACCAACCGCCATCATAAAGTACTTGTATAAAATACATTCTAGCAGCAAAGTAGAAATAACTAGGCCTAATATTTTCTAACAGATATATTATTTATGGAAATCGGTACATACAAGTATGAAAAAAAAAATTGTAAAATTTTTCGTTTTATCAAAAAACGTCTTAAATAAAAGTTATTAGTTATTGCATTTATAGCAACTTTTGATAAATAAATTTTTTCGAAATATTTTTCTGTTGCGAAATATTCGCAAAAATCTTAAAACCGACACGAGTAAACTCCCATTTTTAGTCAACCGATTTTTACCAAAAGTTGATCAACTCGTGCCATTGATGGCAGAAGCTTAAATATGAAGTTTCATAAAAATCCTTTTAGCCGAATTTGCTCTGCACGTGTACACAGACAGACAGACGGACGGTCGGACCGACGTACGGACGGACAGACAAACCGACAGACAGCATACTAAAAATAGTCAAAGCGTTATGTAGGGACCTCAATTCGTGGAGATCCATCGAAATCTCGAAATGTCAAAATCGGTATGATCACAATACCTCCCTTATATATGTTGGCGGTCGGTATAAATACTGTTGAAGCCAAACAGTGGCTTGATAAACGTTATAGAGACTCTGCACCAGGCAAATCAACTATTACTGATTGGTATGCTGAATTTAAACGCGTACAAACACCGATGATGCTGAACGCTCTGGTCGCCCAAAATTGGCAGTTGTTCCGGAAAACATAAAAAAAGTCCACAAAATAGTTTTGAAAGACCGTAAAGTGAAGTTGCATGATATAGCTGACACCTTAAAGATATCAGAAGGTAGTGTGTTTACAATTTTACACGAAACTTTGAGCATGCATAAATTGCTTTCGAAGTGGGTGCCGCGTTCGCTTACACCGGACAAAAAACAGCAACCCGTCGACAATTCAGAGCGCTGTTTGGAGCTGAGATAAAAAGCGAGATAAAAAGGATTTCTTGCGTCAGTATGTGACAATGGATGAAACATGGATCCACTACTAGACACCTGAATCAAAAAGATCGTCAGCTGAGTGGACAGCAGTCGGTGAAAGTCGTCCAAAGCGACCAAAAACTCAAAAGTCAGCTGGAAAGATTATGGCATCCGTATTTTGGGATGCGCATGGTATTTTGTTTATCTCAAGAGAGAAAGGTAAAACTATCAATAGCGAATACTACATGGCATTATTGGATCGATTGAGTGTAGTAATCAAGAAAAAACGGCTTCACATACAAAAGAAAACAGTGCTCTTTCACCAAGACAACGCCCCGCGTCACAAGTCGATGAAAACGATGATTGAATTGAATGAATTACGCTTCGAATTGCTTCCTCACCCACCGTACTCTCCAGATCTGGCTCCCAGCGACTACTAGCTTTTTGCAGACCTCAAAAAGATGCTCCAGGGAAAGAAATTTGACTCAAGTGAAGAAGTGATTGCCGAAACCAAGGCCTATTTTGAGGGCAAAGACAAATCGTTCTATAAAGAAGGCATCGAAAAGTTAGAGGAGCGTTGGAATGAATGTATCACTCTTGAAGGAGAGTATGTTGATGAATAAAGTCGAAATGCTAAAAAAAATGTTTTTCTTAGTTAGACCGGAGACTTATTGGGCGACGTGGTATATATACTTGGTACAGCACTCTGGAAGGAGTACAATTAGTGAAGTGGTACAATAGAAATTTTATTTTAAGACAAGTTGCCGATTTATTTACCGGAACATTTCCTGATCGTCTTCTCTTAGTATTTAAACAGTGTTACAAATTGTAAAAGAGTTTATTACCAATGGTTGCGTCCACTCTCTGCTCAAAAAAAAAGACTAGGTCGTATAGTGTGCGTACGAATGAAAAATAAAATGAAATCCTTACACTGGTACAAATAATATTGATATATCAACTAGAGAAATAGGACGAAGGATGGGTGTAAGTAAGAACACCGTTTACAATATCCTTAAGAAGTTACATTTTAAATCATATTAAATTCAAAATCACCAGGAATGATTGCTGAACGATGAGAAAAGAAATAATTTTTACGAAATAATGATGGAGTGAATTAATAATAATGAAAATAAAATTATTTTTACAGATGCGGCAACGTTTTACATTCATGGTGAAGTTAATTCTCAAAACTGCCGGTACTGAAGTCGGGAAAATTTACATTTATGTAATACTACCAGAACACATCAGCCAGAAAACGTGAGCATTTGGGCAGGTTTGGTAGGACGTAGGGATGGGAAAAAAACATCGATGTATCGAAAACATCGATGTTTGTTTTAAAAACATCGATGTTTTTACCATCGATGGTCAGCTGGCAATAGTATCGATAAAACATCGATGTCTACTACCGATGTCGATGTTTAAACTTTGAAATTCAGAAACCACCGCTACAGGCGCTGGAATCTTCAAAATTTAATTTTTGAAGATTCCCCCCGAAATAATTGATTGAAAAATATTATTATCACCAGGAGCATGCGCAGAGTGAATTTAAGCATTTTCATTTTGACCCCTTCAAGCCTGCAAGCGCCACTTATACGTGTTTCTCTTTTCCCCTTTCCATTGAAACACTCGTGGATCACACATAACATTCGAGAACGAAAACAAACAAATCGGGTCGAAAGCGCTCCCGCGAACATCGCGCTCACGTAGAGCACGTTTATATTCATGCCTTAGCATTGTACGGTGCACTTTTTTAAAACTCGCAGAAGTTTGCAGCGCAATATACGTTTTCATATCCAAAATATTATTTTAAATATTTTATTATACGGGCCGGAGTACGGAGAAATGTTAGTTGGGCCGGAGGTTTTATTATATGAGCCGGAGTATGGAGAAATGTTAGTTGGGCCGGACTCTCCGACCCAAAAGGACATGGTTGGCAACCCTATTGCCTTTTTAAGTAAAATGGTCACCCTAGTTCAATATAATCAAAAATTAGCTCCGTCAAGTTAGCAATTGATCGAGCCAGCAAGTAATCGACACGGACAGGATATTACAGCGGACCAAATCAAGTAACGCTGTTGAATAAAATCGTTGTTTTTTATAGAATTAAACAAGTTGCAGTTCTGAACTTTTTACCAACCATGAGGAATAGGTACAGGAATCGAATGATGGCTAAACGAAAATTTTCTCACGCGTCAGAGGCGCGCAATTAATTTTTTTCTCTCGAAACCACTCGCTATCAACATAAAACTAACAATATCGCTAGAATTAAACAAGTTCAAGTTCTGAACTTTTTACCAACCATGAGGAATAGGTACAGGAATCGAATGATGGCTAAACGAAAATTTTCTCACGCGTCAGAGGCGCGCAATTAATTTTTTTCTCTCGAAACCACTCGCTATCAATATAAAACTAACAATATCGCTAGAATTAAACAAGTTCAAGTTCTGAACTTTTTACCAACCATGAGGAATAGGTACAGGAATCGAATGATGGCTAAACGAAAATTTTCTCACGCGTCAGAGGCGCGCAATTAATTTTTTTCTCTCAAAACCACTCGCTATCAACATAAAACTAACAATATCGCTAGAATTAAACAAGTTCAAGTTCTGAACTTTTTACCAACCATGAGGAATAGGTACAGGAATCGAATGATGGCAAAACGAAAATTTTCTCACGCGTCAGAGGCGCGCAATTAATTTTTTTCTCTCGAAACCACTCGCTATCAATATAAAACTAACAATATCGCTAGAATTAAACAAGTTCAAGTTCTGAACTTTTTACCAACCATGAGGAATAGGTACAGGAATCGAATGATGGCTAAACGAAAATTTTCTCACGCGTCAGAGGCGCGCAATTAATTTTTTTCTCTCGAAACCACTCGCTATCAACATAAAACTAACAATATCGCTAGAATTAAACAAGTTCAAGTTCTGAACTTTTTACCAACCATGAGGAACAGGTACAGGAATCGAATGATGGCTAAACGAAAATTTTCTCACGCGTCAGAGGCGCGCAATTAATTTTTTTCTCTCGAAACCACTCGCTATCAACATAATACTAACAATATCGCTAGAATTAAACAAGTTCAAGTTCTGAACTTTTTACCAACCATGAGGAATAGGTACAGGAATCGAATGATGGCTAAACGAAAATTTTCTCACGCGTCAGAGGCGCGCAATTAATTTTTTTCTCTCGAAACCACTCGCTATCAACATAAAACTAACAATATCGCTAGAATTAAACAAGTTCAAGTTCTGAACTTTTTACCAACCATGAGGAATAGGTACAGGAATCGAATGATGGCAAAACGAAAATTTTCTCACGCGTCAGAGGCGCGCAATTAATTTTTTTCTCTCGAAACCACTCGCTATCAACATAAAACTAACAATATCGCTAGAATTAAACAAGTTCAAGTTCTGAACTTTTTACCAACCATGAGGAACAGGTACAGGAATCGAATGATGGCTAAACGAAAATTTTCTCACGCGTCAGAGGCGCGCAATTTATTTTTTTCTCTCGAAACTACTCGCTATCAACATAAAACTAACAATATCGCTAGAATTAAACAAGTTCAAGTTCTGAACTTTTTACCAACCATGAGGAATAGGTACAGGAATCGAATGATGGCTAAACGAAAATTTTCTTACGCGTCAGAGGCGCGCAATTAATTTTTTTTTCTCGAAACCACTCGCTATCAACATAAAACTAACAATATCGCTAGAATTAAACAAGTTCAAGTTCTGAACTTTTTACCAACCATGAGGAACAGGTACAGGAATCGAATGATGGCTAAACGAAAATTTTCTCACGCGTCAGAGGCGCGCAATTAATTTTTTTCTCTCGAAACCACTCGCTATCAACATAAAACTAACAATATCGCTAGAATTAAACAAGTTCAAGTTCTGAACTTTTTACCAACCATGAGGAATAGGTACAGGAATCGAATGATGGCAAAACGAAAATTTTCTCACGCGTCAGAGGCGCGCAATTAATTTTTTTCTCTCGAAACCACTCGCTATCAACATAAAACTAACAATATCGCTAGAATTAAACAAGTTCAAGTTCTGAACTTTTTACCAACCATGAGGAACAGGTACAGGAATCGAATGATGGCTAAACGAAAATTTTCTCACGCGTCAGAGGCGCGCAATTTATTTTTTTCTCTCGAAACTACTCGCTATCAACATAAAACTAACAATATCGCTAGAATTAAACAAGTTCAAGTTCTGAACTTTTTACCAACCATGAGGAATAGGTACAGGAATCGAATGATGGCTAAACGAAAATTTTCTTACGCGTCAGAGGCGCGCAATTAATTTTTTTTTCTCGAAACCACTCGCTATCAACATAAAACTAACAATATCGCTAGAATTAAACAAGTTCAAGTTCTGAACTTTTTACCAACCATGAGGAACAGGTACAGGAATCGAATGATGGCTAAACGAAAATTTTCTCACGCGTCAGAGGCGCGCAATTAATTTTTTTCTCTCGAAACCACTCGCTATCAACATAAAACTAACAATATCGCTAGAATTAAACAAGTTCAAGTTCTGAACTTTTTACCAACCATGAGGAATAGGTACAGGAATCGAATGATGGCTAAACGAAAATTTTCTCACGCGTCAGAGGCGCGCAATTAATTTTTTTTTCTCGAAACCACTCGCTATCAACATAAAACTAACAATATCGCTAGAATTAAACAAGTTCAAGTTCTGAACTTTTTACCAACCATGAGGAATAAGTACAGGAATCGAATGATGGCTAAACGAAAATTTTCTCACGCGTCAGAGGCGCGCAATTAATTTTTTTCTCTCGAAACCACTCGCTATCAACATAAAACTAACAATATCGCTAGAATTAAACAAGTTCAAGTTCTGAACTTTTTACCAACCATGAGGAACAGGTACAGGAATCGAATGATGGCTAAACGAAAATTTTCTCACGCGTCAGAGGCGCGCAATTTATTTTTTTCTCTCGAAACTACTCGCTATCAACATAAAACTAACAATATCGCTAGAATTAAACAAGTTCAAGTTCTGAACTTTTTACCAACCATGAGGAATAGGTACAGGAATCGAATGATGGCTAAACGAAAATTTTCTTACGCGTCAGAGGCGCGCAATTAATTTTTTTTTCTCGAAACCACTCGCTATCAACATAAAACTAACAATATCGCTAGAATTAAACAAGTTCAAGTTCTGAACTTTTTACCAACCATGAGGAACAGGTACAGGAATCGAATGATGGCTAAACGAAAATTTTCTCACGCGTCAGAGGCGCGCAATTAATTTTTTTCTCTCGAAACCACTCGCTATCAACATAAAACTAACAATATCGCTAGAATTAAACAAGTTCAAGTTCTGAACTTTTTACCAACCATGAGGAATAGGTACAGGAATCGAATGATGGCTAAACGAAAATTTTCTCACGCGTCAGAGGCGCGCAATTAATTTTTTTTTCTCGAAACCACTCGCTATCAACATAAAACTAACAATATCGCTAGAATTAAACAAGTTCAAGTTCTGAACTTTTTACCAACCATGAGGAATAAGTACAGGAATCGAATGATGGCTAAACGAAAATTTTCTCACGCGTCAGAGGCGCGCAATTAATTTTTTTTTCTCGAAACCACTCGCTATCAACATAAAACTAACAATATCGCTAGAATTAAACAAGTTCAAGTTCTGAACTTTTAACCAACCATGAGGAATAGGTACAGGAATCGAATGATGGCTAAACGAAAATTTTCTCACGCGTCAGAGGCGCGCAATTAATTTTTTTTTCTCGAAACCACTCGCTATCAACATAAAACTAACAATATCGCTAGAATTAAACAAGTTCAAGTTCTGAACTTTTTACCAACCATGAGGAATAGGTACAGGAATCGAATGATGGCTAAACGAAAATTTTCTCACGCGTCAGAGGCGCGCAATTAATTTTTTTTTTCTCGAAACCACTCGCTATCAACATAAAACTAACAATATCGCTAGAATTAAACAAGTTCAAGTTCTGAACTTATTACCAACCATGAGGAATAGGTACAGGAATCGAATGATGGCTAAACGAAAATTTTCTCACGCGTCAGAGGCGCGCAATTAATTTTTTTCTCTCGAAACCACTCGCTATCAACATAAAACTAACAATATCGCTAGAATTAAACAAGTTCAAGTTCTGAACTTTTTACCAACCATGAGGAATAAGTACAGGAATCGAATGATGGCTAAACGAAAATTTTCTCATGCGTCAGAGGCGCGCAATTAATTTTTTCCTCTCGAAACCACTCGCTATCAACATAAAACTAACAAAATCGCTAGAATTAAACAAGTTGAAGTTCTGAACTTTTTACCAACCATGAGGAATAGGTACAGGAATCGAACGATGGCTAAACGAAAATTTTCTCATGCGTCAGAGGCGCACAATTAAGTTTTTTCTCTCGTATAAAATGTGTCGCCTTGAATTCTTTACCAAATATGTAGATATAGCATTGAAATCGAACAAAAGTCGAATAAAAAATTTCCCGATATTCAGAGGCGCGCAATTAGTTTTTTTTCCTCAAAACCACGTTCTTTCCGAAACGGATCGTGTGACCTCGGTTTTTATCGATGAAGACAGTCACCGAAGCTAGTTCAAACTGGCATTTATGTGCCTGTATAGTACCTATCCGTGCCTATTTCATGTTGGGTCGTATTTGTAACATTTCACTTACTAATTATACTGATTCTAATAATAAGTGAAATATTACAAATATCACATGAAATAAGCAAGAATAGGTAATACAGGGACGTAAATGTCAGTTATATCTTTTAGTTTGAATCAGGTTAAATATGGTAGATATGTAGTAACAACGGCTCGGCACGGATGAGTACTATTTTACGATTAACTGACATTTTATTTACGTGCCTGTACTATCTATCCGTGCCTATTCCATGTCAGGTCGTATTTGTAACATTTCACTTACAAATAATATTGATTCTAATAATAAGTGAAATGTTACAAATATGACATGAAATAAGCAGGAACAGGTAATACAGGAACGTAAATGTCAGTTATATCGTTTAATTTAAATCAGGTTAAATATGGTAGATATGTAGTAACAACGGCTCGGCACGGAGAAGTACTACTATTTTCGAAAGAACGGTGGAACTGGCTTCGTCATTAATTGCGCGCCTCTGACGATTGAGAAAATTTTCGTTTAGCCATCATCCGATTCCTGTACCTGTTCCTCATGGTTGGTAAAAAGTTCAGAACTTGAACTTGTTTAATTCTAGCGATATTGTTAGTTTTATGTTGATAACGAGTGGTTTCGAGAGAAAAAAATTAATTGCGCGCCTCTGACGCGTGAGAAAATTTTCGTTTAGCCATCATTCGATTCCTGTACCTGTTCCTCATGGTTGGTAAAAAGTTCAGAACTTGAACTTGTTTAATTCTAGCGATATTGTTAGTTTTATGTTGATAGCGAGTGGTTTCGAGAGAAAAAAATTAATTGCGCGCCTCCGACGCGTGAGAAAATTTTCGTTTAGCCATCATTCGATTCCTGTACCTATTCCTCATGGTTGGTAAAAAGTTCAGAACTTGAACTTGTTTAATTCTAGCGATATTGTTAGTTTTATGTTGATAACGAGTGGTTTCGAGAGAAAAAAATTAATTGCGCGCCTCTGACGCGTGAGAAAATTTTCGTTTAGCCATCATTCGATTCCTGTACCTGTTCCTCATGGTTGGTAAAAAGTTCAGAACTTGAACTTGTTTAATTCTAGCGATATTGTTAGTTTTATGTTGATAGCGAGTGGTTTCGAGAGAAAAAAATTAATTGCGCGCCTCTGACGCGTGAGAAAATTTTCGTTTAGCCATCATTCGATTCCTGTACCTGTTCCTCATGGTTGGTAAAAAGTTCAGAACTTGAACTTGTTTAATTCTAGCGATATTGTTAGTTTTATGTTGATAGCGAGTGGTTTCGAGAGAAAAAAATTAATTGCGCGCCTCCGACGCGTGAGAAAATTTTCGTTTAGCCATCATTCGATTCCTGTACCTATTCCTCATGGTTGGTAAAAAGTTCAGAACTTGAACTTGTTTAATTCTAGCGATATTGTTAGTTTTATGTTGATAGCGAGTGGTTTCGAGAGAAAAAAATTAATTGCGCGCCTCTGACGCGTGAGAAAATTTTCGTTTAGCCATCATTCGATTCCTGTACCTATTCCTCATGGTTGGTAAAAAGTTCAGAACTTGAACTTGTTTAATTCTAGCGATATTGTTAGTTTTATATTGATAGCGAGTGGTTTCGAGAGAAAAAAATTAATTGCGCGCCTCTGACGCGTGAGAAAATTTTCGTTTAGCCATCATTCGATTCCTGTACCTATTCCTCATGGTTGGTAAAAAGTTCAGAACTTGAACTTGTTTAATTCTAGCGATATTGTTAGTTTTATGTTGATAACGAGTGGTTTCGAGAGAAAAAAAATAATTGCGCGCCTCTGACGCGTGAGAAAATTTTCGTTTAGCCATCATTCGATTCCTGTACCTGTTCCTCATGGTTGGTAAAAAGTTCAGAACTTGAACTTGTTTAATTCTAGCGATATTGTTAGTTGTATGTTGATAGCGAGTGGTTTCGAGAGAAAAAAATTAATTGCGCGCCTCCGACGCGTGAGAAAATTTTTGTTTAGCCATCATTCGATTCCTGTACCTATTCCTCATGGTTGGTAAAAAGTTCAGAACTTGAACTTGTTTAATTCTAGCGATATTGTTAGTTTTATGTTGATAACGAGTGGTTTCGAGAGAAAAAAATTAATTGCGCGCCTCTGACGCGTGAGAAAATTTTCGTTTAGCCATCATTCGATTCCTGTACCTGTTCCTCATGGTTGGTAAAAAGTTCAGAACTTGAACTTGTTTAATTCTAGCGATATTGTTAGTTTTATGTTGATAGCGAGTGGTTTCGAGAGAAAAAAATTAATTGCGCGCCTCTGACGCGTGAGAAAATTTTCGTTTAGCCATCATTCGATTCCTGTACCTGTTCCTCATGGTTGGTAAAAAGTTCAGAACTTGAACTTGTTTAATTCTAGCGATATTGTTAGTTTTATGTTGATAGCGAGTGGTTTCGAGAGAAAAAAATTAATTGCGCGCCTCTGACGCGTGAGAAAATTTTCGTTTAGCCATCATTCGATTCCTGTACCTATTCCTCATGGTTGGTAAAAAGTTCAGAACTTGAACTTGTTTAATTCTAGCGATATTGTTAGTTTTATGTTGATAGCGAGTGGTTTCGAGAGAAAAAAATTAATTGCGCGCCTCTGACGCGTGAGAAAATTTTCGTTTAGCCATCATTCGATTCCTGTACCTATTCCTCATGGTTGGTAAAAAGTTCAGAACTGCAACTTGTTTAATTCTATAAAAAACAACGATTTTATTCAACAGCGTTACTTGATTTGGTCCGCTGTAATATCCTGTCCGTGCCGATTACTTGCTGGCTCGATCAATTGCTAACTTCACACGCATTCAAAAATTTCTGATATTCGCCTGAAATATGAATGACAGCATCTACGGAGTTGAGTTAGTTGTAAATGTGCTCGTTACTGACCTTTCTCCCAATCAGCCATGTGCTCTGTTTCAGTCTTAATTTCATGTTCATCAGTAATATCATATTCTGTCTTAATAAAGATCTCTTCTTTAATTATATCGTTGACTCTGGAATCATCAAAATACAAGTCACAATCTGTTCTATTATTCATATCATTTCTAAAACAAAATTCTTTCAAAAATTTTGTAACTAATTTCCAAGAAAACAGATTACTTTTGCATTAACAAGCTAGTTTTTTCATGTTAATATCACACAGAAGTATATTTTTTGTCTTTAGTTAGTTTGTAGCAGGCCGTGCGTATTATCGTTCTCAGAAGGGTCGGACTGGTAACATTTGTCGGCCCGGGAAAGTTTTTAGTTCTGGCAATGATGGGCGTTTACAAGTAAACTTTAAGTGTTTACGTATAAATTTATGTAAACAATTGGTAAACTTGTCAACAATGCAAACAATGAAAACTGTAAACTGTCAAATAATGAGTTTAATTTTAGTTATTTTTATTTTTTTATTTTATACAATTTGGCCATTCCAACAGGACAACAAATCCCAATAACAGGAATGGCACTAACAAACAGAAAGAAATCAAAGATAATAAAACATCAGGCAAAAAGAATACATATATACAAATATATCAATATAGAACATACTGAATGTAAACATACATACACATATAATACATATATAATACATATATACTATATATGATATATACACAGCATACAAAATACATACAATAAATTAAATTAAATTAGAGATCAGTTTTTTAAATTGTGTAAGCGATGTACTGAATATATCTGGAAAATCAGGCAAATCCGAATAATTATTATGAAGTGACGAAAATCTATTACTAATTGAATTAAGACAGTAATTTGTACGACTTGATGAAACTGATATTAAATCAAAATTTCTGATAGCGTAAGAGGGTACTCGTAAGGAGACCATTCTAACGAGATCAGGACAATCAATCAAGCCATTAATAATTTTGTATAGAAATGTCAGGTCAATTACTTTACGCCTTTTTTCCAGGTCAACTAAATTCACAGAAAACTTTGGAAATTTAATTTTCATATAATTAATAAACCTGTTTTGTATGGCTTGAATTCTGTTTATATATACAAAATACTGGGGCGACCAACAAACGCAGGCAAATTCAAGCTGGCTTCTAACCAGTGTTTTGTATAAGGTCATAACAGATAAGGGATTTTTAAAATTTTTACATGACCGGATAAGGAAACCAAGCATTTTATAAGCCTTTTTAACGATTTTATCAATGTGTATATCCATAATTAATTTGTTATCTAGAGTGATGCCGAGATCTTTAACATTATTCCTAGAACTAATAATAGAGTCATCAAATTTATAATTAAAATCAATAGTTTGCCTGACTCTTCCAAATGACATTTTCATACATTTCTTAACATTTAGGAATAATTTATTTTCAAAACAATATTGATAGAAATTGTTAAGATCAGATTGTATTTTCAAACAGTCGTTCAAGTTACTTACAGAGTGAAAATTTTTTACATCATCTGCATAAAGTAAGCACTTGCAGAACTTAAAACATTTAACAATATCATTAATAAATATTAAGAACAATAAAGTTCCCAAGTGAGATCCTTGAGGCACACCGGATGTACAGTGAATCCACTCTGAATTATACCCATTTACTACTACTGATTGAAGCCTATTTGTCAAATACGAAAAAAACCATCTTAGAAGATTACCATGAACTCCACAGTTATAAAGTTTTTGCATAAGAATAATGTGGTCTATAGTATCAAAAGCCTTACTATAATCCGTATATATTACATCAACTTGCATAAGATTATCCATTGACTGTAAAATTGAATCAGTAAAAAATGCTAGATTTGTGTCCACAGATCTGCCGGGAAAAAAGCCATGCTGTTCCGGAATTATTAATTGTTTCACAACCGCAAACAAATTTTTATATATTATTTTTTCGAAGATTTTTTCTAAAATATTGAGCTTAGAAATAGGCCGATAATTTTCAACAAAATCTTTACTACCACTCTTGAAAACAGGAACAACTAAAGCCCTCTTCCAGACACTGGGACACTTACCCTCAGATAAGGACGTATTATAAATCAAACTCAATGGCAATGCTAAAGATGATGCACAGTTTTTTATAAATATGCTAGGTATCCCATCCGGCCCTGCTCCTTTCTTAGCATCAAGATTTACCAACATATTCAGCACCTCGCCAGTGCTAACCGAGATATCAGAAATACAAGAACTACATTGTACACAAGAAATATCATCAAATTTAAGATCCGAGTAAGAAATGTTAGACTCACTAGTGTAAGCTAATTTAAAATAATTAGAAAAAAGATTACAGATATCCACACCACTATCAGCTACAGCATCATTATGTTTCATTATATTAGGCATATTTACTTTTTTAACAGAATTAATGAAACTCCAAAATTTCTTAGAATTTGTTGATATTTCAGACTCAATATTCTTAATATAAACAATTTTTTATTAACATTTTGACACGTTTTCGCAGTAGAGAAAACATTACATAATAAAAATTGGTTTTAAAATTTTTGAATTTTTTATGTGCTTTATTCTTTTCTCTAATAACTTTAATCAAGCCAGCTGAATACCAGTTAGGGTAAGTTCTATTTTTTATTGGTTTAGTGCGAACATTGGTACTTATAATTGAATTAATGTAAACATAAAACTTATCAACCATATCATCAGTAGACAAACCATTAAATTCTGCATTCCAATTAACACGTGAGATCTTTTCGTTAATAACATTGTAATCAGCTGACTTGAACAAAAACATTTTCCTTGAAAGATCATCTAAGTTATTAATAAAAGATAAATCAACATAAAATTCAACTGCAGGGTGATGAACATCAAGTTTAGTTAAAGGATCTGTACAATTCATTACCGTTATAGAATTCAAATTCGACAATATTAAGTCAAGTACTCTATTATTAATATTTTTAATATAATTGAATTGAGCCAATCCACAATAAGTTATACAATCTATGAAATCAGAAGACCATTTGTGATAAGTATTACAAGATGTCATAGTATTTGACTTATCATTATGTACCCAATTCAATAAGGGAAGATTAAAATCTCCACAAATTAAAAACTTATCATCAGGATTGGCATCAATCAAATTGTACAAGTTATCAATAAATAAAACCAGAGCATTATGATCTTCAGGTGGTAAATAAGCACAACATATATGCAATTTAATATTTAAATTATTTTCGGACTTAACATATACAGTTATCCAAACTTCTTCGATGCACGAACGCCACTCAGAATTAACAGAAAAAGAAATATTTTTTCTAATAGCAACTAATACACCACCGCCAGCTCTTATTGAAGACGTTTGAGAAGACCTGTCACATCTAACTACACTATAATCACTTGAAAACACCTCTAAGTCACAAAATGTTGAGTCAAGGTTAGTCTCAGTAAAACAAATTAAATCGTAGTCATGAGACATAGAGTTCACGCGAACAACTTCAGTCTTCGATCTTAACCAACGAACATTTTGGTAATAAACCGATAAGCCCATAAAACAATTTAGCGTTTATAAATTGTATATCTAGATATTATTAACGAGTCAATCTAGAGATGTCATCCACAGAAGTAACCATTTGGACCATAGATGTATCAGATTTTCTTACATATATCTTACAATTCCGCGTCCAAATATATTTAAATCCCTGCGGACGAAGTGACTCACGCGTTTTTCGAAATAGGGCACTGTTACTCGCAGTAAGGTGATCATTGACATAAATCGTTTGTTGAGGGCCATCTATGTTTAGTTCCTTAGTTGTCAAGTTTTTGTAGCTTTTAGCAGAAGTCAGAAACTGATCTTTCTTACGCCTAGACACAAATCTCAAAACAATGCTTCGCGGGTTTCGATTTTCTTTATTGGGATGGGGAACGCGATGTCCGGCTTCAACATCCTCTTCAATAAGATCGACCCCCGTTGTGTCAGCTATGTCTTTTGCAATTTTAAATATATTTTCATTAGACCGTTCAGGAAGATTGTTAATCATAACGTTATTTAATCTCGAGTACTGCTCCAAGTTATCAATTTTTTTAGTGAGTTCTACAGTTGTAGCCCTTAATTCACTATTCTCCATTTTAAGAGCTTCAATTGATTTGATTTCTTTATTAATTGTGTTTAATTTTACTTCAAAATCAGATATTTTGTTCGAACAGAAATTTACAGACTCAAGTAAAGAGTCAAACTTATTATTAATTTCTTTCAAAATATCAGTTTTAAAGTTTTGGAGAAAACTATTTAAATTAGGTGGCAAAAAAGATAAATTTACTGGATTATCGTCCGAATCATCATCAATTAAACTAGATATATTTAATCCAGTTTCGCGGCAAATTGAACAAATCCAGACAACTGCATTAGAACTCAATATTTTTAATTCTTTATCTTCAACTTTCGCACACGTCGCATGAAAAGAACGGCAACACCTACCACATCTAACGGCAGGACTCCTCCTGTTTATCGTACGCTTGCAACTGTCACAGGTATTGGCCATGGTGACGTAGTGGTGACGTACTTTGGACGTAGTAAACTGAGCGAAACTCGACAAGAATCAGCAAACGATGACAATCACAAATTTTGAAGTCAGTAAAAAAATTACAAAATACACTCAAATTAAGGCAATTTTTTATGTTTTTAAGCTATGTTAAACACAATTATCTACACAAGAATTATTGTGTCAGGTTAACGACACTTTTTCGGATAATTTAACGTTTTATAACTATTTAAATTTAGTACACTGGTATATTTAAACTCAGATATAATTAAGACGCGAAAAACACGACTTTACACTACAAATGCACTGATGCTTCATTGATAATTCCAATAATAGAGAACTTAATAAAATTTTCTTAAAGGTGAAATTTAATGTATATTGTTTATATTCATATTTACTAACTTGTAACATCTATATAATGATACATATTCGATTTTTATTAATATGTATATTGGCTTGTTCTAATTTTATATATTATAGGGATTTGCAGCTAAGCACCCTACCATCTGGTGAGCGTTTCATGAACTTGTGTACATCATATAACATTTCGTTTTGTGTATTGGTTTTGTATGAAGTTTGTTTTTAAAGTTTTATTATAATCATTGAAAAATGTATAATACATATTGTTGTGTGCCTATGTGCAATTCATTGAAAAGAAGAAACCCGGAAATATCGTTTCATTTGTTTCCACTAATATCAGACACCGTATGGTTCCAAACAAAATTGTGAAAGCAAGAGGTTAGGAATCGACGCGATGTTTAGATAAACAATTTAAAAATTGGAAAAAAAGTGAGCTCTTGTATCAAAGTTTGCTACAAAAAATATTTTCAATTTTGTATTTATTATCGCATATCTTGAAAATTCCTGTTATTGTGTGTGGGTTTGTAATGCACAACTTTGTAGGCATAATGCATAAATCTTTATGAACTCTCTGTTTTTTTCAGTGACTCCACACAATATTATATGCCCAGCATTGTAGATTTCTACCCCTTGGTAAACAACACGGGAATTATTATTTCCCCCAATATAGTTAAAATAATCGACAATGGAAAACCGCCATAACTTAAAACCAGATCACAAAATGTAGTATTTTAGATGTTTACAAGTAATGTCACTTCACAAAATCAGAAAATCCCAAACAATTATTTATTTTTTGTCGTTTTTTGATACACTTTTCGCTATTATTTACTAGTAAATGTCAAGTGGTATCTGATTTAGAATGGTTTCAAAAAAATCCGCGTGGCGCTACAATCTTAAAATTTTTCCCCTATACTTACTTTTTCTTTTAAAATTCTATTGTTTATAAAAATGTATTGATAATGTGGTTCTGTAATTCAAAAGAAGTGCGCATGTCTAAATCATTGTTTACATTGTTTACGTTGTTTACAGTGTTTAGAACAGTTTTTGTGTTTACTTTACATCAGTTATTTACGCGTCAACAATGAGTTAACTTACGTCATGTAACTAACGCGACCATCACTGGTGGGGGGGGGGGGCAAAAACTGCATAAGGGTCCGAGTATAATAACAATATAAAAAACATTTTACCCACTGGATAAAAAGTACTAACTACAAAATCAATCATATTTTTGTTCATTTGTTACGTCTAATTTTATAAAGTTTACTGTGTTGGTAAGTTAGTTAAAATTTCTGGTACACAGGAACAAAGGCTATTTGCGCCTAACGTAAACCATCTAAAGGACTACACTGCATATTAAAAACAATAAATTAAACAATAAATAAATAGATAAAATCAATAAAAATATGCATACTTAATAAAAGAATCTTACACAGACAGACACAAATAAATAAGATAAAAAGTCTGTTCAAAAATTTGAACAGACTCAGGGTGATAGTAAGAGGCTGTAAAGGGACCAATTACCATCGAATATCACAGTCAATAATTAGGAACAAATTAAAATAAGGTGTAAGATTTCACACATAAAACAATAAGTTCGATTCTCTCAGGAAGAGTATCAGCCTATCCATGAGTACCCTGTCGTCACCTAAAGCAACTGACAGGTCATAGCACAGGTCTAACCTTTCCCTGACATCCTCGAACTGTACACACTCAGTTAAAATATGTAACACATACAAGTCTGTGTTACACGTCTCACAGATAGGGGACTCTTCACCTCGAAGAAGGTGTCCATGGGTCCACCAACAGTGGCCTATACGGAGGCCTGTGATGGCGAATTCCTCCCTGCGGTCAATTCTGCAGGAAGAACCCCATGGCTTAACGTCTCCCTTAATCCGTCTCAACTTGACGTATTGTATGCTGCTCCACTCATGCTACCACCTGGCTAAAACCAAATGTTTCAAATGTCCAGGTATCCAAAACAGCTTTACTCTCACATTGCATTGTGGAGTAGCAACCGGATCTTTAGTACAAGAGGATGTACTGGATCTGGATTTTGGATACTGTTTAGAGCGCTCAGCGATTCCGTCAAGATAACACTTGACCGACTTTGCTCTGACGAAACAAAACACAGGGCCTTTAAAATAGCGTACAGCTCAGCAGTGTAAACATTCGTTATGGAGTAGACGGTACTGAAACTGTTGACGTTGGTTCAAGACAACGAACGCACCAACCCTGGTTCTGTATTTTGATCCAGCAGTAAAAAAGACAGTATCCTCGAACCTAGGAAGCAATGTCTTTTGTAACTTATATTGGTATTCGGTAGGCAACGTAGTATCTTTATCAAACCTAGTTAATGTCAGATTCACAATCGGACGCGGCAGCGTCCAATGTGGAACGGCACACAAAACGTAACTTGCCATTTTGGACATATTAAAATCAAAACGACTCAAAATGTCGAAAGACCTCAGACCAAAAGGCCTATTGGCTCTTGGTTTTCTGTCATAAGTGTCTGTATGCCTATTTTATACAATAGGGTCATACGCAGGATGATCTGGCTTGGCACTGAGTGCAGCCATATATCGCAGGGATATAATTTTACGACGACTGTACAGTGACGGTTCGCCTGCTTCACACAGCAGACTTGGTATTAAGCTGGTGTGAAACACACCTGTGGCTAATTTAACCCCAGTGTGATGTACAGAGTCAAGAATTCGTATCTGTTGGTATTAAGCTAACTTATAAGCTAGGCATCCATCGTCCAGCTTAGAGCGCACTAGAGAACGATATAAGCGCAACATGACAGTGCGGTCTACACCCCATGTCGTGTGACCGCAACAAATTGGGCGACGAGTGTCAAACACGAGACCGAGAAATCTGGCAGTATTGGTATATGGTAACTGTGCTCCATTTAGTGTGAGTGTAGGATTGGGGATGTACACCCCTTTTCCTACTAAAATCCTCACACATACAGTTTTGCTGGTTGAGAATTTAAAGCCATTTTCTTCTGCCCATGTATCGAGACGATTGATGGTCAGCTGAGGTTGACGTTCGATTGTACTAGTTTTTTGTCCAGCGACAAATATACCAATATCGTTGACAAATATCGAACTCTGTACAGGTAATCGAATACACGAAGCTGCACTGTTAAAGGTAATCAAAAATAGCGTAACGCTCAGTATGGAGCCCTGTGAGACCCAATTGTCCATTGCGAATATTTGTGACACGGTATTTTCAATCCGCACCCTGAAGCGCCGTTTCGACATGAAGTCTTTTATAAAGAACATCAAGTCCGTGGAGACCCCAGGAATGCAGAGTACGGAGAATACCATATATTTATGCAGTGCCATAAGCTTTCTCAATATGGAAAACACAGCTACCAGGTGTTTGTTTTCAACGAAAGCATTCCTGATAGCTGACCAGATGATTTGCTGTTGAGCGGTGACGACGAAAGCCGCACGTGTGTTTTCCAGCAAGTCGTTTGATTTTAAAAACCAAATCAGCCGCTTGCTGATCATTCGCTCCAAGAGTTTGCAGAAATAACTGGTCAGTGATATAGGTCTATAGCTAGAGGGCAAGTGCTTACCTTTCCCGACTTTGGGGATATAAATTATATAAGATTACTTCCACTTGGTCGGGCACTTGCCCTCAGGAATGCTTTCATTGAAAACAAACACCTGGTAGCTATGTTTTTAGATATTGAGAAGGCCTATGACACTGCATGGATATATGATATTCTCCGTACTCTGCATTCCTGGGGTCTCCGGAGACGCCTGATGTTCTTTAGAAAATACTTCATGTCGAATCGGCGCTTCAAGGTGCGGATCGGAAATACCCTGTCACAAATATTCGCACTGGACAATATGGGACCCTATTGTCCAGGGCTCGATACTGAGCGTTATGTTATTTCTGATTACCATTAACGGTGCAGCTTCATGTATTCGATTACCTGTACAGAGTTAGATATTTGTCGACGACATTGGTATCTTTGTCGCCGGACAAAATACTAGTACAATCGAACGTCAGATTCAGCTGACTATCAATTGTCTCGATACATGGGCAACCAAAAATTACATTAAATTTTCGACCAGCAAAATTGTGTGTGTCCATTTTTGTAGGAAATCCATCCCAACCCTGTACTCACACGAAATGGAGCACAGTTATCGATACTTCCAGATTTCTGGGTCTCGTATTTGACTCTCGTCTTACTTGGCGGGCACACATTTTGTCCGTCAAGAAAAAATGCCAAAAGTCGCCCAATTTGTTGCGAGTCCTCAGTCACAAGACATGGGGTGCAGACCTCACTGTCATGTTGCGTTTATATCGTTCTCTAGCGCGCTCTAAGCTGGACTATGGATGTCTAGCTTATGGGTCAGCTAAAAACCAAGAGATACGAATGCAGGGCATTGTAAATAACACTGGGGTAAGATTGGCTACAGGTGCATTTCGCACCAGCCTAATACCAAACCTGCTGTGTGCAGCAGGTGAGCCGTCACTGTAAAATCGTCGTAAAATTCTATACCTGCGATATATGGCTGCACTCAGTGCCAAGCCAGGTCATCCTGCGTATGACCCTTTTCTACAAAATAGGCATATAGAGACTTATGACAGAAAACCAAGAGTCAGTAAGCCTTTCGGTCTTAGGGCTTTCGATATTTTGAGTGATATTGATTTTGATATTCCCAAAATGGTAAGTTTCATTTTGTGTGCTGTTCCACCCTGGACGCTGCCGCGTCCGCTTGTGAATATCACATTAACTAAGTTTGATAAAGATACTACGTTGCCTATCGAATACCAACATGAGTTAAGAAGAACACTGGTCCCTAGGTTCGAGGATACTGTCATTTATACTGAAGGATCAAAATGTGGAACCAGGGTTGGGCGTGCGTTCGTTGTTTTGAATCCACGCCAACAGTTTTAGTACCGTCTTCACTCCATAACGAGTGTGTACACTGCTAAGCTGTAAGCTATTTTCAATGCCCTATGTTTTGTTTCGTAAGAGCAAAGTCGGTCAAGTGTTATCTTGACGGATTCGCTGAGCGCTCTGAATACTATCCAAGATCCTGATCCAGTGCATCCTCTTATACTAAAGCTCCGGTTGCTACTCCACAATCTGAATGCTCAGAATGTGAGGGTAGAGCTGTTTTGGATACCGGGACATGTTGGTATTAAAGGCAACGAAGCGGCTGATGTAGCTTTTGCAGCCGCAACCCACAGACCTATGATTGATGTGAGTTTCATTTTTGACGCAAAGAGTCATTTGAAACATCTGGTTTTATCCAGGCGGCAGCATGAATGCAGCAGCATACAGGACGTTAAATTGAGACAGATTAAGGGAGACGTTAAACCATGGGGTTCTTCCTGCAGGATTAACCGCAGGGAGGAAACCGCCATCACACGCCTTCGTATAGGCCACTGTTGGTGGACTCAAGAACACCTCCTTGGAGGTGAAGAGTGTATATATACTAGTCAAGAGTGTACATATACCCTATATGTGAAATGTGCAGTGATGGGCGTTTACACGTAAACTTTAATTGTTTACGTTTACGTTTAAACTTATGTAAACAATTGGTAAACTAGTCAACAATGTAAACTTTGTAAACTGTCAAATAATGAGGTTAGTTTTAGTTATTTAATACGAATAATAGAGAGTTAATGAACAAGTATATTCAGTTCAAAACAATAAATTTATTAAAAAAATGGTGAGAAGAAACCGAAGGAATAGTTCTGAACAACTAGGTTTTGTTTTAATTAAAGAAAATGAAAGAAAATATAGGGCGTTATGCAAAATTTGCAATGAATCTTTTCGTTATTAAAAAATATAGGCTGATTTTCTTAAAGGTGAAATTTAATGTATTTTGTTATTAAAAAAATTAGACTGAATTTTTTATAGAAAAAAGTTTTTTGTTTTTCATGTTCATATTTACTAATTTGTATGTAACACCTGTGTAATGATGCAAATTCGATTTTTATTAATAAGTATATTGGCTTGTCCTAATTTATATACTTACTTTTTCATTTAAAATCGTTTCATTAAAATTTTATTAATTATAAAAATGTATTGATAATGAGGTTCTGTAATTCAACATAAGTGCGCATGTCTAAATCATTGTTTACATTGTTTACGTTGTTTACATTGTTTACAAGAGTTTTGTGATTACTTTACATCAGTTGTTTACGCGTCAACAATGAGGTAACTTACATCATGTAACTTAAGCGCCCATCACTGGAAATGTGTAACACAGGTTTGTATGTGTTACACATTTTAACTGAGTGTGTACAGTTCGAGGATGTCAGGGAGAGGTTAGGTCTGTGCTATGACCTGTCAGTTGTTTAAGGTGACGACAGAGTACTCATGGACAAACTGATACTCCTCCTGAAAGAATCTAACTTACTGTTTTATTTGTGGAGTCTTGAACCTTATTTTAATGTGTTCTATTTAAAAACTGTGATATTCGATGGTAATAAGCCCCATTACAGACTTTTACCATCACCCTGAGTCTGTTCAATTTTTTGAACAGTCTTTTTATCTTATTTATTTGTGTTTGTCTGCGCAAGATTTCTTTTTTGAATATGCGTATATTTAATAATTTTATTTATTGTTTTTTATGAAGTGTAGTCATTTAGATGGACTGCGTTGGGCTTAAATTGCCCTGTTGCTGTGCGCCGAAAATGTTATTTAACTAACTAACTCTAATAATTTAGTGATTGTATAGTATGTGTTCGGCCCGCGTAGGCGCCCAATTTTTCAATTTTGTAATTTTATTTCAATTAAATGTAAAAACACAATTTCTGTGAATTTAGCTATGTTTTAGGCCAGCTAGGGCCATCTAGAAATTATTTTTTGCACTTTTATGCAAAATAATACATTAGTTGACCGTCCTTTACAGGTCGCTGATTGTCATTAATTAATTAACCTGTTTGTTGTGATAACGTTTTTTAGCGCGAGAAAAAGCACATGGGTTGTTTAACCTAAAAACGGTGTTTTTCTTCTCGGCTTTCCATTCCAAGTTCTTTCGGATTTACGACCCGAATTTACAGTGATTATTTAAACCGCGTTTGTCAGATTTACATCCTGACAAATTATATTCAGTGCAACTTTAAAATCTTTGTATGAAAACCAGATCAGCTGATTCATCTCCAGACGAGATATCTGTATCCCAGGAAGATCTGACCGGCTGCCAGAATCCAGCTAAGTGTCTAACACTGTAGTTTTATTCTATTTATTGTATATGAAAACATTTTGTTTTGAAATTTGTTTTTATGAAAATATTAGTTATTCCAGAGCAAGTTCCTTCCGAACTTACTTCATTTACAGTTTATAGTACATTATTGTTGTTTAATTCTAATTTTAGTCTAGCCTTCTGCTGATATAATTTAGTAACAATAGTTTTGCAGATTATTGTTAATTTGCGTATATTATTGTTCTAATATTGAATTTATTGTAGTTAAGTTATATGTGCCTTCAGCTGATATTTCTTTAATTATTAGTGCAATTTAACCATTTGTTTTTCTCCAAATTTATTAGTAGTTCTTATTAATATTGCACTAAAGGTTGGTTTGCACCACAACACCTTTATATTTATATCTAGTGTTTGTTATAAGGTTTTGAACTGTATATTGTTATTGTATTGTGTCCGACAAACTACACTGGCCATTTTTACACCGCACCATCTTGCCAGGTGTACTTTACATCCAGTGAGTTGAGTCCATGTATTTTTTGTATGTTAGGTACATCGTCGGTAGGGGTCATCGAGGGAAACATCGAGTATTGGCTCCATCTTTCACCTTATTTGTGGGCCTGGACTTTACCCCTTCTCTTCCCAGCGAGGGCTACTACTCCTTTGTGCTAGTCTCCTAGAACAGCCCCTAGGAGCAGAAGAGTTAAAATCCCCCCTCTTTCCTTAAGGTTGAAACCGCGGTCACTCAACTCACTGCGCGTACGTTACAATACAATATACCAATCCAGTTACAGGCGCGCTGCGCTATCAACATTTAATCGGTCCTTCGAGTGAAAAATCGTTGACCTGTGTAGCTCTGTCGTGACCTACGGTTACGACCAATCGTAGGCGGGCGGTACAGTATGATTGACAACAAATTCAATCTCTTTGTATGTTCCTTAATTTGTTCATTTTTTTTTGTATAGTTTATTTTGTTTGTTTAATTTGTATATATTTGTGTGTGTGTGTGTTTTTTTTTTTTGTTATTGGCCGCATAGCTGGTATTAAATTATTTTTGTTTATCATAAAAAATATGGTGGCTTAAGATGTTGGGTACGTTACTTTATTTAGGTATATCAGTTAGAGTATTGTAAAACACCAAACGGTGGGCACTTGCCTCTCAGGCCCCAATTAAGCTGCGTTGGCTTACAGCTCCCTCATGGAACCTGGAAATTATGGGTTCGACCCGGACAGGAGAAGTTGGGGCTGTTTGAAATTAAGCAACAGTTATAAGTTTAACTTATAACTAGGTTTATTAAACTAAAAGTATACAAAACTTAAATCTACGTGTGTTCTATAAAATTTAATCAAAAAACATTATGTTCGAAGAATAGTTTGGAGGTCCGTTCTGACCTCAATTCAGTAAATCAAACTTATAATTTGTTATTTCACAGGCCCAATTAAAGAAAATAAAGAGAACATACATACCTCATTTCTGAGGTGACCCAGCTAATCCAAATATAGTAGTTTAACCGGAAACAGTCACAAAACACACAATTTTGTCACCCAATTTCTTAACAGAACAGAATAGCACTTCACTTCTGTTTATTATAGGATGGATCGTAAAGTTCAAATCCCGACCGAGGATCTTACTAGCCCCGATGGGGCCTTATGAACGACCATTCCTTCTCATGTCCCTTCATCTGCTTTTAAATGCTTTTCCCCACCACATGTCATTTCAAATATAGATGACATCAACTTATATCGTAGTCAAGGCTGATCATTATAATTATGCGATTATCATTACTGCATTCACATAATAGGGCGTCCTACTACAAATAGGCCCCGCCTCGCCGATATGCCACTGGGTTTTTGGGACATTACTTCCGCCAGGTCGCGAACCTTACAGTATTACAATCTTTCTTGATAAATGTAAGGTAACTAATGTTATTTAATATAGATGACCGTAAACCCATGTCCGCAATCTTGTAGTGAAATGTCTTTATTAAAATCATAAATAATATAAATAAACATAACAAGAACATTCTGTAATGTATTTAATGTTGCACTTCCTAGAAAAAAATTTATTGCGTTCTTTTTTGGCTGCCTACAAAACGACATATGAATGTTATTTTGAAACTATCCTAGGCTTTATTACTTATCACACTTAAATGTTTTCTCTCCAGATGGCTTTCGTTTTTGTCAAACCAGACGGCTTTTTTGCTTTAAAAGTCCTACTAGAATGTTCACATGTGAGTAATAAGGTTTGAATACAGTCAGCGCTCGCTTAACGTACGTTCGATGATACGTACATGATTAATTACGGATCCTATGCTCGTACGAACGTACATCGCGTAACATGAAAATGTCGCTATTGTACGAACGTACACATTGTCCGCGCGAACGTACATCGCGTTCACACGAAAACGTCGTTTTCGTATTTGATATGGCAACTTTATGGTTAAAAAAAAGGGAAAAGAAATAGCACCCAATGTATGATGTATAATCGGATTCGCGAAAAATGTCCAATTATTAAATGATGGGACCGCATTTAATTTTGAAAGAGTAAACTTAACGTAAAATTTGTTTGAATAAAACTTGCAGATTTTAAAATTTTCTACAGAAAAAGATTCTTACACTTTTTTTTTTCATGAATGGTCATTTGCAAGATACTGAAGTTTATTAATTTAATGCCCCTAATATTTTCGTAAATCCGAATAGAACAGTAAACACGTAGTACTAACATATAAATACATGTTAAAATATAAAAATAAACCATACATTATATAAAATAAACATGTTTAGAAAAATAAATAAGTACTTACAAAATTATTATTTGTTGTTTTTAATTAGTAATTTGTCCATTGTCAATTGTACCGCAGTTTTCTTTTTGTCTTGATATAAAAGTTTATAACAAGCGGTGCTATTGCGTATATTATTAACAACACTGAAACTTCTATCGATATCCGGGTCCGAATTCTCGATAGTGTCAATGAGTTCTTCCACTTTGCCTAATATTCCACTTACTGTTTTTAGTTGCATTTCGGTTGTTTCGTTCTCAGTTTTTGGGTCTTCTTTTTCAATTCTCATTTGCTCTTGTAGGTCTAATAACTCATTAGTTGTGAGTTCGTCCGCATGTGATTCTAACAAATCGTTAATATCTTCAGTGTCCATATTCAGTTCCAATTTTTTTTTTTAATACATGTGAATATACTGCTGTGTACACACAGAAAAGCACTCGTAAATACGTGTACATATTCGGCTGCGTTCGGCGTATTTATTGATTCTTCTTTGTAAGTGTGAGTGAAGGGGGAAAATTGAAAGATAGAAGTTGGTAACACTGTATTTCAAGCTTCATATGCATATCTTGCCTTAATATAACTTCAAAACAATCAATGAATATTGGTCATTTATACAAAAAAAAAAAAATGTACGTTCGTGCGAACATATGTACGTTCGTACGAAAAAATTTACGTTTGTACGAACAAATGTACGTTCGTATGAACATAGGGACCGAAAGTATGTACCAATTAGTCGTATTTACATGCATTTATACGGAAATATACCGTCCGCTTAACATACGTTCGATTAACGTACGGGAATCTGTGTACGCATTGTGTACGTTAAGCGGGCGCTGACTGTACACTGAAAATGCTTTATCACACTAATCACATTTGAATGGTATCTCTCCAGAATGTACTGCATGCTTGTGGGTATTCCGATTTGAAGACGATGAAAATGCTTTGCCACAGTGATCACATTTAAATGGTTTCTCTCCAGAATGTGTTCGTTTGTGAGTAACGAGATGTGTTGAACTTGCAAATGATTTAGCACACTGATCACATTTGAATGGTTTCTCTCCAGAATGTAATCGTTTGTGAGTAACAAGATTTGAAGACACTGAAAATGCTTTATCACACTGATCACATTTGAATGGTTTCACTCCAGAATGCAATCGTTTGTGAATAGTGAGACTCAAGGACACTGGAAATGCTTTATCACACTGATCACATTTGAATGGTTTCTCTCCAGAATGTGATCGTTTGTGAGTAATGAGACTTGCAGGCACTGAAAATGTTTTATCACACTGATCACATTTGAATGGTTTCACACCAGAATGTACTTGTTTATGATATTTCAAATTTGATAACTGTGAAAATGACTTATGACACTGTTCACATTTGAAAGGTTTCTCTCCTGAATGCAATCGTTTGTGTGTAATGAGACTTGAAGACACTGAAAATGCTTTATCACACTGATCACATTTGAATGGTTTCTCTCCAGAATGAAATCGTTTGTGAGTAATGAGACTTGAAGACACTGAAAATGTTTGATCACACTGATCACATTTGAATGGTTTCTCACCAGAATGTATTTGTTTGTGATATTTCAAATTTGATAATTGTCCAAATGCTTTACCACACTGATCACATTTGAATGGTTTCTCTCCAGAATGTACTCGTTTGTGAGTAATGAGACTTGCTGACTGTGAAAATGCTTTACCACACTGCTTACATTTGAATGGTTTCTCGCCAGAATGCGATCGTTTGTGCGTAATGAGAGTTGAAGACACTGAAAATGCTTTATCACATTGATCACATTTGAATGGTTTCTCTCCAGAATGAAATCGTTTGTGAGTAGTGAGACTTGAAGACACTGAAAATGTTTGATCACACTGATCACATTTGAATGGTTTATCACCAGAATGCATTTGTTTGTGATATTTCAAATTGGATAATTGTGCAAATGCTTTACGACACTGATCACATTTGAATGGTTTCTCTCCAGAATGCAATCGTTTGTGCGTAATGAGATTTGCAGACGCTGAAAATGCTTTATCACAATGATCACATTTGAATGGTTTGTCTCCAGAATGCAATCGTTTGTGCGTAATGAGACTTGATGACGCTGAAAATGCTTTATCACACTGATCACATATGAATGGTTTCTCTCCAGAATGTAACTGTTTAATGAGACGTAATGACTTTGTTGTAGGTTTTTTAGGCTTGTTAATTGCCAACGAATCCAAACTCTCATCTGAATCCCTGGAAGCAGTTACACTACCTACAAACAAATTTACATTAATTATTGAGATAAAAATTCAGTTGTGAATTATAGTTAGTATCTAATAAAAAAAAAATCATGCATGTGACTGTTTATTTATCATATTCCGCGTCTATTAGCTTTTTCCACATTTATTCCCGTTTTCGAAAAGGAGATTTTTTTTTGGAAGGTATCACTAACGTAATTAACCTATGTTTTCAGTTATTTTATTTGCAATGTTTCGATTGTACTTGCAAACACGGATATAAGTATTATCTAGATGGGCATCTACCATAGTGAAAACTGCACAACTACAGTGACTGTATAAAGACAGTGTGGCCATACGATGGTCTCATTTTCTATTGGTCGAGCTGAAGTCCGCCATGTTTCTACCAACTTTGTTACAGATTATATATGGTTTACATGTGTTTAGCTTGTGTTTCAACAGATTTAAGTGATATTTTCAAATATTATACGTATATTTAGACGTTTAATAGTGAATATTGTTGTGTTTGTGATGAGTAATGTAGATAATGTAAACTGTGCACATATTTTAAATTGTCACAAATTAAAATTAAAAATAATGAAACGATTTGTTATGTTTAGGTTTAAAATTGAAGGAAAAAAAAAGGCTAAATGAACATAAAAAAACATTATGCCAGTAAATCATGGATAAATGGATGGTTTCACAATTATAAGAAGTATTTACTTTCATTAATTTTAATGTTATTCCATACTGATTTCATTTTATTTTTCACCTGACCATAATTTTAGTTGAATAAATGCATAATTGATAATATATACATCAGTTTTCTTTATTAATATATCATTTATACCATGAGTTCAAAAAGAAATTGCATAAGGGTTGGCTATGGAAAATAAAAGTAATGTCAACAGAAAGCTTTAGAATTAATTTACTGTCTGAATTAATTAAATCACTCTTGTTGTCATAAGTTATTTATTGTTACATAAAGCTTGTAGTATACATTATTATATTTTTCCATAGCCAACTCTTATGTAATTTCTTTTTGAAGTCAGGGTATATAACATGTTCTGCTTATTCTTTTTTAATATGAAAATATCCTTTTTTTTTTATATAAACATGCGTTTTTCAATACTATTTCGAGATATTTTAAAAAGACACATTTGTGCAAAAAAGAAATTGTATAACACAACAAACACAGGAAATACGACGGGATGTATAATTCACCCCGTTTGTAGATTCACACCTTCAGGGGTTGATTAGGCAAAATCCTGAAATAAGTTTTTCGGCATTTGTATGAGTAATCTTTGTAAGCAAAAACCAAGTCGGTATCTTATTGGTCCTAAGAGATATTAAGGAATCCTTGAAATCACATGTCACCCTTTTTCCCCCTTTGGGGCTGAAATTTATAAAACTGTCATTTCGAAATATTTTAAAAATACACCTATGTGCCAAAAAGTAATGTTACATCTCAACAATCACAGGAAATAAGACGGGATGTATAATTCAACCCAATTATAGATTCACCCCTTTAGGGGTTGATAAGAACAAAATCCTGAAATTAGTTTTTCGGTATTTGTATGGGAAATTTTTGTAAGCAAAAAACAAGTCGATATCTTATTGGTCCTAAGAGATATTAAAGAATCCTTGAAATCACATATTACCCCGTTTCACCCTTTAGGGGTGAAATTTAAAAAAACTGTCAAAACCATTTCGAAATATTTTAAAAATACACCTATGTGCCAAACAGTAATGTCACATCTCAACAATCACAGGAAATACGGCGGGATGTATAATTCGCCCCAATTGTAGATTCACCCCTTTAGGGGTTGATAAGGACAAAATGCTGGAATTAGTTTTTCGGTTTTGTATGGGTATTTTTTGTAAGCAAAAAGCAAGTGGATATCTTATTGGTCCTAAGAGATATTAAAGAATCCTTGAAATCACATATTACCCCTTTTCACCCTTTAGGGGTGAAATTTTAAAAAACTGTCAAAACCATTTCGAGATATTATAAAAAGACACCTATGTGCCAAAAAGAAACCTTAGAACTCAACAAACACAGGAAATACGACGGGATGTAAAATTCACCCCGATTGTAGATTCACCCCTTTAGGGGTTGATTAGGGCAAAATCCTGAAATAAGTTTTTCGGCATTTGTATGGGTAATCTTCGTAAGCAAAAACTAAGTTGATATCTTATTGGTCCTAAGAAATATTAAGGAATCCTTGAAATCACATGTCACCCCTTTTCACCCTTTGGGGCTGAAATTTAAAAAAACTGTCAAAACCATTTCGAAATATTTTAAAAATACACCTATGTGCCAAACAGTAATGTCACATCTCAACAATCACAGGAAATACGGCGGGATGTATAATTCGCCCCAATTGTAGATTCACCCCTTTAGGGGTTGATAAGGACAAAATGCTGGAATTAGTTTTTCGGTTTTGTATGGGTATTTTTTGTAAGCAAAAAGCAAGTCGATATCTTATTGGTCCTAAGAGATATTAAAGAATCCTTGAAATCACATATTACCCCTTTTCACCCTTTAGGGGTGAAATTTTAAAAAACTGTCAAAACCATTTCGAGATATTATAAAAAGACACCTATGTGCCAAAAAGAAACCTTATAACGCAACAAACACAGGAAATACGACGGGATGTTAAATTCACCCCGTTTGTAGATTCACCCCTTTAGGGGTTGATTAGGACAAAATCCTGAAATAAGTTTTTCGGCATATGTATGTGTAATCTTTGTAAGCAAAAACTAAGTCGATATCCCATCGACCCGAAGAGATATTAAAGAATCCGTGATAACCCAATACAAATCTGGAATAAACATGGCGGCTACAGTTCATATGGCCACACTGTCTTTATACAGTCACTGTATGCACAACTGTTTTAAAGCGCCAAAGTGTTTCGTGCCTGAATGAACTGAACTAGTAACGCGGGAAAATTTGAATCGGTTGTACTTTTAATATTTAAATATTTCGTATTTTTGTTCCATGTATGCATATTTGCTTATGTACAGTTTATGACAAAAAAAAAAAAAAATAGGACACCGATTTTTCTCTAGTGTGAACCTATCTATTCGAATTTGAATAGTAGGCGTCTATACCCAAAACGTGTATCAATTTTATTTATAAAAGTATGCAATTCGCCGCACCGACCATCCGTCTTCACAAACAAATCTTCTTAACAAAATTATTAATATAGTAAAGGAGAATTTACTTGACAGATTGATCGATTGAGAACCGATAAAGAAATTTATATCTATTTCACAAAGTTTTATGTAAGATGTCAAGAACGTATTTCTGCTTCTTACTGTAACATACGTTCAGAATTTTTGTCTTTTTTTGTTATGTTATAATATGGTAACTTCAACGTAAGTCCCTTTGTATACACGCGCTCTGGGCGGTCGCTAATAGTCTTTTTTTCTCTATGAGTGAAATAAATTGTATCTTTTTCTCTATTTATAGCTTTGTCTGTGAACAAATGATATGGCTCTATTCAAAAATGGAAATTTTATTACTACAGTTCTCTCTCATTGAACCATATGCTTTCATTAACCGTCATCTGTCAACTAAAGTCTCATTTACTATAGAGGGCATACCTGTTTTGCAATGTTGACAATATATTGACAAGTTACTGTTTGACAGATGTCATAATTAGAAAACCTGATTTAAACAAATACATTTTAGAAAAAATATACACACTAGATTAAAAAGGTGTGCTCTTTTTTTATGTCCTTAACTGTACAAATGATACTAAAAAATTAATAGTATAAATACTGTAAATTTTTAGGTTTCATGTATACATAATCAGAGATGTATACGAACAATATTTTGTTTTAAAAATAATAAGGGCTAAAAAAAAAAAAAAAACATCAAATCATGAATATACTTATATTTACCAGTTATTACGGTTCATATTTATCATTATATTTTCCATGTATTTTACATTACTTGATTACTACATAAATGTAGCACGGAACAGAAAAACAAAAATGATGAGCTAGAAAAATAATACGAAAAATAGAACGTTCGATCTAAAGACTTATTCTTAAAAATAAATCTTGTTTATTTATTATTTTACTATTATTTTTCTTTTATATATTGTAACATTACAAGTTGCCTATCCTCCCCTGACAGATGCGCAGATGACCAATGGCTATTAGGATATACAGTTGACGGCCAACCACGGTTCCAAACACGTTAAACCTTGTTATATCATTTTATTTCATGTTTGTAATTATTTACATCAATAAACAAGTATTACAGTGTGTTACAGTTCAGAAGTGGGATAAATCCAAGCTTAAGTGGTGAACGATTGGTGACAATTTTTAGTGAGTGAAAATTGAGATTGTTTAAGTTTAAGTGCGGAGTACCTGTGCCGATTCGCGACGGACAGCGAGTGGTGTATTGTAAAACTTCAAGGAATAAACATAATTTGTGTCTGTACGACGTACTGTGCGGCAGAAGTTGTGTTGTGCGAGTTACGCGACGAATTGCGAACCGCGTGGTGAAATTTTGAGGTTAGCGCGGGAAAATCTCGTGAGGTTAGCGTGTTGTGTTGGCGCGAAACTGGTGTTCCGGTGCGAAGCTAGTTACGTTATAGACACTGTGTGAAGTTGGTTAACTGTCAAAAATATTTCAAAATGGCGGAATCTGACAACTACGTTGACGCGACACAGGATTCGAATAGATCATGTGATACAACAAATGGAAACGATACGACGTCCGCCCAGACGAATAACATGAATGTTAATGAAATGCTGCAATTACTTTTAGCTACTATGTTAAGACGTGAGACTCGTGGTGATAGCGCAAGTCCCAGTTCAACAGAAAAAACCCGTTCAAGTGCAAGCAAACTTCCCTTTTCAGAAATCGGTGCGCAAATTCCTAAATTCGGGCAAGCTGGTGACGAATCGCTTGATGTTGAAGTCTGGCTACAGCGAGTCGATGACATTCAGTTAATGTACGAAGTATCAGACCAAACGATGAAAGTGTTGGCAACAAATCGCTTACTAGGCAACGCTCGTAAATGGTATGAATCGACACCTGATATTCATTGTAAGCCATGGGCTGGAATTAAAAGCGAGTTGCGAGATCTTTTTGGTAACAGGATCGATGAAATAGATATTTTAGAAAAGATACGAAGCATGCGTTGGAAGTCAAACGAGTCATTCGAGGACTACTTCCATGCGAAGGTACGCTTAGGGCGACAGATCAAAATGAGGGATGAGGAAATGATCCAACATCTCATTCGAGGGATCGATAATTTCACAGTCCGTACACAAATGATTACGAACAAACATACTTCATTATCCGAACTGCTTTCGACAATGAAGATGGTGTCTAAAGAAATGACACGTACAGATCAAAAGCGATCACGTGAACCGTTCTCCGAACAAAAGAAAGTTAGAGACTTTAACCGAGTTAAGATACCCGACAAAACTGGTGTAGTTGACTCTGCGAAAAATGCTGTTAGCAACCCAAGAAATGCGATTGTGTGTTTTAAGTGTAATAAACAGGGACACATAGCCCGTGAGTGCCCAGAAAAACGTAAAAGCAACGAGAAACAATCTTCAATCGATGCAACGGTATCCTCAGTGCACCGTATTGAAACTGACAACCACCTATTTCACAAAGAGTGTGTAGTTAACGGTCGAGCGGTATGCGCTATGCTCGACACGGGCGCGAAATCAAACTTGATCCGTGAGAAATTAATCTGCGAACTAGATGTGCAAGTGCGTCCATCTCAAAATGTGTTAATCGGACTAAACGATACACGAGTGATGTGTAGTGAAGTTGTTGACTTAGAAATCCAAATGGACAATGAACATTATGAACTTGAAGCTATAGTGGTACCAGATCTATCAATTCGTGATGATCTACTTTTAGGCAGGGAGTTTTTAACCTGTGTTGAACTGATCTACGCTAATAGTTGTGTAACGATTCGCAAGCCGAAAGTAGAAATGCCTGCTAGTGAGTGTAGTGAATCAGACATTTTTAGAATTGACACTGACTGTTTATGTGGCCCAATTGAGGTTAATGTTGGTGAAGTGGCCTTGAACACTAAACGCGAAATCCGTGAAATAGTGATAGATTCTCAAGATTTCCCGGAAGAAACTTCAAACGTTACCGGTAGTGAAATCCGAACCAAGATGAAGATCACACTTAAAGATGATAGGCCAATAGGGTTTTCCCCTCGACGATTATCATTCCATGAAAAAGAATTTGTTGATGCTGAAATTAACAGGCTGTTGAAGAAGGGAGTGATACGACCCAGCGTTTCGGACTACGCAAGCCCCATAGTCCTTGTTAGAAAGAAAAATAATGAATATCGTCTCTGCGTGGACTATCGAGCCCTTAACAAGGTGACCTTCAAAGATAAATATCCTCTTCCGCATATCGATGACTTGATAAATAATCTAAGTCAGAAAGAGTACTTTTCAACATTGGATTTTAAGAGCGGATTTCATCATGTTTATTTAGAAGAGCGATCTATAAAGTATACCTCATTTGTAGTGCCTGGAGGACAATATGAATACGTTAAAATGCCTTTTGGGTTATGCAATGGTCCTGCTGTTTTCCAAAGGTTTGTGACAGAGATCTTCCACGATCTAGTGGTGAGTGGTGAGATTCAAATATATCTCGACGACATTTTGGTTGCAAGCAAATCATTACAAGAGCATATTGCTACCCTGAAAAAGATAATGGAACGAATAAAAAGAAGCAGATTACAACTTCGCCTAGACAAATGCAAATTTGCAATGAAACATTTGGAATATTTAGGTTACCGTATTTCCAAAGATATGATACAACCTGGTAATGAAAAGACGTCAGCAGTTGAACGCTTCCCACTGCCGACAAACGAGCATGAGCTTAGACGTTTTCTAGGCTTAACAGGCTATTTCAGGAGGTTCATAAAAAGTTACGCCACGATAGCCAAGCCGTTATCCGACTTACTTCAGAAAGACAAGAAGTTCGTTATGAATGAGGTTCAACGCTCAGCATTCGAGAACCTTAAGACATGTCTGGTGAGCGAACCCATATTAAAAATCTACAACAGATATCTAGAGACTGAGCTGCATACCGATGCTAGCGCTAGTGGCCTAGGCGCCATATTACTACAACGACATGAAGACAATAAACTTCATCCCGTGTTTTACGCAAGCTGGAAGACGACGCCTGAAGAGTCTAGGTACAGTAGTTTCAAACTTGAGACTCTAGCCGTCATCAAAGCTATAGACAAGTTTCGTATTTACCTGCTTGGTAAGAACTTTAAAATCATTACAGACTGTAGTGCCCTGAAACAGACTTTGGCTAAGAAGGATGCCAATAGACAAATATTCGGCTGGTGCATCAAACTGGAAGAGTATGATTACACCATCGAACACCGTCATGGTAAAAATATTAGTCACGTTGATTGTCTTAGTAGATGTTATACCTATGTCATAGAACAAGCTGCCGATGAGCTACACAACAAGCTGGTTATCTTACAAGACGTAGACGAAGAAATCACCCGACAAGGTCAGCTGGTCTCAATTCAGAGGGTATCTCCACCTTCTGATCGCGCCCCGAAGATGGCATCAAAGTTCGTGGGGCCCTACCAGGTCAAAAGGGTCCTCGACAATGACAGGTTCGTCGTGGCCGATGTTCCAGGCCACCCCCGTACGCAGAAGCCCTACGAAGGCATCTTACCATCCGAACGGATGAAACCGTGGGTAAACGGAGAATCCTCCTCCGATGAAGAAGACGATCCACCTTCCGATGATGACATCGAGGACGATGTCGTCTCCAGGACGGCCGACTGTAACATTACAAGTTGCCTATCCTCCCCTGACAGATGCGCAGATGACCAATGGCTATTAGGATATACAGTTGACGGCCAACCACGGTTCCAAACACGTTAAACCTTGTTATATCATTTTATTTCATGTTTGTAATTATTTACATCAATAAACAAGTATTACAGTGTGTTACAATATATAAAATTGCAAGTCAAAATTGGACACAAACACTTAAATAAACAATCTGAAATAAATAAAATAATAAACTTGTAAACTAACAAACGTGATTTTTATTCTCTTGTTAATTGATCTATAAAGTGTTAAATACACTTTTTTTTAACAAACTCCAATTTATTTTTGTGGTTTACAAAAAAAAAAAAAAAAAAATCAGGAATGTTTTTAACAATAACCTAAAATAGTGCTTTTTAGGTGAATCACTGTTTAAGATTCACACAAGCCCATGAAAACTATTCTAAGGGTGCTATTGTGCAGCATTTATTTTTTTATTTATTTATTTAAATAGGGAATAAACAGAGACGTGAGTCTCCTTAAAAATTCCCACAGGTTACAAATGATATAATGTATACATATTTACATTAAAAAATAAATAAAAAATTAAAATAAACCTTAAATGCTAAATTACAATTTGTTTCACTTCTGACTTAAACTGAGCAAAGGTAATGAAGAAAATATCACAGCCGTTAAAGTACTGATCAAATAACGACATGATTCTGTTGAGGGGTGAATTAATTCCTGCATTTGTTGTTCTATAATTGATAAAGAATGTATGATTTTGCCTAGTACTCTTTTGGGGTATATTGAAGTTGATCAACTGCAGAATATTGGAGCAATCGATAATCTGATTGACTATTTTATAGACATATCGATTTGTACACGCCGTTTTGTCAAACTCACTAAATCATAGCGGACAAGACGAATATCATATATAAGTAGTGCTGGGAACCGAAACCGGTTTTTCGGGTACCCGGTTCCGGTTTTCGGGTAAAACCGGGTTTGTAATTTTCGCGTTACCCGGATACCCGGTTCCGATTACCCGGTTCCAAATACCCGGTTCCGGATACCCGGTTTCGGATACTCGGCTCCAGATACCCGGTTTCGAATACCCGGTTCCGATTACCCGGTTCCGAATGCCCGGTTCCGGATACCCAGTTTCGGATACCCGGTTTCGGATAACCGGTTTCGGAAACCCGGTTTTAGATACCCGGCTTCGAATACCCGGTTCGAAATACGCGATTCCGTGTTCCCTAATTCAAACTTGATATTTAGTACAGGAGTACCAGATGTTTAAAATTACAAAATTTTACGATAGTACCTACTTAGGAATTTCCAAATTGCAAACATCTTGTGTTACATGAAAACGAGATACCTATTTAGAATTTAGAGTATTCATTCATATTTTGTCTTTAATAATGACAACAAATCCTTGGCCTGGCAAATCCTAGCGCCGGCCCTGGTACAGAGTCTGACTATTGGAGAATTTTGATAAGAATTCGTGTTCGCAAAAGGTATACAAAGAAGCGAAGAAGATCGCATATTATACACTGGAACATTAATAGTGATTAAATTTTGTAGTTCAACACATGATAATAGATTATTAAGAATTTTATGCAAAATTTTCATGTCAGTCAAAGTGCGACGATCCGTTAGTGTGAGAAAATTAAACTCGGCGCAACATATGTATATTATAATTGATATAGCCAGGGCCGGATTTAGTGTTAGGGGGGCTTGAAGTGCAAATGAAAAGTGGGCCCCTAAAAAAAAAAAAAAATCTTGACTTTAATTTCTTTTTGTTAGTAGTTGTTTAAATACAATAAACTGAAAATTGTAATAAGTTACACCTATGAAATCTTTAAAGAAAATTGAAATAAAATCTTTTTCTAATTTTTTATTACAAAAACAAAGTTACTGAACGAGAACAGAAAAGATTTAAATTAAAAAAAAAAAAATAGAAAATAATATATACATAGATTACAATAGTACATTAGCGCGAGGGTTATAAACATCTGAAACAATAAAATAACTTCTTACGGTAAGAAGTCAAATTTTATTAAAAAGTAGACAATTTTATAATAAATATTTTTAAACCCTTAAAGCATTTTTTAAAATGCTGTAAGGGTTTACCATTTTTACCATCAATTCATAATTGTCGCAGCATAACAAAAAAATGCTAGTTAAATTAGTGGTACTTGAGGATATTTATTTATTCTATTCATATTGTCACGTTCGATGTCCGATGCGGCCCTATTCTTCCCATCTGGTAACAGTTAAAGTCATAAATAAAAACAGCCTATGTAGTCAAGTTGACCTTTTTCTTCTCCTGAAACACTTGTTTCTTCAAACATACGTAAAATAAAATATCAGATTTTAACCAGAAACTGTAAAAAAAATTTGGTAATTTGAAATAAAACTAAACTAAGCTTGAACTCAGAACAGAACTTGAAGAAAAAAAAAGTTTATGTATTTGTATTATTTTTCTAATGTATGTATTTTATACTGTAAAATAAATTTTGATTTTTTTTCAAAATTGTTGGGCCCCACCGCAAAAAATTATGTAAGTTGGTTGGAAGTGGGCCCCTCAGGCCTGGTGGGCCTGAAGCGGCCGCTTATCTCTTTCTGCTAGAATCCGGGCCTGGATATAGTTGTAATATATCAAAAATATATATTATAAAGAAGTTGTTAAGAATTAAAATAAAGAAACGATTACTATTTTTTTTTTTTTTCTATTCAAAATTGAAAATGTATATAAGAAAAACCGTACGTAGTAGATACACGTCAGCAAGTATTACTTAACGTATCTCAATCACAATAACCATAACTGTTATGATGCTGGAAACCGAAACATGTTAACCCAAGCTTGACCAAATGGGGTGTGTCACACCCCTGTATATTAATAGTGGAAATGATGTATCTATTGACAATATTTATGAATTTGTTAATATTTAACAATAATTTAATTTTTAATCGACAAAAAAATCAAAAACACAATTTACAAAAAATATGTCTAAATTATATTTGGCAACAGCGCATTTCGAATGAATTATAAATAAATAAACGTTTAAAATTCAAGCGTTGCTTGAGAAATGAGAAAGAAATTGTCTGCCCCACCAAAATACATAGACCAATCAGAGAGCTAGTGTGTGAGAGTTGGTGTGGACGAGAGATGCAATGTTGTCAGTCAACTCGAGACGCTACTTGAAGTATGATGCAATTTAGGAAAGAAATTGGCGTGATTTTGACTTGTATTGAAAAAATTATTAAAAAAGCATTAATTAATTACTTTGATTTTTTTTTTTTTGTAATATTGTTCTATAGACTTGACAGCATCTAACTGTATAAATTTTACCTTATTTTAATTGATATTAAATGAGAAAAGCCTGGGGTATACTACACCCCACTTGGTTGGATGTGTATATTTTGGTCAACTACGGGTTAACGGGTATCCGGTTCTGGGTTTCGGGTAAAACCGGTACGTAATTTTGAAGAAACCCGGTTCTGATTACACGGTTCCGGATACCCGGTTCCGATTACCTGATTCCGGATACCCGGTTCCGATTACCCGGTTTCGGATACCCGGTTCCGATTACCCTGTTCCGGATACCCGGTTCCGATTACCCGGTTCCGGGTACCCGGTTCCTACTACCCGGTTCTGTTACCCGGTTTCGGATACCCGGTTCCGATTACCCGGTTCCGGATACCCGGTTCCGATTACCCGGTTCCGGATACCCGGTTCCGATTACCCGGTTCCGAAACCGGGTAAACCCTAAACCGGTTTTTTTTTTTTTTTGAACCAGTTCCGGTTCCGTCAAGATCGATTTCTGACAGCACTATATATAAGTGACTTATTGTTTCTAAAATATTTAAAATCCAAATATTTAGTGAATCGTCTCTGCACTGATTCTAGTCTGTCTATGTAAATACGATATTGAGGACACCATACTGTACTCGCATATTCCAAACGAGAAATTACGAGAGTTTTGAAGAGTTGAATGAAGCTAGCGGGTTGGCGATATTCTTTGCAGGATCGGAATATGTAACCAAGGGTTTTAAAGGCAGATTTCATCATCTACATGAACGTTAAATTTTAACTTATTATCAAAGTAAACACCAAGATCTTTAACAACTTGCAGCTGATTAAGATTTGCACCTCCAATGAAGTAGTTACATTTAATGGCATTAAATTTTCTGGTGAAGCAAATAAAATTACATTTATACAGATTCAAATAAAGTTTGTTGTGCATACAGTACAACTGAAATTTATCTAAATCCGATCATAGCAGTATTGGATATTGACAATATTTTTATAAATTTTTAGGTCATCGGTATATAAAACAAAATTAGAATACTGAAAACATGAAATTACGTCATTAATAAAGATAATAAATAGTACCGGGCCAAGATGCGAACCCTGTGGCGCACCGGAAGTTATAGCAACAAAGCTAGATACGCAATTGTTGATTGCAACTGATTGGCTACGATTTGAAATGTAGGATTCAATCCATTGAAGAAGGTTACTATGAATTCCTAGGCAGTGTAACTTTGAAATAAACAGGCAGTGGTTAACTTTGACGAAGGCTTTCTTAAAATCGGTATATATGACATTGACTTGTCCTTCTATATCCAGCTTCGAATGAAGGTATTCACTGTACTGTCATAAATTTGATAAGGTAGATCTTTTAGCATAAAAACCGTATTGCTGCGAAATGGATTTTATAGAAGTGAATAGGAAAGTGGTAATACTACTCTCGAATATTTTGCCAAACATGTTTAATTTGACTACTGGGGTAATAAATGCTTGTTTCCATATATCTGGAAATTTGCCTTCAGATAATGATTTACTGAAAATGGCTATGTTTATTTTATAATTTGTAATTTTGATTGCGTGAATTAAGTATTATTTATTAAAAATTATGTATAAAGATTCACTCAGAGTGGCAGCACAACTCTTAATGAAAAAATGTGTAATACAATCAGGTCCGCATCCTTTATTTACATCAAATGAATTTAGAGAATTAACAATATCGCGTTTACGAGAACATTTTAGGTTGACAGTGGAAGGCGAATTTTGATGACTTATAGGATGTACTAAAGTTGAGGCTTCAAAATTTAACTGAAAAAATGTATTAAGTAAATAACAGACATCAGAGTAATTATCTGCGCGTACATCAGCTAAGTACATATTTTGAGGAATACGCGAGGTACATTTTTTTGGTGATATGTAGTTCCAAAACTTTTTTGGATTATTTTTTATATTATTTTTGGTGGAGTTTATACAATCTCGATAGTTTTTTTCGCCAGAACAAAGACAAAATTTCACAAAACACCCGTCGCGAGAATTTCTTTAAAAGGGATTGACATCGTTTTTTTGGTTTTTTTACAAGGGGATAATAAAATAAAATAAGAAACTTTACGTTACAGCACGTATCTTTAGAAATATATTTTTAAATGGTTCATTGTTCAAGGAGACACTTCAAAATTATTGCTTAATAACTTTGAACACTATCATCCCCTTGAACAAAAGTGTTTTTCCTAAAAATGCCTAAAAATGTCTTATAAAAAGACGTCTCTCTGAAGAGGAGATCAGTCAGTAATTGGTCTGAATAGAATATACATCTAATTTGTTAAATTCTTAGCGACACTGTGTCGGCATTCTGGTGGACTACTCGATTCTGTTTGTTTTGATTTATTCATTAATTTAATTACATTTTAATCTTTCATTATACCTCCCCCCCAATCTCTAACTGTCACTACTTACTTGCATCACTTGCGCTTTCATGTTCATCTTCTTCAATTACACTGAAATCCTCGTGTTCTGACTTGACATCTATCTCCTCTTTAATGATAACATTCGCACTGGAGCTGAAGGAGGGGGCACGGTCATCATCTGCAGCATACTGCAACTCCTCCATCACAGCGTTTTCTAAAACAAATAATTTGCATACAAAAGATCTATTTTTTAAAGTTTCACCATTGGAATCTATAATATAATACGCCAACGTGTGTCCTTACGTGGATGTGTGTGCGTATCTGTCGTCTAAAATCTAAAACAATTGAAGCGAGATTCCGAAATGTAACGAAATATTCCGAAGCTTACCGAAGTATATATTGACATATAACGCGTAATAATAATAATAGTTGTTAATTGATATGTTTACACAAAAATAATATAAATTAAAATTATTAGTAGCAGAAAAATAATTATTTTAAAAAATATTTGGTTTTGATGAAAGTATGTATGAAAAATGTGACTTTCTTTTCTTTATTATTATTTTTTCAATACTTTATTATTTTTTAATTTCTACGATTAACGTTTTAAATTATCTAACGTCTTAAATTTTCAAATATGTAAATGTAATGCATTGAGTAAAACTTGCCTTGGTAAAAATTATAATTTTTTAATGACAAATTTACATTTAAAAGTCAGTACTACACTATAAAAGTAACCAAAATAACCAGATCTGGTTTGACTTTACAAAAGTGAACGCAAAATATTAAAGCGGGCAAACAATTAAATTTTACTGTGTAATAGTTTTTCACGATTTATTTCAAACTGATTTGAGATATAGTGTAAATACGCTTTTTTCCGTGTGTATTTTTCCGTGAGCGCTTTTTTCCGTGTGTGTATTGATTCATGTGCGCTTTTTTCCGTGTGCGTATTAATCCATGTGCGTTTTTTTCGTGTGCGTATTTTTATATTATATAAGTAATTGGAAAATTTATTTTAATAAATATATTTTAAATTTAACGTCTCAAATCATTTTTAGTTTTAACATTATAAAGGTGCACTGAGTGAAAATGACTCGTTTTCCCATCTTAAAAAGTTAATGAATAAATAATTCGAAATAATACTCATAATTTGTCCAATTTTTAATAATGGGCGAAGAGTTAATAACTTAGATAAAAGTTGCCTTTTTATCGGGTCAGTTAAATGATGCAATCATATCTTTTAATTTTGTATTTTAAGTTTGAGCTATTGTGATCATACCGATTTTTATATTTCGAGATTTCGATGGATTTCTACGAATTGAGGTCCCTACATAACGTTTTGACTATTTTTAGCATGACTGTCCGTCGGTCTGTGTACACATGCAGAGCAAATTCGGCTTAAAGGATATTTATGAAACTTCATATTTAAGCTTCTGACATCAATGGCACGAGTTGGAGAACTTTTGGTAAAAATCGGTTAACTAGGAATGGGAGTTTACTCGTGTCGGTTTTAAGATTTTTGCGAATATTTCAACAGAGAAATATTTAGAAAAAATTTATTTAACAAAAGTTGTTATAAAAGCAATAACTAACAACTTTTATTTGTGATATTTTTTTGTGCGCAGGTACGTTTCCATGTTTATCGTAAATTATAAATTCGCATGAAATTGTCAACGTAATATAATAATCAGATATTTGAATCAGTTGCGTTTGGGTTTAGATATAATGCGTTTAAGAGCGATGCCTGTATCACAGAAAATGCTGAATTAGCGTCTGAACCGCAGACAATAAGCGATTATATATTTGTGGTGATTTAACACACAAAACATTTAGTATGTCAAGTTTAACCGTTGTGTGTGGTCCAACGTGAGTGTGTGTCATATGTAGTTATTCTTAATACCAGTTTACCATAAATAAGTTTACTCAACTTGTGTTATATTGTGCTTACGCGAAACCACCCTGTGCAAATCCTAACAAATACGTTATTGCCTTTTACAATAATAACTACTCTGCTGCTAGAATATATTTTATACAAGTACTTTGTGATGACGATCGGTCCTGTGGTGGCCACGACTGATTTGTTTTCTTTAAAACTATATTTCATATTGCCCCGTGTCGCTTCTTAAAGCTTTTTATTGACTATTACTGTACTACGAAATTCATCACATTTAATTTTTAAATTATTACAAATTAGGAGCTCTAAAGCGTGTTCTACATTATACTTTATTCGTCAATTTTTTAAACTTTTTTCTTTGAACTAGAAGTTGTCAAAGTTTTAATACAATTTATTTTTCAATTTTTTGGTAGAGAATGAAATTCTTACACGTGTTTCAGTTCATTTAAAGTACCAACATAAAAATATAATTCATATCATGTCAAGTGTCTAACCTAGCCAGACCAAAAATAACCTAGCTATTAGATTTGTAAAATTACTGAATTACGTATAAAACACAATTTATATATTCGCCTATTCAAACAAATGATCAACAAAACACTATGAAACACGTGGTAATACAAAATATTTACAAGCGTTATTTTAATGTTGGTACTCTTGTTAAAAGTGTCTACTGCGCATGCGCGGAGTTCAACTTGAAAATATTTTGAAAAGTTTGTCCAAATTTAGTTTTGAATAAAGTTGACCTTGTGTTCTACACTCTACAATTTCACTGATTTATTTCTAGTACAAGTTCTAGTCAAAGAAATAAGTATGAAAATTTGACGAGAATTGTATAGAACACGCTTTATGAACACACAAAATTCAATCAAGTTACTACTACACAATTAGTTTAATATTAACATATGGAATTCCTCTATCTGCCATCTCATTACTGCCAACGCAAAATATTGAAAAAAGGAAATAAAATTTTAAAAATTAAAAATTTATTTTAAAAAATAAATAATTATTGATGTTTTGCTAAATTTTCTAAATTCTCGGTCATTTTTGGGCTTCGCCCGAACACCCAGACACTTAGCGCCAAACCCGGACTGTCCGGGTCAAACCCGGACAGTATGGGTCAAACCCGGACAGTACGGGTCAAACCCGGATAGGTGGCAACACTGATCTAACAGTTCTGTCGCCGCCTCTACAAGACTCCGTCTAGGTCGCTCCTAGCTAAACGATAGCGATAACCAGATAGAGGAGGGTTCTTACGCCGAGTGCAAGAAATACGATAAAGGCGTTTGAAAATTTCTACAAATATTTGACAGATCTGGGAAAAAGTTCGTAGCGTTTTTTTTTGGTAAAATTCAACTGGTTTTGCTATAGTGTGAAAATGAATTTATTGAAACCAAATATGCTCCATTATTATCAACAACGTTTCGCCATTCTTCGGGTAGAGCCATGATACCATCGGTGAAGAACTTTTGTGGTTTCTGGTTGAAAAACTGATTCAAGTAGTTTTCACAGGCTTCTTTTGAAACCAGCTTAATTCCATTGAGAGAATTCTGCAGAGATCGGAATAGGTGATAGTTAAAGAGTGTTATGTCTGGACTATACGGTGGATGCAACAAAATTTCCCAACCAAGCTCTCGTAATTTTTGACGGGTCATCAAAGAAGTGTGTGGTCTTGCGTTGTCATGATGAAAGACAACGCAAGTTTCCTATTATTCAATTCGGGCCGTTCTCTTTTAATTGCCTGGCGAAATCTCTCTAGTTGTCTACAGTAGAGTTGAGAATCAATCGTCTGACCAACTGGAAGTATCTCATGGTGGACGATACCCTTCCAGTCCCACCAAACACACAGCATCACCTTGTTCGGCATCAATCCTCGCTTCGCGAACGCTTGTGACGTCTCACCATCCTTTGTCCACGATCTTTTACGCTTCCGACTGTCGTACGTGACCCATTTTTCATTACCGGTTATGACACGTTTCAGAAATGGCTCGATTTCATTGCGTTTCAGCAACGCATTGCTGATGTTAATTCGGTCTATCATGTTTTTCGCGCTCAACTCACAAGGAACCCATATATCGAGTTTCTTTTTGTAGCCAACTTTCCGTAAATGGTTCAAAACAGTTTTGTGGTCAACGCCTAGCTCCGTACCAATATCGACACTGCTGATATGCCTATCGTGCTGGACTTTTTCAAGAATTTCATCAGCTTTTTCACTGATTGGACGACCAGAGCGTGAGTCATCTTTCACATTAAAATTACCAGAACGAAAGCGAGCGAACCATTTCAGCGCAGCAGATTTTGATAAAGTACCTTCACCGTACACAGCACAAATTTTTTCACAAGCCTGCGCAGCGTTCTTCCCTTTGTCGTAATAATATTGCAAAATATAGCGCAATTTTTTATTACTTTTCTCCATTTTCAAACGCAAACAACTTTCCGACCACTGCACAAATTTATATGTTTAGGCACTAAAAGTAACGCTCGAACTGTCACTTTTCCAACGAGCGCTTAGTGGTATCGCTGCGACCTGTGTTTCCTGAGTTATTTGCAATTGGCGCCGTCTATCGGCAAAAACGCCACGAACTTCTTCCCAGACCTGATATTTTGCCGCTTTTAAGATACTTCCTATAAAGAAAGATTAACAGGTCTGGCTATGATATCCATTGAAAGCGATGAATGTGAATCGTTAAATTATGACGACTTAATTAACGATTTGGCCGAAATGAAAACCAGGTTAGTAAACTTCAAATAATTATGGCCAATATTGTGTACAAATGTAATTACGATTATTTTATTATTAGATAGGTATAAAATATATTATTTCAGATGTGTCGAACCAAATAAATTTAATACATAAATGCCCGGTTGCAAGAATCAGGATCAAATGGTTTGATATCCGATCAACGTTGATTTGCATCAAATCGTGTATCAAACTATTGCAATAATACAAATTACCTCTTGATTGCGGAACAAATCGCGCATTAAATTGATACCCGAAAATTCACCGATCAAGTCGAGATCAAGCCAAATGAATTAAGCCATTTTATGTTAAATATTTTGACGTATGACATACCTAGATCTCGTTTTGAAACATTTTTATTATCGTTTACCCTTTTTTTAATCATTTTTATACTGTAATATAAGCACAGCATATTTATTGAAGATATAGACAGGGTAATTTTTGTTTTAGTTAATAAACTCCATTCACAATAAATGTGAGATGACGTCACACTTGGTTAGTTTAAGTACCAACGTTATGATATGTTTTAATCAACATCAATCCATAACTCAGTTAGTACATTTATTATTTTCATGTTGGTAGTTTTTTTACAGTGTTGTCGGTTTTAAATTGGATTGTTCAATCGTTATTTTGACGTTTAGGTACTTAAAATTAACAGTGATGTTATATTTTATTCTTTTTAAATTTATTTGTAATTTAAATGTAAAAATGCCCAAAGCTCTTAGTAGCCGTGCTCAAAGGATGGTTTTGTCTCTTATTAATTATTTTGAAAGAGAGCGAGACAATGGTGGACCTTTAATGGATGTGAAATGCGTCAGAGATGTGAGTAAATATAAAATTTAGTTTATATCTATGGTCTTTTCACTTGAATATTTCTACAAATAATTGTTAATTAACTTTTTAGAGAGTTGCAGCTGCTTTAGATGTCAGTATTTCTAAAGTAAATAAAATGGCAGCACAACAAGCGAGAGGTGAAACTGTCAGTAGCCTGAAAAAGAAACGAACACGTACTAAATCTGTAGAATTAGACAATTTTACAACAGTTGGGATACGTAATGTAATTTATGAGATGTACCGTAATAGTAAGGACACAACACCTCTACGTGAGGCCTCTTAATAAATTAATTTGATTTTAGGAGAGCATGTTACTGTCGACACTATTAATATAAAATTACATGAAAGGGGACTGTATGATGGTGGAAAGACTTCCCTTTGGAAGATTTTAGGAAATATAGGTTTTAAATATAAAAAGGACGATCCAAGACGTGGTCTAATGGAACTTCCCCAAATCGTTCTGAAAAGAATAAAATTTCTTAAGGAATATGTGAAGTTATGAAATGAACGATCAACTGATCTTACATTCAAACAATGGTGTTAAAATTCAATCTGGTATCAACGGTGATTTGAGAACAGTTGATCTGAGAATTGATCTCCATTCTTGCAACCGGACAAAATGAATTATTTGGCTATTTAGAGCTAAATTACCGACCGATCCATATCACGCTTTAATATATGATATGTACTTAAAGTTTTCCAGGAAACATATTTATATATATTTTAGTTGGATCTTGACGTGTGATATGTTGTGGAAATAAATTTCCCGGTTCATCGATACAGGATAATTGTTTTATGCCGTTTTATTATATCTTGAAAAGTTATCTGGTAACGTACTATAACTCATCAAAATGTAAAAATGCTTTATTAGTTAAAAGCAAAAATATTAATAAAAATTCAGCTGCAGCCACCACAAGACCGACCACCGTCACAAAGTACTTAAATAAAATACTTTCTAACAGAAATTATTTACAATATTCATGGCAACATTACATACACGTATGATAAATCAGATAGAAAAAATATCGCAAAAATATGAAAAATATATTAAGTTGTATCAAAAATTGTCTCAAATACAAGTTTTTATTTATTGCTTGTATAGCAACTTTTGTTATTATTTTTTTTTGCCGAAATTTTTCTCCTTTACTAAGTAGTCGCAAATCTTAAAACCGATACGAAAAATCTTCCATTTCTAGATAACCGATTTTTACCAAAAGTTGATTAAATGATGCCATTGATAAAAAAATAAGTTTCGTAAAAATCCGTTAAGCCAAATTCGCTTTACTCGTGTCCAATGACCGACAGACAGACATACAGACAGACCGACAGACATCATGCTAAAAATAGTAAAAACATTATGTAGGAACCTTAATTAGTGGGAGCCAACGGAGTGGCCGAGCGTTTTAAGTCGTGTAGTTTGGACTAGTGGAACCATTCTGGCTGTGCGGCCGGTGGTTCGATTCTCCTCCGTTGGTGATATTATTCGGGCGAGAATAATATGTTTACATTACTCCCATTTCACAATCATTCACCCCTCATCCAGGTGTAGGAGCTCGCCCCCTGGCATCGGCGATTAGCCTAGTTGCAGAAATAGGCCGATGTAAAATAAAAAAATAAATAAATAAACTTAATTCGTGGACATCCATCGAAATTTAAAAATGTCCAAATCGATATGATCACAATACCTCCCTTATATGTATATGTACCATATATGGCGGTCGGTGAAAACATAATTAGGGGGAACTGGGGGGGGGGGGGTATCAAAATAGAAAATACCAATTTAAAAACTATTGAAATACAATCTTTATAATTTATGCAATAGTTGTCGTCTACTGGAAATTCTGAGACGGGTACTGTGGCAGCATTTTTTAACGATCCGTACTTTAGCCAGAGATCCATCGAAAAAAAAAATAACACTGCACTACTATGACTTACTGTCTGAATTATAAGAGATCTAAAGAATATAATTCATATTACTATTGCATGAAACGTCACAACATCCATTATCTATTATTTCGTAAATTTTAAGGAATTTGTACTGCATTTATTTATGCCGCTCCTATAATATATCAACCCAGTAATAGAGCAATCACTCAGCTGTATATTTGTATTTCATATAGGTTAAAACTTTTTCAATGACCAGTTGATCCATTGATTTCGAACGCCTTTATTTACATTTATTGGGGGCAATCAAATATTATTGTACTGGCTTTGGTTATCTTCAGTAGCGTGTCATTTCTAAGTGGATTTGTTTTGAACGGTTTGTTTTGAAAAAAACACAAACCCTATTTTCACATCTGATCACATTTATTTTATTTACTTTTCTATCTAATCTGCGAGCGGGGCACTAGTAGACGCTCTGCGGAGCACCAAGTGCTCCGCGCAGCACAGTTTGGGTAACTCTGATATAAGGTTCGATAATTGTCAATTTTTTACACAATTTTTATTATTTTTCGCTTTTATAACTTGCAATTTTAGGTTAGATTTCCCCCATAAATCAACATAAAATTTAACGTCTATCGCAGTGCTGTCATCGCTAACTTTGTAAACTAAATGCCAGCTGCAACCGATTCACACAGCTAAATTTAGATGGCAATTTCAACACCTAAATTTTATAATACGTTAGTATAGACTATTGCAAATCTTTAAGCGGAACTAGATTTTGAAATTTAGTAATTTTTCTCTATTAATTCGGAATTTTATTTCTGGGTATCATATAACTAAATATGATATTCAATTAATTGATCAATAAATTGATCAAGTTTTTTGTCAATTAATTGAAAAATGTATTGGTAACCTTGGAAACAAAAGCATCACTTTACACACATCAGTTTTTTTATCAATGGTTTTGAAAATATGTACATTACCAACTGTAAAACATGTGGACATATTTATCAAAATGAACATATTGAAAAAAAAATCTTCACAAAGTTACGAGTTGTGAACAACAACAAAAGAAATAACCTAGATGATGGTAAATTAGAATGTTTGAGGTTCTGTCAGATTTGAAAAAAAAACACAAAAAATATATTTCGAGGTTATGCTACAATCAAACAGTTGGCAATATCTTAACAGATAAAAATATACCTAGAATTCCCTTAAAATTTTTTGAAAAATTGATGAAAAATAGAACTTGTTCTGTTTTCAAAATAAATTGATCAATTTTTTTGTCAATTAATTGACGAAATTTTTACACTTTACACACATCAATTAATGTCAACTTTTGAATGCAAACTGAATCGTGTAAAACCCACTTTAAGTTAGTTCAGTGACAATAACACAATCTTAGGTTCGTAGGACTGGTTAGGTTAGTAGAATGCGAGCGGAGCATAGTGAGCTACCTACCTTCTAGTTTAATGACAAAAACACTCTATGAAACAGTGTAGAACATTCTATGCTGCCATCTATTGACAAATAATGTAATTGCAACAAGAAATTATTGGACTCAACAATCGAAACAGCTGATCGAAACGAGTAATGTGAAATTTGTCCTCATTTGTTTACATGTAAATCTTCGATTTACAATGAATAATTAACAGCTATCCTTACTAAATCATTTTAATGTTTTAAGTGCAAAACCTTCTTCTAAGTGTGTAGTTAAAGGTGAGGAGTTGTAAAACGGCGGTCGTGTTATACTATACGGAATTTCGGAAAAAAATGATGAGCATGTTGACATATGTGGTTTATGTTTACAAACAAGTAGTCTGAAATCACCACTTTACAAAGTCACTGGAACATTAAAACTACAAAATAACCTGTACCTGTAACCGCAACCTTTGTTAGAAACTTGCTGCCTAAAAAAATTAATCAAAAATGAAAGCAAACTCTTCAGTGAAGCTGTATCAGAATATCTACAAACAATATTTGAGACCACATGCCCTAATCCTGTATTAAAGTTACACAGGTAGATATTTATTTATGCTGGAGAAGGATATTTTAATTGAGTATTTCTTATTTGTTGAATATTTTTAATAAATACTAGTTTGTTAAATATTAATAAGTTAACAATGTTGATGTAATCTGTAGCTTTTAAATGCTTTTAGCACACTCTCACTCTTTTTCTCGCATTTATAGCATTTTCGCATGCTTTTTTACCTATTTATCTCTTCCACAACGCCAAATATATTTATTATTTTCACAAATTGTTTTATTTTGGAAAAAATGGAATTGAATGTTTCTCTAACTTCTTTTCCTACAGTGACAACCAAATACACAGCAGTTTGTGTTATGACAACTCATTATAACACAAAATAATATAAAAAAGAATAATAGTTGCTATTATCTGTCTCATTTTGTAATACGTAACTAACAGGGAAAGTTCATTTTTGTTGTATATTTACAATGCATTTATAATATAATTATAGTATTGGTTCACACGTTTACGTCAAAGTCCGTTTACACTGCAACAGTCACCAAAGTAACCAGATCTAGTTTCCTATTACAAATTGAGACGGTATATATCAAAAGTTAATGTTACAAACAAACTGCAACATTAAAGTTTAAACGCGATACAAACAACACAAGGTCGTCACTAGTAAACAATAAACAGTTACACATTCCATTAGTTCAAATTTTGTCTACTTGGTGTCACTTCATAGCGCTATTGAGCCAAATACAAAACTTTTACCTTTGTGACCCAAGAAAATCGCAAAACTCGCAATTTTTTTTTGTTTTGAAAAATTTATAGATTCTTGTGTATATATATGACACCGGACGCAAAAATATTATTTAAATTTCTTTGTTGTAAGATATAAGTTTTACGTACCAGTCAATTTATCATTAACATTCGAATGCCCAGCTGTGTGAGCTTCCATATAAATATTTTGTTTCAAATTTGTATTTGTTGAACTACTATAATGTATATCAATTGGTTGGGTTTCATACTTAATTTTTGAGACATCAACGGAGTATATATTTAACAATTCGTTCTGTTGTTCTTCAGAAAACATATCTTCGTCCATTTTCTCTTGTTTTATATACACAGTTTCTATTTTGTTGCATAATGAAGTGCTAGATTTTTCATTTAAACTTACAAATTCATTTTTAGCAATAAATTCATTATTACAAGTAGAATTATTTAAAATATTTCCTTGTATATCGTAACATTTGTTCTTAGACATGACTTCATGGGCCATATCAGTTGGTTCAGTTTTTATATACACTTCATTCAAAGAAATATTATTATTACTCATACTAATATTATCTTTCACTAGATCTGTGTTAGTTTTTTGTTTTTCTTGTGATTTTTGATTAGTTGTACGTTTTAAAACCATACATTCAGAATCCATAGTATTATTGCTAATATTTTTAATATTATCGATAGTATCTTTAGCCTTCTGGTTAAATTCTAATTGTATTTTAGTCTACTTTATGCAAAAATTAACTGTCATTTTATTAATTTTCTGAACATTTAACGTGCCGTGTCGATGTATCAGTCCGTGGCAAGTTGCCGAATCGCCGTTAGCTGTTTGCATAGTTGCCAGATTATGTTTGTGTAACGTCCAAACGTTGAAAGCAATTAGAAAATTCATGTTGAAAAGGAAAGTTTTTTTACAGCATAACGAATGAGAATGAATGAACTATATATTCAAACATTACATAATACACATTTATCATAGTTAAATATATTATAATTAACGTTTAATAGGTATAGTGCGTTCAAAGTTGAGTTTGCAGTACAGGGCATATGGAGTAGTTCTTTTTCATACTCTCTAATGGGTTTACACAATGACGCTATCCTTTTCTTGCTTGTCGACGTTGCCAGCTCTAAAACGCGCTGATCTGTGAAGACGCAGTATTCTACAAATGGCCATTTGTTTTTATTGAGAGTTATTTTGAGTTTTATAAGAGTTGATTTTTGTAAATCATACGAGTTTTTCATATTATGATAATTGACACAGTTGACATTTTTGCAACATTTGGTAACACCGCTCCCATTTACCATAAGAGCTATACTGCAAACTCACCTTCGAACGCACTATTGAGAAATGACATTACCGTTGGCGGCGCTGTAATTCATGGCAAAATGGCTGAATTCTCTAGTATTCAGCTGTCAATATGCTAACAGGGAACAGGTTAATTTAAGCACAATACATTTTTATTTTATGAAAATGTATCTATCGACGTTCTAACAAAAAATCAACACCAGAACCTATGTAATAATTTCAAACAGTACTACAGTCACGTAGTACAATATTTGACCACCAGACTGCGTATTCGAGCGTGTCAGTTCTCAATAGGAATAGTTAACACAGGATAAGAGCGTTCTTTCTTATTTTTGTTATTTTATTTTTGCTACATTTATCGCGTTTCCTTGAAGAATTACTAGATGCATTAAAATTACTTGTTGAATCAGCTGGTGAAGATCAATGACGGGCGCGTAAGTTACATGATGTAAGCTACCTCATTGTTGACGCGTAAAAAATTGGTGTAAAGTAAACAAAAAAACTCTTGTAAACAATATAAACAACGTAAACAATGTAAACAATGATTTAGAAATGCGCACTTCTATTGAATTACAGAACCCCATTATAGACACATTTTTATGAATAATAGAATTTTAAAAGAAAAAGTAATCATAATATATAAAATTAGAACAAGCCAATATACAGAGTGATTATTTAATGGCGAGACGACGTCACGGAATTATCAAATAAAATAATAGAAAATCAAATAAAAGAATGGCAGGAAATCATTGACTCAATAAGTTGGAGATGACGGAAGTGTCTACTACGCGCATGCGCGCATAATCGCTTGCTACGATGTGTATGAAACGGCTAATTATTAAAACTTCCAGTGACGTCGTCTCGCCATTAAATAATCACTCTGTACATATTAATAAAAATCGACAATGTATCATTATATAGGTGTTACAAGTTAGTAAATATGAATATAAAAATTAAAAAAATTTTTTTCTAAAAAAATTAGTTTTTTTAGTAACAAAATACATTAAATTTCACCTTAAGAAAATTTTCGTTCCTTTTTTTAATTAAAACAAAATCTATTTTTTCATAGCTGTTTAGAATTTCTGGTAACCCACCTGTTCTTGGCCGCTGGCTTAGAACTGCATGCGTGACTGTACTCTGTACTCTGTGCGCGAGATGGAGTGCGCAATAGACACAACAACAAGTGTGTCGAACAATGTAGTATTACACAGTTCTTTATTTATTTAATTGCAACAACTAAAATGTGTAAAACAAAACAAATAAATTGATATACAGAAAGTGCGAATTTCATTTCAATCAATAGCTATTCCTTCGGGTTCTTATTATTTTGAACTACTTGTTCATTAAGTTCTCTATTATTGATATTAAATAACTAAAACTAACCTCATTAGGAGTATAGTTGTGCTATTCCTGTGACACATTGGATTTTGGACCGTGGTCGTCCGCATGTAGCGATCATGGGGTCCCACTTGACCTTGGAAGAGTCTTTCAAGGTAATGGGGTTCCACTTGACCTTGGAAGGGTTTTTCAAGGTCATAGGGTCCGACTTGACTTTGGAAATCTTTCAAGGTCACCAGTTACAAGAAGTGCCCCAGGAGGTGCTGGAGAAGTTGCGGACGGCATCCCCATAGAGACAGCTGAAGAAGGTCAAAGGTCGTTGCCTAAGAGGTTCTAAACAGGTGGTTCCGAGCGCGCGAAATTCAAAAATGTCTTAGGGTACACGTACAGTGAAAGCTTGTTGCTGGTATCTGGATTAACCTTATGTTATCAATGATACCTCGTACAGTACAGGCTGGTGCTGATTTCACAGAGTTGACTGCCAGCGCAAACCAGCGTTAGTAACAAGCTACCAGCAACAAGCTTTCACTATACGCCTAGCCTTATGCGGGAAATTTTTACGGACCGTGTGAACTGCTTTTAACAGGCTGTTATGTTTTTCTTCTCTCCTGTATTCTCTCTATAATTAAGGGTCATTGAATAAAACATAATTTTTATATTTTTCACATGTGAATTTATTGAAAACAAAAATATACAAATATATCATTTCACACTTTTTTGTGAATAAAATAGTGAATAATTTAAAATATCCAATTTTTATTAAAATATAAATTTTTCTTGTTGTTCTTCAGAAAACATATCTTCGTCCATTTTCTCTTGTTTTATATACATAGTTTCTATTTTGTTCCATAATGAAGTGCTAGATTTTTCATTTAAACTTACAAATTCATTTTTAGCAATAAATTCATTATTACAAGTAGAATTATTTAAAATATTTCCTTGTATATCGTAACATTTGTTCTTAGACATAACTTCATGAGCCATATCAGTTGGTTCAGTTTTTATATACACTTCATTCAAAGAAATAATATTACTCATACTATTATCTTTCACTAGATCTGTGTTAGTTTTTTGTTTTTCTTGTGATTTTTGATTAGTTGTACGTTTTAAAACCATATATTCAGAATACATAGTATTATTGCTAATATTTTTAATATTACCGATAGTATCTTTAGCCTTCTGGTTAAATTTTGATTCCATTTTAGTCTACTTTATGCAAAAATTAACTGTCATTTTATTAATTTTCTGAACATTTAACGTGCCGTGTCGATGTATCAGTCCGTGGCAAGTTGCCGAATCGCCGTTAGCTGTTTGCATAGTTGCCAGATTATGTTTGTGTAACGTCCAAACGTCGAAAGCAATTAGAAAATTCATGTTGAAAAGGAAAGTTTTTTTACAGCATAACGAATGAGAATGAATGAACTATATATTCAAACATTACATAATACACATTTATCATAGTTAAATATATTATAATTAACGTTTAATAGGTAGGAATAGTTAACACAGGATAAGAGCGTTCTTTCTTGTTTTTGTTATTTTTATTTTTGCTACATTTATCGCATTTCCTTGAAGAATAACTAGATGAATTAAAATTACTTGTTGAATCAGCTGGTGAAGAATAGTGAAGTTATTTTTGAGTCTTGCAATAAATCACGGAGACTTGATGAATCCATAACGTCATCCCCTTCTATATCAACGTTTACTAATTCTAAACCTTCGTTATCACAAATAACAGCTGTGTGTAAAGCCATTCTCTTTTCTTCTGAATATAAAGCAGAACGCAAAGAAGGAGAACATATTATTTTCGTAAGTTCGGAAACAACTCCACAAATTTTCTTCACTTGTGTACATTTTTTTGAATGAAAAAGATACATTTAAATCGCCTATGTTGCAAATTAAAAGAAACGCTATGTGTTATCACGCAGATAATCTTTCCCTTGGTGTAACATATATTTAATTTTACGATCCTGAGCAACTGATATGCATATTCCTTCTTTAGAGCAACAGGAAATGACAATCCTGCGGGTAGGGATGGAATAGACCGGAGATATGTGATAACACTCGTTGGAGTGATAAGGAATAGATGGATGATACCCTTTTGAGCGTTCAAAATTATATCTACCAAAGTGTAAATCTCGAGCTGGTACTGGTCCATAATAAGAATTAAAACTGAGAATTGTTCATCCAATTTGGCTAGAAGTTCAACATGACTGATATTGACTCTCATTCTGTTAATATTATTGTCTAAATACCTTTTTATAGTTTTAATATTTTCAGATAGAATATTTTCATTTACTTGAAATCTTCCAATGGTGTGATTTATTGACTGAATGGCTGATTGGACTATTGAAACTGGTTCGTTTACGATGTGATTCAGTTGTTGTACATTTTGCTGCAATTCTTCGATTCTGTCGTCATAATAATTTCCTGAAATCAACAACAATTCTCCATTTTACTTTACCGGATGCATCTTCCTTCTTAGGTACGACTAAGTAGTAGAGGAGCGTTCCATAGACTCTTGCTTGGTTCAATAGACCATATTAGTGTGTCGTCACATACATGTGCTGCCATCTGAGAGCTGATTCCTTTTGAAGTTTAAAATACATGGGACATTACTTTTGTTACCTTAATTTTATAAATATTTTCAATTTTGGAGCATAAAATATGTATTTTTGATAAATATATACTAATATATACAGTCCAGATACTTTATATTATAGAAAATTCAAATAAAAGGAATCCAACCGCGAGACGGCAGCACTGAATTCCAATTTGTGACGTAGTTACTAATATGGTCTATTAAATGATTTTCAAGCATTTCCTCGATTTGTTTGTTGATTTCCCCCCTTGAGTTTTTCAGCTAACCTGTAAGGCTTAACATATATTGGATTTGAGTTAGGCTTCGTGTTTATTTTATGTGAGACGGCCGGAGTTCCCACAATTAAATTCCCCTAAATTTTAATTTTAATTTTTGAAGATTCGTGGACGAATCTTTCATTATGGGGGGAAATGTTGCAATTGTAGTTCATTGTACCTTTTCAGCTTGCTTTAGCACATTCCTTATGTGACAATGAGCTCTATATTGCGACATTTCCTCAATAAATGCAAACACTACGCATTCTCAATTACCAATTACAAATAATGCAACTCATACAATTGTAAATATGTATAAATATTGTAATTGGTAATTGAGAATGCGTAGTTTTTGCATTTATTGAGGAAATGTCGCAATACAGAGCTAATTGTCACATAAGGAATCTGCTAAAGCTAAAGAGAACCCCTTTTAAGATTGCAGCGCCAATGTGGCAAAATCGGAACTAACTAAATAGACAATAACAACTTTTTGACATATTGATAATACGTTGTAATCTGACATTTAGAAAGAATTTATTAGTATTTTTGTCTTGATTTATGTTTTCTTAATAAATATGACATATATGCCAAACAAATATAAAATCTAAAATCCAAACAAATGTAACACATGTGTCAGAACAATAACAAACTTGCCTATTTGGTTAGTTCAACATAATTCCGCCAGATAGAGTCTCTCTTAGGAACATTTCCTAAAAGCAAGCTGAAAGGTACAATGAACTACAATTGCAACAGCAATTTTACATTGCTGTCAGATTTCAATTACCATAATAACGATAATACCTATATTACAGGATAAAAGAAATTCACTGTATCAAGCACCCTATGTATATATGTAGTTGCTATGGAAATGTAATTAATGTAGTAATGTCATATAAAGTCCAATTACCGTAACTTTGAAATGACGTCACAGTTGAAAAACTCATCTTGTTACCAATTCGTAAACTCTCAAAAAAAGTTAGGTTATATCGAACAACTTCTAAAAATATATTGAAAACCTGTATTTCCTATGGAGGAAAGGAATTAATGTAAATTATGATGCACAGCAGTTCTTTCTAACCGATTTGTCGCGAAATTTATGGTTTATATTATAGTAAGTGTGTAATGAAGTATTAAAATAATAATAATAAATTTCAGTAGTTTTGTAGAGAAATATCACCCTAACAAAGAAGTAGCAAACACAGTCATAAACGTGATTAATGGCAGTGCTATGGCTCTCTTCCTCCAAGTGTTAAAACGCAGACAAAAACAAACCTTATTTGACAGGTACCTTGTGAGGCAGAAGGGAGAAATAACCTCAGAAGACCCCGCTTCCAAATAACTTCTTTCCATCCCTCCTATCCATTCACAGTATTTATAGTATTCACAGTTTTTAATTTTTAGTACAAATTTATTCCGTAGAACAGTGTTTTACCTTGAATTTACTGGGCTTTTTGTGACGTCACGGTCATTTTTGAACAATCTGTATAATACGGATTAACATGCACTGTTTGTTTGGTAAAAATATGTTATTTTCATTTTTAGTGTTTTTTCAAAAGTATCGAGCTGTATCTAGATACAAACATTTTTGGCATGTATCTGTATCTAAATATTTTTTATAATTCTATATCTGTATCAGCATCTAGATACAATTTTTCCTAGTATCGGTATTTGTATCTATATATTTTTTTAAATGTATCTATTTCAACACTGTCTATATCTAAGATCTCCATGTTACCAAAGTCAAAATTATGTTGAACATGAAAATAATGTTTTGCGAGAGCAATTATATTCTTCATTTTGGGAATTATTTTCATGGCAGTCATATGAATTGTCAGAGATGCGTTTTTTAAGTATAGGAGCTCGCCCCCTGGCATTGGCGATTAGCATCGTTGCAGAAATAGGCCGATGTAAAATAAATAAATAATAATAATAATAATGCGGTTTTTAAGTCTTTGACGTATTTGCCCTACGTAACATAAATTACATTCTTTGTAAAGAATTATGTAAGTAATGTTAGACTTATATTCTTTTGTAAGTAATGTCTTTTATGTACGGAAATTCAGAGCGTACTACATTATCTTTATTATTTATTTTATTTTACATTGTTTGAAACACAAGTATAAACTCAGTGTAGTGTTCATTATCGAATTTTTTACACATTTACATAGACATTATAAAATATTAATGTGCAAATAATATACAAATAAATACTAATAAATATATAAATATAGAACGGTCAAAAGGGAAAAGATATATCAGCCAGAACATACCTGCTGTAATTGGTTAATACAAAGGCGTTTACATTGAGTTGGGTTCAAGTTACAAAAAATCAATATCTGAAGAATTGTTATTATAAGAGGTGCAAAGTCTATTTATTACTGAATTACCAAACGATTTGTTGTATGACAAGGACCGATGAAAAAGTTTACTTTCTCTATTTTCTATTTTTTTGTTTATCATAAAAAATATGGTGGACGAATCTCAATAACTACAAAGACTTCGTGTTTAATTCCTTAGAAGGGGGCAAAGAAGTTTACGCGGTTTATACCGATTTCTGCAATACCTTCGATCGAGTAGATCATAAAGCCCTCTTATTCAAATTGAAGATTTATGGCATTTGTGATCCCTTATACTCATGGATTGAATCATACTTAACTGGTAGGAGACAAAACGTGAGGGTCAACAATACATCATCTAAAACCATTTGTGACCTCAGGAGTTCCTCAAGGTTCTCATCTCGGTTCAATCCTTTTTCTACTTTTCGTGAATGATTTAGGTTTAAAATTCAAATTCTGTAACTATTTATTGTTTGCCGATGATTTAAAAATGTTCCAAGCTTGTTCTCGTAGTTCTGATATCATGTGTCTTCAATCCGATATTTATAACACCGTCGACCAGTGGTGCACTGATAATTTCTTAGAACTGAATAAATACAAATACAAAGTAATGGTTTTTTCAATAAAGCGCGAAACTACTCTTTTTACATTAAATACGGGTACTGAGGCCTTAAATTTCGTTAGTGAATTAGTAGATCTTGGTGTTCAATTTCTTTTAAGTGTCACATTAATACAATCGTAAATAAATCTGTAAAAATGTTAGGATTTATTAAACGTCAAACCAAGGACTTTGTAAATGTACACAAATATTATACAATTCCCATGTTCGTAGTCACCTCGAGTATGCCAGCACAATCTGGTATCCTACCCAGTCAGCCCAGATAGACAGACTAGAAGCCATACAAAACAAAATCTGAAAATATGTACTATTTAAACTAGGAGTTAGATATAATCAGTTTACTAGAGAGTAAAGACTTAGTATTCTAAATTTGCAACCACTTAAAACAAGGCGAGGTATTTCATATCTTTGTTTACTATTTAAAATCATTAACAATGTTATATATATACCTGATATTTTAGCTAGGATAAATTTTAGAATGCCATACCACTCCACACGCAATAAAGATTTTTTATATGGTAATAATCATAGATCTGTTTATGGTCATAATACCTATATTGACCGACTGTCTACGCTATATAATGTAACTTGTTTAAAGTTTGACATTTGCAACATGTCACTTAATGTATTCAAAAATCGCCTTAATTCTTGTTTTATTTTAAGTTTTACCTAAGTTCTTGGGTACGTTACTTTATTTAAGTGTATCAGTTAGAGTATTACAATCTTTATTGATAAAGGTAAGGTAACTAATGTTATCTAATACAGATGTCCGTAAAACTATGTCCGCAATCTTTTAGTGAAATGTCTTTATTAAAATGAAAAGTAACATAAATACATACAATAATAACATTCTGTAATAAATTTAATGTTGCACTTCCTAGAAAAAAATTTACTGTGTTCTTTTTTTGCTACCCATAAAAAGACATTTGAATGTTATTTTGAAACTATCCTACGCTTTATAACTTATTACACTTGAATGTTTTCTCTCCAGATAGCTTTAGTTTGTGTCAAACCAGACGGCTCTGCTTTAAAAGTCCTATTAGAATGTTCACATTCGGATTTTCTGCAGAATATGTTGATTAGTGGCAACTGTTAATTCTGAATAAGTTTTCTTACATTTATTGCATATTACATGGAATATTTTCTTTCCAGAATGTAATTGTTTGTGCTTAATGATATTTGGTGACTGTATGAATACTTTATCATACAGATTACATTTGAACGGTGTTTCTCCAGAATGTACTTTATGTTTGTGTGTAATCAGATTTGAAGATGGGGGAAATGCTTGATTCTTCATTTGAATGGTGTTTCTCCAGAATGTAAATGTATGTGAGTAATAAGATTTGAATACACTGAAATACAATGATCACATTTGAATGTAATCCCTCCCGAATGTACTGCATGTTTGTGAGTATTCAGATTTGAAGAAGATGAAAATGCTTTGCTACAGTGATCACATTTAAATGGTTTCTCTCCAGAATGTGTTCGTTTGTGAGAAACGAGATGCGTTGAATTTGAAAATGATTTAGGACACTGATCACATTTGTATGGTTTCTCTCCAGAATGTAATCGTTTGTGAGAAATAAGATTTGACGATGCTGAAAATGCTTTATCACACTGATCACATTTGAATGGTTTTTCACCCGAATGTAATCGTTTGTGAATAGTGAGACTCGAGGACACTGAAAATGCTTTAGCACACTGATCACATTTGAATGGTTTCTCTCCAGAATGTATTCGTCGTTTGTGAGTAATGAGACCTGAAGACACTGAAAATGTTTGATCACACTGATCACATTTGAATGGTTTCACTCCAGAATGTAGTTGTTTGTGATAATTTAAATTTGATAACTGTGAAAATGATTTATGACACTGTTCACATTTGAATGGTTTCTCTCCAGAATGCAATCGTTTGTGCGTAATGAGATTTGAATACGCTGAAAATGCTTTATCACAATGATCACATTTAAATGGCTTATTTCCAGAATGTCGTCGTTTGTGAGAAATGAGACCCGCTGGCTGTGAAAATGCTTTATCACACTGATCACATTTGAATGGTTTTTCTCCAGAATGTACTCGTTTGTGAGCAACGAGACTTGTTGACTGTGAAAATGCCTTACCGCACTGCTTACATTTAAATGGTTTCTCTCCAGAATGCAATCGTTTGTGCGTAATGAGAGTTGAAGACACTGAAAATGCTTTATCACACTGATCACATTTGAATGGTTTCTCTCCAGAATGAAATCGTTTGTGACTAATAAGACTAGAAGATACTGAAAATGTTTGATCACATTGATCACATTTGAATGGTTTCTCTCCAGAATGAAATCGTTTGTGAGTAATGAGACTTGCAGGCACTGAAAATGTTTTATCACACTGATCGCATTTGAATGGTTTCACACCAGAATGTACTTGTTTGTGATATTTCAAATTGGATAACTGTGCAAATGCTTTATGACACTGATCACATTTGAATGGTTTCTCTCCAGAATGCAATCGTTTGTGCGTAATGAGATTTGCAGACGCTGAAAATGCTTTATCACAATGATCACATTTGAATGGTTTGTCTCCAGAATGCAATCGTTTGTGCGTAATTAGACTTGATGACGCTGAAAATGCTTTATCACACTGATCACATATGAATGGTTTCTCTCCAGAATGTAACTGTTTAATGAGACGTAATGACTTTGTTGTAGGTTTCTTAGGCTTGTTAATTGCCAACGACTTCAAACTCTCATCTGAATCACTGGAAGCAGTTTCAATACCTACAAACAAATTAACTATTAAACTATGTTCAAAGTGGTATACCCTTAAAATATGGGCATCATTTATTAATTCTTATAAAAGGAAAAATGTAATTTTTATGTATTTTTTGTTTTGAATTAATAAATTATATTATTATTTTGGATCACGTCTTTTTTTTTCTCAAGTCGATGAGCGATGTTACTCACCTAACGTGTTACAAAGAACAAGGGTTGAGGTAAGTATGTTTAACTAAAACGTATGTGTTGTAGGTAAGTACAAATTTATTAATATCTTTTTACTGGGCTTACTATTTATTAAGAAATTTTCTAACTATGTTGCAGGTGCTGAGGATAGTTGCTTTTTGCATGGACTGCGTCACGTTACGGATGTCTTCAACCTGGAGGGCTTGAAGACTATCACACAGGGACTTCGGTATTACACCAGTAGCGGATACTATTACAGGTATGGTTTTTACTTTTAACATATGCCATTGCTGTGATATTGCTTTACATAACAGTGAGATTCATTACACGATGTTAAGTGCCTCCCCATCCAAAAGAGGTACATATAAAGGAACTTTCAACACATTACAATGTTGTCCTGATAACTAGTAAAAATATGAGAGAATATGTTAACCATTTTCGAAAAAATAGTTTCGGCCACCATTTGGATCGTATTAGTGAGTAGTAGTCTATAATCTCTTTTGGATGAGAAGGCACTTAACTGTCGTGTAATGAATCTCACCCTTATGTAAAGAATGAATGTAATTATTTTTTTTAAGCAAATAGATGCATTCCGTATATGCATGGAGCATCTTACTTAAATGTCACAATTTACAGCCGGTCCGGCCGCATATGTAAATTGTTTTATTTCATTTCGGGCAAAACCTGAATAATAACAAGTCATATGCCTTTTTTATTTCATTTTTAATTTAGAGGACCGATTTGGTCGAGAGCGATATAAGAAGTGTCAAAATAATAACATTAAATAATAGTAATAGTCTATAAACAATAAAAGGTTGAAACTTTACACATTTTGGTCGCTTAATTTCGGCGCCCCTCAGAGAAAAATTCCGCACATATTCTTGTAGCAAGGATATGTCCTACAGATTTAAGAAGAATTGAAACAAAATGTTAATATACGCAGATTTTCAGTGATAGAGTATATCATCATGTCTCGAATTTGGGAGAAAAATTTATCAAAATTTAAAATTTTCGCCATTTTGGTAAGATTCGTCGACATTAAGTTAATGTACGTTAATCTACGACATTAAGTTAATGGAAAACGAGCCATATCATACGAAATTCGTTAGCCATTTCGGAAATCAGTTTTTTGCGTCTGAGAAGGAATTATAGATATATAGATATCTTGTAAACTAAATGACGGATGTTCGCGTACGATGTGGCAAATTGTAGATTAAGATTCATTTGTATCTAGCTATTTCGCGCTATCGTAAAAATTAGTTATCGTTATCGAAATTGGCGCGCTATTTTCGCCGCCATCTTGAATCTGCCTCCTTACACAAATAGCTGCTGAAAATCAAAATAATTTAATTTTTATAAAGAACGCGTGTGCCAAATGGCATTCCATTATCACCAAGTGCAGTATCAACGTAAACTATGATGTAAAGGCACTAGACTAATTAGTATCTATTTTAACATATATGTAGGTACGTTTCCTTTTTTGATTATAGTCGGATTGCTGATAAGTGACTGTTCGTTGCTACTAGCATCGATATTCAATACTATATGCTTTCTCTGTGTATATCATTATAATTATTTGCATACCCATAGTAACGGATAGTGACACAAGTTGACAACTAACCTTCAAAATTATTTGAATAAAAAACAAAGCATTAGAAAGAAACAGCATGATTCGTAGATATCTTTACTAATTAGAGCGCGAAAATAAATTTACAGCAGTACTCAAACAAACAAAATTATTAATTTTAAGGTAATAATTATAAATAAGGAAAAATGTATACTCATACGTAAATTTTGGATTATAATTTGTTGTTTATTCCAGCAGATTTAAAATTAAAGTTTGTGAATTTAATAATTGGCCGCAAGCCATATTTTAATCAATATTTATTACCAGACACTGACAGTTAAGACAAATAACAAAAAAACATTTTTAAAATCGCTGAAAAATGGTAACAAGATTATTATATGAATGCACTACTTGATTCATACATGTAACAGTCACCTATCAGCAATCCGACTATACGTTAAATTATAAATAAGGAGGTAATATTCTTCTTCTTCTTCTGATTTGTTGGATTTGGTGAAAGAGGTAATATTTAAAACGTGATTTTTCACAGTAATGCAGTTTTGAGATAATTAATAATAATAATTCTTTATTGACCAAGTAAACTTGTACATTATACAGCTTTTAGTCAGTCAGATTGTTACATGATGCATAACATGGAAAACCCCATAAAATAACATAGGTAATATATTATACATTTTGGAACTAATATTGTTAAACTCCTCGAAAATTTATATTGGATTGCTAGTTAACATATTTTTTACGGTCTTTTGAAAACATTGAAAGGCGATGATCTAATGCTCATGGGTTATAAGTTGAAGAAACGAATAGAGAAATAATTCTATGCATTTCTAGATTTGTTGAGACGAATAAAATTAGAACGGATATTGTTTTTAGAGTGCATGTCATGCGTGTGTTGCACAATAAAGGTACTATACGTGCCCCTATGCTTATATATGAATATGAGGCACTCGTGTATAAATAAAGATGGTAGGGTCATTATTTTAAATTTCACAAAAATGTCACGACACTCAGCGCGAAAAGGAACACCTGCAATAACTCTAATAATTTTTCTCTGAATAGCGAAATTCCTATTAGTCGCAGCTGAATGACCCCATATTATTAAACCATATCTTAGGTGGGACTCAAAAAGGGAAAAATACGCTTTTAATATAATATCTGTGCTGACTTCATATTTAAAATTTCTTATTAAGTAGATAGTAGAACGGAGTTTTCTACAGAGGAAATCGGTGTGTTGGTCCCATCGTAAGTGAGGGTTCACAAGTAATCCAAGAAATTTAATGTAAGGAGGATTATCGAAGTCATGTTTTCTGGTGGTCAGCAGCAAGGACTAAGTTTTGTCTGAGTTAAGGGTCAGATTGTTACTATTAAACCAAGACTTAGCACTGTATACCAGAGAAATATTATCCATTAAAAGTGAATCAAAATCAGAATTACAAGCCAACAGAGTTGTATCATCAGCACACAGAATAGATTTCGCATTTAAAGAAGAAGGTAAGTCGTTTATATAGATTAAGAAGAGAAGAGGTCCAGGGACGGAGCCTTGTGGTACACCAAAGTGCAAAGGAAGATCTGTACATAATTGCAAAAATCATTAAAATTCTGTTGACAACAAGTTGGGAACATAATTTTTCGACCTACTTATTTTTACAGTTCTTAACTTTGAATTCAAACATGTCATTCAAATTTTAAAGAGCAAAAGTACGAAAATCGATTATTTAAATTTGAACAAATCACGTTATGCATGAACTCAGTGGACGAATGAGGATCTTAAAGGATAAAACCTGATTTCAATAAATGTTTATTAAAAAAAAATAGATACAAATTATTTTATTTATTCTTTTTTAAATATTATTAGTTATTTATCATATTTTAAATATGCAGATCACACCTTTAATTTTTAAAGGCAACGCATTTTAAAGGATGCAAAATACGTTTGAAATTAATTTAATGATTTTATTTTACACATTTGCATAAAGAGGAAGAAGATACCAATATCTCAATTTTGAATTTTATATGACAAATCACTTTTTGAATGTTATGGCTCTAACTGTCAATAAGGTTACCGATAGAGTGGGTACTGACATCTTTCACGATAGTATAGGGGAAACTTTTTAAGATCGCAGCGCCGTATGCGGCAAAGCTGGAACACTCGAAAGCCACGTTAAACTGTTATTCGTGTATTTGTTTACATGGTGAAAATGAACACGAGTTGTATTTTTCCTGTTTTCCGAGCTTTTTTTAATTTAAAGGTAATCTACGATTTACAAGATATGTAATAATATACTATTCTAAAGAAATTTCAAGGATATTTTTAATTTTTCATTGTATTTTTAATTCTTTTTGACCGTCTGTCAATATAATAACAACTAAAATATGGTAAATATATTAGTAAAAATTAATATCTCTGCCTGAAAAAGTAGAAGGGCCTTTTAATATATCAACTGATGATTTAGGTAAATTTTGGGTGCGATAAATGCTTTTTTTCAGTCTTCTTTTTGGACGTAAAAAATCACTTTCCATAAAATGCAACGGGCAAACATGCATACATGGGCTTGGATTTTTGCCCATTTTTAGTTTTTAGTCCATAAAAACCTACGATCCACTTTCTCTCTGCCTCCAAACGTCGTTTCAATTGATATTTTTTTTCGATTTAGGTAAATTATGGAATGTTTAAGAAGGATTCTTCATTATTCACGATTTACATTGCGGCACACAACAAAATTGATTGTTTTTTTTTCCATGATATCGAAAATAAAACTCAAACAACAAAAAAACACGTATTTCTCCATTGAACAAAAGAAAACAATGTGGCTTTCGTATCTTTCACAAATTGCCACCAGATGTCAGGGCGCTTAGGAAGTTTCCCCTATTGCGTCAATAATAAACAAAAATATATGCGTATTGCTTAAACAATATATGACTGGAACACGGATGATCGGTTTGACGGATGATATGATTGAATAATAATAACTAATTTAAATTAATTTATATACTTTGTGGTATTTATATTTTTATATTTATATATAGTAACTGCTTCACATTAATAACTTATGTATATACTGATGTACCATTAATTAAGTTGTAAATTGTGTTTTTTTTTTTGTATATTTGTAGTTTCTTAACTGGGTTCGACCTGTCTACAACTCGAATAAGTAAATAAATAAATTTTCATGTCAAATAATTATTAAATAACATTATTATCAAGAAAATTCTAAAAGCAAGTTTGTTGTTTTGCGTTTGTCAAATTAATGTTGCGTTGTGTAATCATAGTAATTGTTTAATTATACATTGTTGCCTGCACTTCACAAAAATCCCTAGATTGTATTCCGATATTTTTTTATAAATGAAATTTTTAAATTTCTATAAACTAATTGATGCAAAGTATAAAAAATAGTATATTATGCTCGTTTTATACGAGGTATTGCCACACTTTTTTGGAGCACTCCTCGCTTCGCTTGTCGTACTCCAATAACTCGTGTGAAAATACATCGTCTTATAAAACTCGTATAATAATATACTTTTAAACATGATGGCCAAATGTATACAAAAAAATTATGTGAAGTGTGAATTTTCACACATTTCAGGGTTTCGCAGGTATTTAGTAAGTGAATGATGATTATTTGGAATGCCAAAACAAATTTTATGTTAAAATATTTTTTTATTAATTTTAATTCGAATGCCTAATACCATTATTTGGGTTTCTAAATATTTGCAGTATTTTTTTTTTTTATATAGAAAGGTTCATTAATATTTTGAAAATTGCGCTTACGATTTCCATTGGTTGTTTAAGTCATAAACTTCGCCCCTCTGATTTCGTATACATTCAAACATAGAATTAAATTATAATATCAACACTTCCCACTGGTTATTAAATTTACGCTTTTAAAAATTAAATGCAAAATTTGCCAAAATATAACTAGAATTTTGAAAAAATAATTTAAACAAAATAAAAAAGAAAAAATAAAAATTGACGGGATTCGAACAGTAGTTTCTTACAGTAGTTTCAACTCACGAAGCGACAACGTTACCACTGTACTACCCAGGTTCACTCGTTCACTATGTTAAATAGCGAATTAAATATTTTACATATTTTAGTTAAAAACACTATAAAAGCGTTATTTTCCGAAAACATAATCCGATCAAAAATTCCTGTTGCACTATTCCGGTTCACACAAATGTACATTACTTAGAATTTTTTCAGATTTTTAGTTTAAACCATTTGGGCTACAGGGTGTGGGACAAAAATTTTTTTGCACAATTTTGGCAAAAATCTCCTCAAAATAATTTATTTTGCAAAAATAAAATTTTGATCGCTAATCCACGTACCAAGGGCTTTCATTTGATACCCTACAGAGAATTGTAAAAAAATATTATTTTTTTTCGATGAGCATATATTTGTTTATATTTTTAGGGGGATATGTTTTTTAGACGTTTTAGTATTATTCCTATGTGCGGGTCAAAGAGTTGTATAAGCATGCCAAATTTCAACTCTCTAGGTTTAGCCGTTTGGCTACAATTTTTACCGAACAGACAGACAGACAGACAGACAGACAGACAGACAGACAGACAGACAGACAGACAGACAGACAGACAGACAGACGACAAAATGACGGTATAAGGGTTTTTTGGTCATACCTACAAAACCCTAAAAATGTCTTATCTGTGGAATCAATGGGGTCGAAATGTTAACAGGGAAGATAAACAATATTTTAATATTTCAAATTTTTTTGAATATGAATTGATGCAGATAAAAAAGGTGTAATTTTGGCATACAGGGTGTTTGTTTGAAACGCCGCACTAGGAAAAGGTTATACAACTGCCTACAACAGCCGCCAACCTTACGAAAATACTTATAAACGGCAAGAAGATTGCCGATATTAATAAAATTAAAAATTATTGTCCAGATCAGGGGTCGGCAAACTTTAGAAGCCAAAGAGCCAAATTCACCCTTTACGGCATCTGGAATATTATAAAGAGCCATAATTTTGCTTTAATCAGTGGCGGCTCGTGACTTTTTGGGACCCAGAGCTGCAAATTATAATACAAGGATAGGTTTACGTGTTTAACCACGACGTTTTATCATATAAGACTCTGTTGAATTGCCTCTTATAATTATAATATTTGCTTTTTGCACTTTCCGAAATATTTAAATTTGGTGTGGGTCGCCCCAATTTTTTAATATCATTTTTTTCTTCTAACGTTCGTTAAATGGAATTTCCAATAATGATTTGATAGTATTCATTTTTTAAACCTATTGTTTTATAATCTAAAATACGAAACGTATTTGTTAAGCTAAGATACTTATATAAATTTAAAAGAAAAAGTTAGAAAATACTAATTATTAATACCTATCTAAACAAAAAATTTTTAGAGATAATATAGGTATAGCGATTTCAATTACGACTTAAATAAATACATTCAATAATTTCATAGTACTGTGATCACTGTTATTGTGACGCTAACAGCATTCTAGCTCCGATCCCCACCAGTTTCATCACTACTGCCTACGCACCGCTACCCCTTTACAAGCCTACATTTGCACTTTCCTTGACGCTAGGATACAAGCAGCGCGAGGTAGACTTATTCAAAGGAAACTTGTAAATATTTATGAAACAATAGCATTCAATGTTCAAAATATATTTAAAAAAAGCATTTTCACACCACAATTACTATGTTAAATGCATTTTGAGTTCAAAAAAAGATTTTTTTTATATTTTTTTTCAAATAAGAGGTGCAGGTCCGCAGCGCGTACTAAGGAGCTGCCACTGGTTTTAATACGTGACTTTTTGCATATTTTCTAAATTTTATTCCTTATCAACTTAATTTAAAGAGCCATACGAATGCCTCAAAGAGCCGCATGCGGCTCCTGACCCTCGGTCTGCCGATTCCTGGTCAGTTGAGTATTGTCAACTGACAATAACTGAAGCGCCTCTAGTGAGATTTTGAGAAACTGACGGATGTAGGATAGTCTAGTTTGTTTACTGTTGTTTTCATAGCAAGTTTTTAAAAAAATGTCTTTTAGTAAAATTGCAAGAAAAAATTAAATGCAACGTGAATTGTTGTGTTTATCTTTGCAATGCAAAAGTAGGTCGTGATAGAGACCTAAGTTTTCATCGTGTTCCGAAACGTGGCAAAAAAGCCTTATTGCCTTCAATTATAACCCTAGAGGTTACTTGGGCACTGAGAAAACGGAAAATTTCATTTAACGCAACCCTCATATTGAATAATAAATTAATTTCAATAAATATCACATGAAGATACAATTGAAACTGTCAAAAATATCCTACCAAAGTCAGCTATGATGTAAAATGCAGTAGCGCCTCTATCGGTAGTGTCAGATGTCAATATTAAATTTTTTAATGAGATTTTGGATTGACCTACGACATCAAAAGGTGAAAGTGATGTCGATTAAACAATGTTTTGTGTATTTGACATGTATTACAATTTAAATTAATAAATCTTAAGTTCTAAATTATATTTTTCATTACAAATATACATTTAATTGCAGAAACCTGACATGTCCATGTGATATATATTTAATTTATTGAAGAACTAACAACAATTTACCAAAAATAATAATTGTACATTTAATGCAGTATAACATGGCATTAAACTCAACATAAATAAAAATAATATCTTCTAGCTAATATTCTAGCTATCTAGACCCGGAGAACTTACCTTCTCTGTCCCTTATAAGTTTATCTAGGCGCTGGGAACCTATTATTAGGTCGTCAAGGATGAAATTTGTAGAAAAAAGTTGGTTGATAACTTACAAATATAAGGAATTATTTTATTCATCAAAGTATGCACCATATTGTCTATACACTTTTGCCATTTAAGCGGCAGGTTATTCAGGCCGGTGGTATAAAACCCTGGCGGACGAGAGTCAATGATTTATTGGAAGGCCAGTTTTACAGCATTGTCCGAATTAAACTGTTTTTCTATTAAAAAGTTGTCCAAATTGCGGAAGAAGTGGTAGTCAGGGGGCTAGGTCTGGTGAGTATGGAGGATGATGAATAAGTTCCAACTCCATTTCCTGTAGTTTAGCCAGTCATTTGTGCAGTGTGTGGTCTAGAGTTTTTGCATCATGTCGTCCAGTTGGTTGCAGTATATTTCTGCTGTGATCGATGAGCCAGTTTTTTTTTGTTTGGTTTTTAAGTTAGCTGTACGAAATTAGGCGAACCAATTTGATATTGTCTGCTGCGTCGTAACACAAGAGCCAAATATACTATTCATGTTCCGCGCGGTCTGCGATGCCGTAGTTGCACGTCAGAACTCATACTTCATAATAGTGCGAATTTCCGACCGTTCCATTTTCAACAAAATTATATTTTTTTTAAGTTTTTGAAATTTTTTAGAGCATACAATTATTTCTTTAAACAGGTGACATGTGTAACATTCCAACAAAAAAAAAAAACGGTAAAATATTAAGCCATTGTCAAATAATAATAAGCTGTTAAATTTGGCAATATTATTAACTACAAATTTCATCCTTGACGACCTGATATTTTTTTAATTTTATATATTTGTTTTATCATCTATCTACAACACAGGTCAACAAAAAAAAAATTTTTTTTGAGTCTTTATTTTAATGACTATTTTATGATTCTTTATATCGAAATATAACTAAAACCTTCGTTTATTTTTGAAAAACTTTGCTTTTGTACATTTTACAACGATCAATATATATTTATTTTAAGATTAATAAATAAAACACTCGGTAAGTTTCACAAATATCAGTTTAATATACTCTATACGTATTTCGGCAGTGACGCCATCAACAGGAGTTTCAATTACAAACTAAACTTATTTTTTAACAAATACATTTAGTGGGAACAAATATTATGGTAGGGAATACAAGTGTAAACCATATTGGCAGATAAGGGAAAAAAGAGAAAAAAGTTATTTACCGATTTATTAGGGGTGAGTTGTAAACGTCAATCTGGTCATTCATTAAGGGAATTCCAGAGTTAATATTTTTGTGAATTTCTCTGTATTCTAAAAGGTTCAGTTTAAGGCTTTTATTGTGTATGTGTAGGATTTTGAAGTCATTGACGGAAAGGTTATGATTATTGAAAATCATATGTTCTGCTATGTTGGACTGTTCTACTTTATTATTTTGGATGGCTTTCAAATGTTCACCAAATCTTGTAGCAAATTTTCGACCAGTTTGGCCTATATATATTGTTGAACAATCTTGGCACGATGCTTGATAAACTCCACTTTTGTTGTGTAAATCAGTTTTATATAATTTATTATTAACGAGTAAATTTTTAATTGTATGTTTATTATAAAAGGCTGGGGTTATATTTGATTTCTTTAATTTTGATCCTATTTTGAAACTAACCTGGCCGTAAAAGGGTATTTTTTTATAAATTTGGTATCAGGTATACTTAGGGGATAAAAATATGTTAATAAAAGTTTTTTGCGCTTTTTTCTAATAATTTTGTCAATTTCAGCCTTGTTATAACCGTTATTAATTGCAATTTTGTATATAGTTTGTAATTCCAGATTGTAGTCTTCATCAGAGAGTGGAACTTTTAATAATCGGTCTACATAACAATTGAAAGCAGCCATTTTAGTATTATAAGGATGTGAAGATGAAGCAGGAATGATGGTGTCAGTATATGTCGGTTTTCTATAGATTTTGAAGTTGAGTTTAGAACAAGAATGTGAGATGGAAAGGTCTAAGAAATTTAAAGAGCGATTATTTTCTATCTCCATAGTAAATTTTATTGAAGGATTGATATCGTTAATGTGGTTGAAAAATAATTTTAATTGCCTATTACTACCTTCCCAAAGACAAATAATATCATCAACATAACGATACCAGAATTTAATACAGTAACGGAATTTGTTGGAACTACTAAAAATAATTTTCTCCATATGATCCATAAATATTTCTGACAATAGGGGGGAGAGAGGAGAACCCATAGGCAAACCATCTTTCTGAGCATAAATTAAGTCGTTAAAAATAAAATAATTTTGGTCTAAACACAGTTCTAATAAATTGGATATTTCTTGAGATTTAAAGCAATCTATATTATTATTTTGAAGATAAGTTTGGACAATATGTTTTACCTCATTAATGGGAATAGAAGAAAATAAGTTGACTACATCAAAAGAAACTAAAATTGCGTTTTGGTTAATAGGGATATTCTTGATTTTATTAACCAGATCTAAACTATTTTTTATGGCAAATTTGGATTTAAAGTTTAAAATTGAGGGTAATTCGTTATTAAGTTTCTTGCATAACTTGTAAGACGGGGCATTAACATACGAAGCAACTGGTCTAATGGGACAGTGGGGTTTGTGTAGTTTCGGTAAGCCATATAAAACTGGAGGAGAAGGATTCATAGAGATATATTTGAATTTTTCATTTTTGTTAAGAATTATCTAAGTTAATCTTAACAAAAATGAAAAATTCAAATATATCTCTATGAATCCTTCTCCTCCAGTTTTATATGGCTTACCGAAACTACACAAACCCCACTGTCCCATTAGACCAGTTGCTTCGTATGTTAATGCCCCGTCTTACAAGTTATGCAAGAAACTTAATAACGAATTACCCTCAATTTTAAACTTTAAATCCAAATTTGCCATAAAAAATAGTTTAGATCTGGTTAATAAAATCAAGAATATCCCTATTAACCAAAACGCAATTTTAGTTTCTTTTGATGTAGTCAACTTATTTTCTTCTATTCCCATTAATGAGGTAAAACATATTGTCCAAACTTATCTTCAAAATAATAATATAGATTGCTTTAAATCTCAAGAAATATCCAATTTATTAGAACTGTGTTTAGACCAAAATTATTTTATTTTTAACGACTTAATTTATGCTCAGAAAGATGGTTTGCCTATGGGTTCTCCTCTCTCCCCCCTATTGTCAGAAATATTTATGGATCATATGGAGAAAATTATTTTTAGTAGTTCCAACAAATTCCGTCACTGTATTAAATTCTGGTATCGTTATGTTGATGATATTATTTGTCTTTGGGAAGGTAGTAATAGGCAATTAAAATTATTTTTCAACCACATTAACGATATCAATCCTTCAATAAAATTTACTATGGAGATAGAAAATAATCGCTCTTTAAATTTCTTAGACCTTTCCATCTCACATTCTTGTTCTAAACTCAACTTCAAAATCTATAGAAAACCGACATATACTGACACCATCATTCCTGCTTCATCTTCACATCCTTATAATACTAAAATGGCTGCTTTCAATTGTTATGTAGACCGATTATTAAAAGTTCCACTCTCTGATGAAGACTACAATCTGGAATTACAAACTATTTACAAAATTGCAATTAATAACGGTTATAACAAGGCTGAAATTGACAAAATTATTAGAAAAAAGCGCAAAAAACTTTTATTAACATATTTTTATCCCCTAAGTATACCTGATACAAAAATTTATAAAAAAATACCCTTTTACGGCCAGGTTAGTTTCAAAATAGGATCAAAATTAAAGAAATCAAATATAACCCCAGCCTTTTATAATAAACATACAATTAAAAATTTACTCGTTAATAATAAATTAGATAAAACTGATTTACACAACAAAAGTGGAGTTTATCAAGCATCGTGCCAAGATTGTTCAACAATATATATAGGCCAAACTGGTCGAAAATTTGCTACAAGATTTGGTGAACATTTGAAAGCCATCCAAAATAATAAAGTAGAACAGTCCAACATAGCAGAACATATGATTTCCAATAATCATAACCTTTCCGTCAATGACTTCAAAATCCTACACATACACAATAAAAGCCTTAAACTGAACCTTTTAGAATACAGAGAAATTCACAAAAATATTAACTCTGGAATTCCCTTAATGAATGACCAGATTGACGTTTACAACTCACCCCTAATAAATCGGTAAATAACTTTTTTCTCTTTTTTCCCTTATCTGCCAATATGGTTTACACTTGTATTCCCTACCATAATATTTGTTCCCACTAAATGTATTTGTTAAAAAATAAGTTTAGTTTGTAATTGAAACTCCTGTTGATGGCGTCACTGCCGAAATACGTATAGAGTATATTAAACTGATATTTGTGAAACTTACCGAGTGTTTTATTTATTAATCTTATTTTAAATATGTTTCACCGAGAATACACGGACTCCTCTGTCAATTATATATATTTATTTATTTTTATGACCATATAAGGAGAAGCGCGTTATATTAAGTAAGGGTGGGGACGAGCGGGTGGAAATCAAGTGGCATTTCACTTACGTGGTTCATAGTCGGTATACGTCAAAAAGTTGTAAACACGAGGTAGACTCATCCTACTATATTTGCGGCGAATTTATCAATAATAAACAAAAGCATGGTTGGATTTCTGATGGGAATGCATCCCATCAGAAATCCAACAATCTTAAAATCCCCTATCACTGGCCAGGTATACTCATCATACTTTAAACTCTCAAGCACCATTTTCACACTTTCGTAATTTTCTTTGAGCATTACGGAATGAGCCAAAGGAAGAGTTGGAAATTTATTTCCATTGTGAAGAAGGACAGCTTTTAAACTTTTTGTAGAACTGTCTATGAAAAGACGCCAGTCAGTAGGAATGCATGAGATTCCGACCGCCTTGCATAGGCGGTTATACTAAATATTATTGCAACATTTATTTTTTGTCGGACCACAAATAAAGAAAATAATGGCCAGTGACGAATTTTCACAGATACTCAATACTCATGAAAGGAAAGCAGTGGTTCATGGTTTTCTCGGAAACAACAGAGCAGACAATTACAAAGAGCTTATTGCAACTATGCTTGATAACTTTAAACTCATGGGTTGCAGAATGTCCCTTAAAGTGCATATGTTACATGCGTACTTGGACCAATTTAAAGATAACATGGGAGCCTATTCGGAAGAACAAGGTGAACGTTTTCATCAAGACATGATGGACTTTGAACGTCGTTATCAGAGGCAATACAATGAGAGTATGATGGGGGGCTATAATTGGGGGCTAATACGAGAAAGTCCATAAAATCACAGAAGAAATACAAAAAATAATCATTTCTAAACTTTTTTATATATTCTGTTACAGTAGTTGTTTGTTTCGAATGGTTTTCTTGTAAATAAAACTGATTCAAATTCATAACAAAAGTTTGTATAATTTTTACATACAATAAAGGTCTGATAAAAGGGAAAATTTCTTAAAATCCATAATTTCATTCTGATAGCTACAAAAGCAAACTTTTTCGGGTAAAACTATTTTTTCTTTAATTAATAATGTGGAAGAAATAAAAATCAGAATCAAAATACAGAACCCAGACTCAAAATTCCTGTTGACCGGTGTAATTAGCAAAAGACACTTTTTTTAGTTTTTCTCAGATTCAAATTTATGGGACATACCATGTTTCTGCATTGACCGATTCAATTGTTACTACTTACTTGCATCATTTGCGCTTTCATGTTCATCTTCATCATTTACACTGAAATCACCATCTTCTAATTTGACATCTATCTTTTCTTTTATGATAATATTCGCACTGGAGCTGCAGGAGGGCGCATGGTTATCATCTGCAGCATACTGCAACTCCTCCATCACAGCGTTTTCTAAAACAAATAATTTGCATACAAAAGGTCTGTTTTTTAAAGTTTCACCATTATAATCCCATAAATCAGTGTTTCTCAACCGGTGATCCGCGGACCACTGCTGGTCCTTAGCAAAATTTTAGTGGTCCACGAAAGGCTTATAAATGATTATTTTTAAGATTTTTTGTTAATTTTCTTATGATCTTTTGTTCATTTTCTGAGATTTTTGTTCATTTTACAGTGATTTTTAGGGTTTTGTAGGTATGACCAAAAAACCCTTATACCGTCATTTTGTCGTCTGTCTGTCTGTCTGTTTGGTAAAAATTGTAGCCAAACGGCTAAACCTAGAGAGTTGAAATTTGGCATGCTTATACAACTCTTTGACCCGCACATAGGAAAAATACTAAAACATCTAAAAAACATATCCCCTAAAAATATAAACAAATATGTGCTAATCGAAACAAAAAAACAATTTATAATTCTGAGTCAAATGAAAGCCCTTGGTACGTGGATTAACGATCAAGTTTTTATTTTTGCAAAATAAATTATTTTGAAGCGATTTTTGCCAAAACTGTGCAAATTGTGCAAATATTTGTCCCACACCCTGTAGCCCAGATGGTTTAAACTAAAAATCTGAAAAAAGTAATGTACATTGGTGTGAACCGGAATAGTACAACAGGAATTTTTGATCAGATTACGTTTTTGGAAAAAAACGCATTTTTTGTGATTTTTTGCTAATAATGTACACAAGTTATAGCTTTGTAACACGCTAAAATGGAACGTGTATGCTGGTGTAGTGGTTTTGACGCTGGCGTTTCACCCAAGTAACTCGATCCGAAAGGGGTCGAACCCTGCGAGAAGAGACAATATTATTTTTTGTTTTTTTTAAATTTTTATATTGTTTAAATTATTTTTTCAAAATTCTAGTTATATTTTGGCAAATGTTGCATTTAATTTTTAAAAGCGTAAATTTAATAACCAGTGGAAATTGTTTAAATTATAATTTAATTCTGTTTCAATGTACACGAAATCAGAGGGGCGGAACTTATAACAACCAATGGAAGCCATAGGCGCAAATTTTAAAATTCTTAATGAACCTTGCTATATAAAAAAAAAAAATACTGTACTTATTTAGAAACCTAAATAATGGTATAAGGCGTTCGAATTAAAATTAACAAAAAAAAAATTTTAATATAAAATTTGTATTGGCATCCCAAATAATCATCATTCACTTACTAAATACCTGCAAAACCCTGATATATGTGCAAATTCACACTTCACATCAATTTTTTATTACCGAGATATTATATGTAAAGGCTATTCCAAACATTTAGGCGAAACTAAATGGGAATTTCGTTCTTTTAGGTTGTCACGAGAAGGGACCTTGCTTGGGTTATTTCATATTTCACGTTTAGTATGTGAAAATTCCAACAGTGAAACATGGGAACGAATGACATTTACTAAAAATTTAAAGATTTTTTTTTATATATTTTGAAAACAAAAAAAAAAAATAAATGGAATTTTATTAAGAATGACAAAAATTAAAATGCAATGAAAAGGACATTTTATAATAACAATCAATTTAATCTATAAGCATAAGCTATTCCAAACGATTAGGCGGAACTAGATTTTGCATTCTAGTTACGTTCAAGATTTGAATCTGGTTTTTTGGCTGTTTTGTTTATATCATCTTAAAATGTCATTTTCTTTATATTTTGATTTTTTGTTTCATTCTTAATACAAATTTCACATTTATTTATTTTTTTGTCATTAAAATATGTAAAAAAAGTATTTTATTTTTGACATATTTCATCCGTTTCCATAATTTCATTGTTGGAATTTAAAATTTTGACATTCCAACGTAAAAATGAAATAACCCAAGCAAGGTTCCTTCTCTTGACAACCTAAAAGAACGAAATTCCCATTTAGTTCCGCCTCAAGGTTTGGAATAGCCTGTAGAGTTTACAATGTGAGTATGATTTACAAAGCTTAAACAAAATGACCAAAAGTCCGAATTAATAGATGAAAATTACTAGATTTCAAAATCTAGTTCCACCTAAACATTTGAAATAGCCTATAGAGTCTACATATACAATAAATTTGTGTAATAGTACATTTATTTTTTGTGGTCCGCGGTAGAAAATTTAATATTTTTCTGGTCCGTGGTACGTTTTCGGTTGAGAAACACTGCCATAAACAATAAGATATATAGGGTCGGCTAGCTTAGATAAAAGCTGCCTTTTTATCGGGACAGTTTAATGATGCAATCATATCTTTTAAATTTCCTTAGCATACAGATATTAACAGAAAATTGATGTGAAATGTGAATTATCACACATTTAAGATTTTCATAGGTATCTACTCTATTTTTTTTTTTAAGAACGAAGTAGATGGCGCTGCGAGCGCGGCCGTTTTCGCACTGTACCAAATTAAAGTTTATAATCTAAAATTAAATACATTTTGCGGTAAGCTCAAATTTGACGCTTTAAAATTAATGTTTTTAAAAAAGTTTTTGCATAAAATTGCTATTATTCTTAATTTTTAAATAAATTGTAAAATATAGATAAATTAACTGTTCAATAATTAAAATTAATTAAAAATAAGTTCAATAATACTATTTTCTTATTTTCAAATAATTTAAAATTTAATTAAAATATAGTAGTATTATTTATACAAACCTGTCACATATAAAAAATAATATAACAATTGAAAATGTAATTAAAATTTATTATTTATACAAAACTTAAAAAAAATAATTAAGAAAAATATATAAAATAATATTGGAAATCAGTCCGAATCATCAATGGATTCTTCTTCACTTCAATTTTATATTTAATCGATTATTAATATGGCGCTCGTTGACAGCAAAGAATATGACAGTTGACAGCAAAACAATTATTGTGTTTGGTACCAGAGGCGTACGTACATTAATTCATTTTCAGACAAATTCATTTTAAAATATTTCTCTTAATATATATATTCTAAATTAATTTCAAATTTATTTATTCACTGGCTTTTATATTCTTAAACATAATTTAAACATATACATCCGTTTTACTTATTAGAAATAATAGGTATAGTCGGATTGCTGATAGGTGACTGTTCGTTGCTACAAGTATCGATGCTTTCGTTCGTTGCTTCGTTGCTTTTGAAACGCCGAAACTATCGTTCACACGTATCTTGCGATGGAGCATATTCACCATAAGCTTCTCGAAGCAGTCGTTATGATTCAGCAGCAGTTTTTTTCAAATGAAAACAAAACAGTAGTACTGTCCGCGAATGCTCTTTATTTGGCACAAAATTTGACTTTTTTAACACAGTAAAACAAAACTATATGATCACTTTTCAAATTATAACCTATCCGCATTTGACACTTAATGATAACTTAACAAAACGCCATATGTGTTGAAACTTTGAACTATACACTCTGTTTGCGCGGCAAGTTTGAAAAAAATCCGCATTTCATACTTGTAGACCTGGTAAATGGTCGCCATTTTGAAATAGTTAAAATTAAAGTATACTATTTTGATACCCTTGTAAAGCTGATTTAATGTACTTTCAAGAAAAAAAAAAAGAAAAAATTAAAGTACCGATTCCCTATGCTAGATAAATAGTTGAAACTAGAAAGAAGAATTTTTTGTATCTTCTAAAATACAGGAGTTATTCTAGGTGCGCCGTTTCAAACAAACACCCTGTATATTTATTACATAAAAAAAAGGTAGTCTATAAACCGAGTCAATTATACCATAGAAATGATACCAAATTATAGACCAGAAGCCCTGCATATTATGCTATATATTATTAAATAGTAGTCCAGATGGATAAAAATCTAGAAAATAAACTTTTCCCTCAAGCTAAAAAATACATAACCTAGGAAAATTGACATTTCATATTAAGATTGTGTACTACATTTCTGAAAACATTGGTTTTTCTAACTACCTATATAATGATGAAACGACTTACAATTATAGTCCATTCAAACATTAGAACGCTGTACAGGGCCCTGTTGCACCATTCTACATTGCAACTTTGCACTTTGCATTTCACAAACAACTGCGTTGCCATGTAAAATTTTGAAAATGCAAAGCAAAGTATCTTCACTTTACATTTATTCATTTGTTCCTCAAATGAAATAAAATATCAAGTCAACTGTCATTTTTGCAAAGTTTTGCAAAAAATTTAAACAGTTTTTTTAAAAAATTTAAAAAGAAAACAGTTTTGTGGCTTTACAGTTTTTGCACTCAAAGCCGCAGTAAGGAAAACTTGCGCTAGGGGCAAAACCGTGTTTCGGCGCCCTTGGCAAATAAATGTAAGTGATAAGCAAAAACAAGGTTCTCACCTTCCAAAATCTAAATAATGAGCAAAAAAAAGGTCCTCACCTCCCAAAATCCAAATGATGAGAAAAAAAAAAAAACAAAAAAAAGGTCTTCACCTCCCAAAATCCAAGTGATGAGAAAAAAAAGGTCCTCACCTTCACAATGTGGCGCCCCTTAGTCAAGCTCGTCAGCGCCCTTTTCCTTAGTGCGCTAGGGGCCATCGCCCCCCCCTTACTGCGGCTCTGTTTGCATTTAAGTAAAAGTAAAAATGTTACGAATTTGATTGTATCATTTCACTGACGAAAAAGACCTAAAAGAGGTTAAAAGAACATGTTATAAAATAAAAATTTAATTTAATTATGAAGATAATTTTTCATTCAAAAAGGAGTTCAGAATGAGTAGCAACAAGTTCAGAATATGCATTACAAGAAATAGGCCCTTTGTAAATATTAGAAATAACATGAATAAATCTCTAACTGTTAAAGAGAAATGACTTTTAAGTTTAAATTGGCTTAGAAGTGAAGCCCAATTTCTTGGTATTGTTACTATAGGCTATTCCAAACCTTTAACGGAAATAATCAGGGCCGAATTTAAGATGAATGAGGCCCTAAACTGAAAATTTTTGGAGGCCCTTTTTGTATTAGTTTTATTTAAGATCGTACGTTTATGCAATTTATATGCCCGTCCAAAAGTGAGGCCCTAAGCTAGAGCTTGTGTAGCTTAATGGTAAATCCGGCCTTGGAAATAATGGAGTTTTAATTTCAAGTTGCCACAAACTTACTTTTTCCTGATTGAAGACGACTTTTGCTAAATAAAATTATCAAAAATCTCATTCAACCGATTAAAATTACTAGTTGTCAAAATCTAGTTCCGCCTAAACCATAGAAACAGGATATTGATATTTTTCGAAAAACAAATCTGATTATAAATTCCTGTTGAAATATTCCGGTTCTCATCAATGTACATCATGCGGATTTTTTTCAGATTTTTAGATCAACCCCTCTGGAAGATAGGGTGGGGAACAAAAGTTTTTTTGGCTAAAATGTAGTAAGATGAACGAATCTAGTGGGGGATATTTGAGAAAGGAGAGGCGTGGCCAACAACATTACATAAAACCAGTACTTCTCAAACAAAAACAAATAATAAATTAAGATTATAATTAAAAGATAATATAATATAACTAGCTGGACTACTCGTACTTCAGACGGTTTTGGTAATGTGTTTTTTTTTTTTTTGCCGTAACGTAAATGATAAGTGAAATATTTCGGTGTCAAGTAGTCGAACTCTCGTCGTTCATTGGCTGTTGAGCTGTTGGATTTATCCGATAGCTAATAGGGTGGCAACTTCAATCTTTCACGTGATTTTATTACTATTTCTGCGTTTCGAACAGGGTATGCTCGCCTGTTTAGAATAATTTTTTCGTAATTTATTTATAGGTAAAGATAACTTTTAGCTGCCTATAATACGCATACTGTTCTGCGCAGGGCCAGGGACAGTGATTCACCTTAAAAGCATTATCTTAGGTTATTGTTGATAACATTTTATTTATTATTATTTTTTTGTTTTGTTTTATTCTTTATTAGCTAGAGAGTGGAGTACCCCAGTTTATACTGTTTTTGTGATGTACATTTTGCTGTAACGCAAATGATAAGTGATTGTTTGAAAAGCACTGGTTTTTATGTATTTTTTGATGGCCACGCCCATTATTTCTCAAATATCCCCCACCACATCTTAGTCGTCCACGATACTACACATTTTTGACAAAAATCGTATAAAAAATGATTTTTCTTGTAGGGTAAACACTATAGTTATTGGACAGTGCCAGTTATTGGACATGTTGCACATAACTAGTAATATTAAGAATTATAATTTTTGGAATTAAATTTTGAATTCATAGATGGGTACAGTAGCATGTTTCTCTCAAAAATAAATTAGTTCACAATATCGTCACCAACATTGTATGCCGTATTTTGGAACTTCATGTAAGAGTGGTGTTAAGAGACATATTCATTGTGTTTTCGTTAAGGATTCGTTGGGGGGTAAAATATCATATTTATTACAGCGATCGAAATAAAATGTATTACAGTATATTAAATGTTATTTGAGGTATTATTTAAGATATTAGAATCAAGTTTGTCGGTTTTTTTCTAACCTCAATTCTAATACTGACATTGTCCAATAACTGTATCAATAAAATAAAAATATTTAGTTATTGGACAAGCGTCCAATAACTATGTTTCCCTCAAATTTAATGAAAACTGGCTAAATTAGCAATAGCTGCATATGAAATATACTGTAGTTTTTATTTAAAATTTTGCTCATTTGGGACAGGTATTGGATACCTGTCCAATAACTGTAATTTATAAGTCCAGTAACTAGGTATCTTCTTCTTTGGGCACGTTCTTTTCAAAACCTTTACTCCTCTTTTTTAAACAGCTATTAAAAAAAAAATGTTAAACCAGAAACTCTTATTAATGGGTTTACGGCTTGTGGACTATATCCCTTTAATCCAGACGCTATAGACTATAGGGATTTGCAGCTAAGCACCCTACCATCTGGTGAGCGTTTCATGAACTTGTGTACATCATATAACATTTCGTTTTGTGTATTGGTTTTGTATGAAGTTTGTTTTTAAAGTTTTATTATAATCATTGAAAAATGTATAATACATATTGTTGTGTGCCTATGTGCAATTCATTGAAAAGAAGAAACCCGGAAATATCGTTTCATTTGTTTCCACTAATATCAGACACCGTATGGTTCGAAACAAAATTGGGAAAGCAAGAGGTTAGGAATCGTCGCGATGTTTAGATAAACAATTTAAAAATTGGAAAAAAAGTGAGCCCTTGTATCAAAGTTTGCTCATTACATTTTAATGATAGTGACTACAAAAAATATTTTCAATTTTGTATTTATTATCGCATATCTTGAAAATTCCTGTTATTGTGTGTGGGTTTGTAATGCATAAATCTTTATGAACTCTCTGTTTTTTTCAGTGACTCCACACAATATTATATGCCCAGCATTGTAGATTTCTACCCCTTGGTAAACAACACGGGAATTATTATTTCCCCCAATATAGTTAAAATAATCGACAATGGAAAACCGCCATAACTTAAAACCAGATCACAAAATGTAGTATTTTAGATGTTTACAAGTAATGTCACTTCACAAAATCAGAAAATCCCAAACAATTATTTATTTTTTGTCGTTTTTTGATACACTTTTCGCTATTATTTACTAGTAAATGTCAAGTGGTATCTGATTTAGAATGGTTTCAAAAAAATCCGCGTGGCGCTACGATCTTAAAATTTTTCCCCTATACCAAATGTTTAGGAGAAGCAAAATCAAATGATGATAATAATAATTTGCCTGAAACTATCTCATAGGTATCTATTAATTATGGCGAGTTTATTAATATTGTGGGTATAGAAAGAATACTAAATTTTAGAACCCTTGATGACATTTTTTATAAAGAAATAGATGGAAACTTGCTGGATTTCTACAAAATTTGGAAAAATTTTCAAAATACAATAATTATTTCTGTACTTAGCATACAAAAAAATATCATTGAAAAATATATAAGTATTTCTGTTCTTAGCATACAAAAAAATATCATTGAAAATATTGTTATACAACATGCAAATGTTCAGTCTTCAATTAATAATAATGGTACTCCTATACAAAATAGCCATCATTTGTCTGTGAAACAAAAAATCATGATTTCAGTACTTCTGAATCAGGGACCAGAAATCAAGAGAGTTCACTCGCCATTTATAAGAAGTTATCTAGTTATACCCGAGACACCAGGAAAATAAGGAAAATATAGAAAGTCTTTTGCCACTACGGCTAAAAACTATCAAAAAATGTACGAAATGAAACGAACTTTTAAAGAAGAGGAAGATAAGTAAAGAACACTCTGAAGGAAGAAAAGAACACGCGAAGAAAAAAGAGATGCTACAAAACAGAATCAAGTAATTAAAACGAACAAGAATAGTGTGCTATGCGATATTTGCAAGACTTCAATTAAGTCGAACAGATTGTTCCGCAATGATTGCAAAAAATATTTCCATATTTCATGTGTCCCTAAACTTCATGAAAGACTCATCTCTTCGTATTTCATCAATTCTATAAAGAAGAATCGGACATTTGTTTATTAGATAATACCAGCAATGATTCTAATAATTCAAAATATTACTATAACGTGAATAGTAAAGAATTATTAAATTTATACCAAAATAAAAATAAAAAAATGTAATAAGTACTTTTTTTAAATCGCATATTATTATTTTTTTCTTCATCCAAAGTAAAAACTATCAAAAAGCAAATATAAATTATTTTTATTAGTTAAATTCGTTTTTTTAAAGTGTCCAATAACTAATTTCATGTGTCCAGTAACTATAATAATTGTACATTTTGCTGTATATTTATATTTTGTTAATAAAATTTGGTAATAAACATTTTAATATAAATTTAATATATGCAGTGGAACAAGTAATGGTCATACTTTACAAATGTCCTGTCTCTGAAACGTAATTTGTAAAATAGGAATTTTACGAATATTTTAAAGTTCCAAATTCCTTAACTGTCCAATAATTGTAGTGTTTCCCCAAGCATACTAAATTTCAACTTTCTATGTTAAGCCATTTGGCTACAATTTCTATCGAACAGACAAACAGACAGATACATGAGTGACGTTATAAGGGTTTTTTGGTTGTCATACCTACAAAACCCTAAGAAGAGCAAAGTGAGTAATCTATTTTCTAGTTTTAATGACAAAAAGTCTATGGAAGGCTGTAGAACGTTCTGTTTTGACAAATATTGACAAAAATGTAATTACAAGGCATTATACAAAACTTTTACCTTTGTAACTCAAGAAAATCGCGATAACCTCCAATTTTATTTTTCTGGATGACTTACTTTCAGACAGTCTATGAAAAATTGGTAAATGTGGGTGTATATATGACACCGGACCCAAAAATATTATTTAAAATTCTTTGTTGTAAGATATAAATTTTACGTACCAGTCAATTCATCAGCATTCGAATTTCCAGCTGTATGCGCTTCCATATGAATATTTTGTTTCAAAATTGTATTTGTTAAACTACCAGAATGTATGTCCATTGGTTGGGTTTCATACTTAATTTTTGCGACATCAACAGGCTTTACATCTAACAATTCGTTCTGTGGTTCTTCAGAAAACATTTCTTCGTCCATTTTCTCTTGTTTTATATACACAGTTTCTATTTTGTTGCATAATGAACTGCTGGATTTTTCATTTAAACTTACAAATTCATTATTACAAGTAGGATTATTTATAATACTTCCTTGTGTATCGAAAAATTTGTTTTTAAACACGACTTCATCGGCCATATCAGTTGGTTCAGTTTTTACTTCATTCAAAGAAATACTATTATTACTGAAACTAATATCTGTCACTAGATCTCTGTTAGTTTTTTGTTTTTCTTGTGATTGTTGATTAGTTGCACGTTTTAAAACCATGCATTCAAAATCCATAGTATTATTGCTTATTTTTTTAATATTACCGGTAGCATCTTTTGCCTTCTGGTTAAATTCTGATTCCATTTTAGTCTATTTTATGCAAAAATTAACTGTCAGTTTATTAATTTTTAGAATATGGAACGTGCCGTGTTGATTCATCAACTAGCCCGTGGCAAGTCTCCGTTAGCTGTTTGCATAGTTGCCAGATTATTGGTGACCCAACTTAACGCGTATACTGTGTAAAAAGTATACTGTCATTGTTTACGTGTGGTTTACGTATAGTTCACCGTGTGTTTTTTTGTTTCTGTCCATTCTCACTCCGTTTTTACAACGAATAAAGTGATAAATTTAAGAAAAAAAAGATTAAATACTCCTTGTTGAGTGTATGGTTGTCATTCACAGGAAGAACATCTTCGAATAATAGATGAATTTTATTAGAAAAATTGTGGTGTATGTTAAAAGTTAATAAATGCATCATTTATACTTATGTTTTGCTACAAGTGAAGAAGAAAGATTATTAGTGATCCTAAAATTTTGTTTCGGGTCCGGTGTCGTATATATACACACGAATTTTCAAATTTTTCAAACGGTGTCTGAAAGTAGGTCATTCAAGTAGTATTTTTCAGAAAAAAAAATTGCGGGTTATCACGATTTTCTTGAGTTACAAAGGTAAAAGTTTTGTAAAATGCATTGTTGTAATTACATTATTTGTCAAAAGATGGCAGCATAGAACGTGCTACACTGTTCCGTAGAATGTTTTTGTTATTAAACATACCCTAACCTAAGATAGTGTTTTGTCATTAAACTAGAAGATATGTAACTCGCTCCGCTTGGTTCTACTAGCCTAATACGCTCCTAACCTAACCTAAAATAATGTTTTGTCATTAAACTAAAAAGTAGATCGCTCGCTCCAGTTGCATTCTACTTACCTACCCTAACCTAAAATAGTGTTTTTGTCATTAATCTAGAAAGTAGGTAGCTCGCTTCGCTCGGCTTCTTCTAACCAAACCCTTACTAACCTAACCTAACCTAAGATAGTGTTTTGTCATTAAACTAGAAGATGGGTAGCTCGCTTCGCTCGGCTTCTTCTAACCAAACCCTTACTAACCTAACCTAACCTAAGATAGTGTTTTGTCATTAAACTAGAAGATGGGTAGCTCGCTTCGCTCGGCTTCTTCTAACCAAACCCTTACTAACCTAACCTAACCTAAGATAGTGTTTTGTCACTAAACTAGAAGATGGGTAGCTCGCTTCGCTCGGCTTCTTCTAACCAAACCCTTACCAACCTAACCTAACCTAAGATAGTGTTTTGTCATTAAACTAGAAGATGGGTAGCTCGCTTCGCTCGGCTTTTTCTAACCAAACCCTTACTAACCTAACCTAACCTAAGATAGTGTTTTGTCATTAAACTAGAAGATGGGTAGCTCGCTTCGCTCGGCTTCTTCTAACCAAACCCTTACTAATCTTACCTAACCTAAGAAAGTGTTTTGTCACTAAACTAGAAGATGGGTAGCTCGCTTCGTTCGGCTCTTCTAACCAAACCCTTACTAGCCTAACCTAGCCTAAGATAGTGTTTTGTCATTAAACTAGAAGATGGGTAGCTCGCTTCGCTCGGCTTCTTCTAACCAAACCCTTACTAACCTAACCTAACCTAAGATAGTGTTTTGTCATTAAACTAGAGGATGGATAGCTCGCTTCGCTCGGCTTCTTCTAACCAAACCCTTACTAACCTAATCTAACCTATGATAGTGTTTTGTCATTAAATTAGAAGATGTGTAGCTCGCTTCGCTCGGCTTTTTCTAACCAAACCCTTACTAACCTAACCTAACCTAAGATAGTGTTTTGTCATTAAACTAGAAGATGGGTAGCTCGCTTCACTCGGCTTTTTCTAACCAAACCCTTACTAACCTAACCTAACCTAAGATAGTGTTTTGTCATTAAACTAGAAGATGGGTAGCTCGCTTCGCTCGGCTTCTTCTAACCAAACCCTTACTAACCTAATCTAACCTATGATAGTGTTTTGTCATTAAATTAGAAGATGTGTAGCTCGCTTCGCTCGGCTTCTTCTAACCAAACCCTTACTAATCTTACCTAACCTAAGAAAGTGTTTTGTTACTAAACTAGAAGATGGGTAGCTCGCTTCGCTCGGCTCTTCTAACCAAACCCTTACTAGCCTAACCTAGCCTAAGATAGCGTTTTGTCATTAAACTAGAAGATGGGTAGCTCGCTTCGCTCGGCTTCTTCTAACCAAACCAAGTAACAAGTGTTTTATAAATATATATATATATATATATATATATATATATATATATATATATATATATATATATATATATGTGTGAAGCAGCGGGTATAACTAATAGGTAACATATTTAGTTATAATATCTTCTGGTATTTCTTTTCGACCTTGAAATATATTAAATAATGTAGTCGCTTATTGGGATATTAGGTCAATAAAAAAAAAATTTACTTATTCATATATTTGAATAGACCGGTTTCGACAATTTATTGTCTTCTTCAGTATCTCTGAGGAAAATCAGTGTCAATTTTCCTCAGAGATTTAGCAGTGTAATTCGTTCACAGCTGGCATTTAGTTTATAAAGTACCCAATGATAGCGCTGCGATAGATATCGAATTTAAGTTCATTTTACGAATATCTAACCTAAAATTGCAAGTTGTAAAAGTGAAAAATAATTAAAACTGTGTAAAAAATTAACAATTTCCGTACCTAATATAATTTATTTAAGCTATTACTAACCAAACCTAACCTAAGATAGTGTTTAGTCATTAAACTAACAGGTAGGTAGATAGCTCGCTTCACATCCGTTGCATTCAGCAACCTAGCTAAACCTAGCGCTGTGGTAAGCGTTGATATATGGAGAAATCTAACCTAAAATTGCAAGTTAAAAAGTGAAAAATAATTAAAACTGTGAAGAAAACTAACGATTTCCGTACCTAATATAATTTATTATTATCTAAGAAAGATGTCCCTACAAAAAAATCATGAAAATAACGTAAATTGAGTGTGTATATATACGGCACCAGAGCCTTTGTTTCTATTGAAGGGAATTACTACTGTTCAGATGATTTTAAACAAGCTTTTAATGTTGAATTTTTCATTTTCCCTGTCTCACTTGTGCAAGAAAATCGTTTAATGTTGTGTAAATTATTAATTAAAACCCCTTGTTATTTTATGTGGGTGTTCCCTAACTGTGTTAGTTTGGAAATATTTGACAGTTTTCTTGTGTAGAATAAATACAAGTTCTCCTTCTATAAAATTTCGTAAGAAATGTGTCAATTAAGTATTCAAATAAATGTTTTAAGTTCAAAGTATAACATTTTATTTTCTCTGTGAGATCAACATTATAACCTCTGAAAATTCATTTATAAACAGCAAATTTTATTAAAAAATGGATTCACATATATTTATACACTTTTTTAATACTCGGTTATAATTCAAATATACTGTATACAGCAAAAAAAGGTAAATTACACCAAAAATTGTTTATAAACCAATACTGTTTCCATACGTTGACAGATGACTATCCTTTTTCGTGTCAAAAGTTCACAAGGCGATCATGGCTCCGTTTTGGTAATTATAGTCGCGAATATTAGTGTATTGTCGCTTATTTTGCCATAGGGCCCGTAATTATCGTTTTCGGGGAGTGAAATGGAAATTAAGTTTACCCGAGGCCCTAGATTTATTGTTATACCGGCGCCCAAGCATCTCATCATCCCTGCATTAAGAAAAATTTACTATTATAGATAAATAAACAATAATAAAGTCTGTTCCAAACGGTTAGGCGGAACTAGATTTTGCAATCTAGTTACTTTCATCGTTTAAATCATGCTTTTCAGCCGTTTTCTTTAAGCTTTGTAAATCATACTTGCAACAAACATTTTTTGGTTAAGGTTAATATCATTTTAAAATGTCCTTTTCTTTATATTTTGATTTTTTGTGTCATTCTTAATACAAATATCCCATTTATTTATTTTTTTGTCATTAAAATATCTAAGAAAAATAATTTAATTTTGACATATGTCATTCGTTTCCATGGTTTCATTGTTGGAATTTTAAATTTTGACATTCCAACGTGAAAAATGAAATAACCCAAGCAAAAATATTTCAGGGGTGATTTTTTACAATATTGGAATTTATACGTATTGAAAACGCCCGTAATTTTGAAATGCGGTAATCATAATTTTAGTTTTTTTCGAATTTTCAGGAGGGGATTTACTCCCCTAATCCCCCTTGCGTTCGCCACTGCTGTAGGGAGCACTGTTGTAAGGATATTATTAAATTCTAAAATGATCTCATCCTTTTCATTTAAAGCAGGTGATCGAATTGAAAATCATTTTAATGTTGATTTGTGAAGTACATATACACTAAAATATTGATATAATCCGTTTCAATTTGTAATACGACACTAGATCTGGATACTTTGATGACTGTTGTGGTGTAAACAAATTTTGGTGTATCCGTGTGAACCAATACTATGATAATATTATAAATGTATTGTCAATATACAATATAAAAGATGAACTTTCCCTGTTAGTAATGTATTACAAAATGAGACAGATAATACCTAATTAGTAAAGTACGTCTGCTCTGCGAAACAATGTCTAGGATTTAAATAGCTAACATATTTTCATGTCAAATCGCATGCGAGAATTACGAGTACTCATATTGGGCTCAACAGCGCTATGAAGTGACGCCAAGCGGATAAAAACGGAACTAGGCGTGACGAGTAATAGTTTATTCTTTACATCTGGTTTACATGTGTTTTCTCGTGTAGCTTGTGTTGCTTTTAAACGTTAGTGTTGCAGTTTGTTAGTTATATTAACTTTTGATAGCAATTATAATTCTTTTTTATATTACTTTATGTTATAATGAGTTATTATAACACAAATTGCCGTGTGTTTGGCTGTCATGAAAATGTCTAGAAAAGGAAGTAACAAAAATATTTACTTCCACTATTTTCCAAATGAGAAATAATTTGTGAATTGTTAATAAATTTAATGTTGTGGAAGAGATAATAACAAACTAGTATTTATTAAACAAATTAAATAAAAACAAACACTAAATTATAAAAATCCTTCTCGAACATAATTAAATATCTACCCGTGTAATTTTAATGCAGAATTATGGCTCAGTTACACGATGCAAGTAACTTGCACCAGTCACTGGCATCGTGTAAACGTACATGCAGTACTGGTGCCAGTACTGGCACAAGTATCTCATGCAAGTCAAGTGAATAGAAGCCGTTCCTATTTACTGGCACAAGTAGCCGTGCCAGTGACTTAAAAATGGCCGCCATGAACAGCTGATGTATTTTCGCTGTTACAAAAACAAACTTTTTCACACCTTTTTTTAATAAATGTAGTTTTTGGCGCCGATTCATTTTTGTTTAGAAAGACGCACGCATAAAATACATAAAATTAGGTTAAACATCGAAAATTGGCGCGTTAAAAAGACGGTTTTACGCATAAAAAATAATTGGAAGCATCTACTTTTTGCAGTGTGTTTCGGGTTCTTTGTAAGGTTACTTAAATAAGATACTGGAATACGTGTAGACGACAAAACGACTTGTGCAAGTACTGGCACAAGTACTTATGCCAGTACTTGCACAAGTTACTGGCATCGTGTAACCGGGCCATTAGGGCAAGCGGTCTTGAATTCTGTACGCAGCTTTTCTAATACATTTTCACTGAACCTTCAGTGCCTGCTTTTGTTTTTTATCAATTTATTTAGGCAAGGAGTTTCTAACAGAGGTTGCAGTTCATACTGTTGTAAGACAGGTTTTTTAAAAGTAGACCACAGGCATTTTAAATCTGTGCTGGTTAATATTTCCATACACAATATATTGTTTCTGGAACAAACAGAAAAACCAACAGAAACCACACAAAAAAAAAAAAGAAAAATCAAATATTACAATCTTGGCTTCTTTCATTTTGGTTTGTTAACCTGGTACAAAATAATAGGACAGCTGAAATGTGTTTGCATGTAGTTCCTGCTTTACAGGTGCAGGACATATTTAAAACTTCAACATCATTACTAAATTTTAATTTCCCAGTGACTTCGTGAGGTGGTGATCTCAAACTGCTTGTTTGTAAACATAACCCACATATATCGACATGTTCATCATTTTTGTCCCAAATTCCGCACAACATAAGATGTCCGGCGTTTAACAACTCTTCTCCTTCAACTACACACCTAGAAGAAGGTGTTGCACTTAAAAAAATAAAATAATTTAATAAGGATAGCTGTTTATTATCCATTGCAAATCGATTCTTCACATGTAAACAAATATGGACAACTTTCACATTACTCGTTTCAATCAGCTGTTCATAGCGCTTGTAGCGCCGCCATCGGGCATTGTTGTATCCAATCAGTTACGAATTTGACAGTTTCCCGGTTGTACCACGTCCTGTTTTATAAATCGACACGGCATGCTGGATATCTACCTAGATAAATGGTTAACTAAAGTAGATTGTTTTTTTAACAGTTTTGAACAATATAGACAAAAATGTAATCAAATTTTATCAAAAGGCTACAAGAATAGGATTAAAAATATCAACGTTACTATGGATACTGGAAATACAGTTTTAATACGTACAACTAATCAACTATCACAAGAAGATCATAAAACTAACAGGAGTCTGGTGAATGATAATATTAATACCAGTGATAACAGTGTTTCTATGAATGAGGTGTACATAAAAATTGAACCAGCTGATACAATGGATGAAGTTATGTCTATGATTAAATCTGACGACGTACTTGGAAATAATTCTGTATGTAAAAATGAATTTACTGTTAATAGTGGATCTGTTGGTTTAAGTCAAGAATCTAGTAGTTCAATATGCAACAATATAGAGACAATATATATAAAACAAGAGAAAATAGATGAAGAAATGTTTAGTGAAGAACAGCATAATACACTGTTAAACAGATATTCTATTGATTTTACAAAAAATCCAATTAAGAGTGGAAACCAACCAATGGACATAAATTCTCGTAATTCAGCGGGTGAAAATTTAAAACAATGGATTGACATGGAATCTCACATAGATGGACATTTGAATGTTAACAGTGCATTGACTGGTATGTATGATTTTTGTATCTTACAACAAAAATATTGGTAAATTTCCAGTTAACAATCCGAGGGACGCAACATTTTCTAGAAGATTAATAAATAAGATAAATAAAACACAAAATTGCTACACAAAATACCACTTTATTGTTGTTTAACACTTCTATAGTTTTGCCATACAATGTAATTTTCAAGTGTTCAAAAAGAAATGAATATAGAACAGTTAGTGTACTACCCTTATATGCTAACATTTTAGAAAAACCTAATTAACAAATACCTGGAAGAAAGGTAAATAAATTAAATCTTGTTGCTCCTTGAGGACCTTGCATCAGTTGTTTAAATATTTCTAAAGATTCAAGAAGATTTAGTTTATAGCCCTTGTTTACAATAGGCAATGGTCTTAAACACTTAGAATTAACGGAATAACCGCTCGCAATGTGGTTACAGTTTTTCAGATGGTCACGGAAGGTAGAATGGTATATGTCAAGATTAGAATTAAAGGCTCTATTATGTTCCTTTAATCTAATATTAAAATTCCTTGCTGTTTGACCAATATAAAGGGAATTGCACTCAAAAGTCGACTTATATACTCCATACTTAAAAAGAGGTTTAATAGGGTTTTTAGCCTTAAAAAGACAATTAGATATTTTAGAGGGGGGTTTGTATTTTTTAAGTAGACGGGCAATTTTATCGGATATACTATCGTAATATGTAAGGGAAATATAAATATTATCTTCAGGACAAGATACATGGGGATAAATGCTATTTTGTAATTTTTTAATTTCTCATTTGTAACAAATTTTGTCTATAATTCATGGATTAAATCCGTTTTAATAATAATAATAATAATGATTTATTAATGTTAATAAAATGTATACATTTCTTATATACGTCAAAAATACAAACACAAACACATATTACATTGAAGGAATCATACAAGTGTACATTTATCATTAGATTAACTTATTAATTATTAAAACCAATAGATGTAAAATCACAATTCCAATATTCTTCGAAATTGTAAAATGCTTTTTCTTTTAGTGTTTTCTTTATTACAAAATGAAATTTATTTGTGGCCAAAGATTTGACAGATTGGGGAAGAACATTGTAGAAACGTGTCGCGTAATAATTAAGTATCGAGTAGACACGAGTCTCACATATCCAGGTCTTATCAAATCTTTACCCCTTGTATTGTAATTCTGTACATCCATTTGAAGTGTTTGGTCATCCATTTGAATATAATATATAAAGTGAAGGTAGTGTCAATATTGTAGCGTACCCTTGATACTCGTACTTTTAAATCGCACCGTTACTACCAAATATGTAGCGAGCCAGTACTCGGTGGTACCTATGTAGACATATCGAAATGTTTACATGTATGATTTTGATAATTATGGCGATTTAACGTCCAATCCAGCCTCCAATGTAACAATACTACACTATTGTCAGCCTTCGTTCCAGACGGAAGTGGCCGTTAAACCGGAAGCCAGTGTCCAAGACAATTTTTTTATCAAAGCCAAAACTAGAATGTAAGAATAAAGATATTCTCAAATTAAAATAGGATTCCTGATTAAGGAGTTTAGGTATTAGGCGTGAGTTATATCCAGGGTTCAACAATATGATACGTGTATTCAATGATACAAAATGTTAACACAAAATTAAGTTTAAAGTTTATTAAACAATTCACCAGAATTAAAGAAGTTAATTATGCTGAATTAACTTCTATTAAATATTAATAGAACCAAATATAATTACATTAAAAAATTAAGTTTAGACCGATTCACGTGGAACACCAGATATCGCCACAGAATACCCCGGAGAATTCTCGATTATAGTTCGAACTGTGGAACTGTCTAACTGTCCACTGTCTAACTGTCCACTGTCTAACTGTCCACTGTCTAACTGTCCCATCCCTAACAGGGGGCCGTGTCATACGCTAAAATGACAATTCCTGGAAACAAGTTTAAAAAGTTGTTCTAGGAATTGACGGTATTAAATTACTTTATTAAAAACAAACCTATTAGTCCATAAAATTCCCTTCTGGGTTCAAACTTTCTAATTACTATGTTATTTTCTATTATCAATTGCATGTCTTTATCTATTTTGAATCTAGTTGAAATATTTGGTGAATGTTAATGAATTTATAATTTTAATATTTTTTGTTAAAAATCTAGTGTTTCACGTGAACCGTTAAAATATGTTCAAATTTATAAAAATGTTTTTACAGTCTTGTCTGTGTGCTATGTTACCAATAATTCTAACAACACGCCTTTGCAGCCTATATATTCTTGCCGCATGTGGAGAATAACCCCATGTGAGTAATGCATATCTCATTCTTGACTGAAATAGAGCGTAGTATGCTGTCATTAGAACATCTCGAGTAACGTTATTCTTTAAATTTCTTATGCAGTAGATGGTCTTACACAAGTTACTAGCAATTTCTTCTACATGTTTTTGCCAGTTCAGATTTGGACCTATGGTTACTCCAAGAAATTTAAAGGCATTGTCGTTAGATATAGGGAGTTTCATTGAAAAACAAAGCTGTTACGTTTTTGAATTATTAAGGCTTATTGCGTTGGCTGTATACCAATCTTCTGCAGATTTTATAGTCCGATTGATATTATCAGTAAGTTCATGAAGCTTTAAGGACTGTATTAGCAAAGTTGTATCATCTGCATAAAGAATGGTTTTTTCTTTATCTAGAAAGAGGTAGATCATTGACGTATATTAAAAATAGCAGAGGCCCAAGAATAGACCGTTGGGGTACACCGCATTTGATAGTGAGTTCCTCAGATGTAATTCCATTAGATAATACATACTGTTTCCTGTTTGTTAAATATGATTGTAGGAAGTAGGAGCTGTTCGTACTTATGTTATAGAATTTTAATTTTTTAATTAAAATATCATGAGGCAAGCAGTCAAATGCCTTTGATAAATCAAAGAACGTTGCAATGCTATGATGTTATGAATGGCTATTGTTTTAATGGTGGTAATTTCTAGATTAAATCTAATTTTTGAGAGGGGTAATTTGGAAGCTCTGTCTACCATTGAGTTAAATGCCGTCCGTTTATGAGAAATTGGGTGAACTGAATTTTGGGGGATAGTCGAATCTGTAAAAGTGGGTTTCCGGTACACATCTATTTCTATTTTATTATTAACATGATATAATTTAACGTCAAGAAAACTAAGAGAATTATTATCTTCTGTTTCAAGGGTCAATTTAATATTAGGATGAATCGAGTTAATAAATTTAAGAAAAATATCTAATTGTCTTAGGGAGCCGATGAAACAAGCTAGAATATCATCCACATATCTTTTGCAAAAAAATATACGTTGTTTACCCTGGTTACTATTAAGAATTATATTTTATAAATTAGAAATGAAAATATCGGCTAACAGAGGACTAAGTGGTGAATCCATAGCTAATCCTAATTTCTGTTCATAATATTCTTTGTTAAATTAAAAATAATTCTTTGCCAGGCAATATTCTAATAATATCAGTATATCTTTACGGTTTTTAGCTGAGACCCGGGGACTATCAAGCAATTTTTCTGCTAGTAAGATACATTCATTAGCAGGTATGTAAGAAAACATACTTGTAACACCAAATGAAACTAATTTAGAGTTACTAGGCAAGTTTAAAATGATAAGAAAATCGGACAATTCCACTGAATTTTTAACTGAATGTGTAGATTTAAATCCTGCCTCTTTGGTGAATAGAGTATTTTATTTAACTACCATAAGATAGAATCATTCGAACAAAGTGTCTCTTAAATAATCAACTTTCAAACGCACATGCAGGAAAAGTATATATTATTAAATAGCTATATATCAACAACTGTTTTTATTTATTTTTTACTCTATAATAATCAGTACAAATTTGTTTGCAGGTAGTGCAACATCCTACAGTGAATCAGATGAGAGTTGCCAATTAACAAGTGTAAACAATCTACAACAACATATAAACGTGATGACTTCATCAGATCTCATTAGACACGAAAAAAAGGATTCTACAGAGAACTTATTCAAATGTGATCAGTGTGATAAAGCATTTTCAAAGCCATCCCATCTCATTACTCACAAACGAGTACATTCTGGAGAGAAGCCATTCAAATGTGATCAGTGTGACAAAGTATTTTCAAGATCATCACATCTCATTACTCACAAACGAATACATTCTGGACAGAAACCGTTCAAATGTGAGCAGTGTGATAAAGTATTTTCAAGGCCATCACATGTTATAATTCACAACCGAATTCATTCTGGAGAGAAACCATTCAAATGTGATCAGTGTAGTAAGACATTTTCACAATCAGTAAATCTCACAAGACACAAACTATCACATTCTGGAGAGAAACCATTCAAATGTGATCAATGTAATATAGCATTTGCATATTCATCTGCTCTTATAATCCACAAACGTACACATTCTGGAGAGAAACCATACAAATGCAATCAGTGTAATAAAGCATTTTCAAATACCTCAAATCTCTTTACACACGAACGTTCGCATTCTGGAGAGAAACCGTACAAATGTGATCAGTGTATTAAAGCATTTGCAAGTTCTTCAAAACTCAATACACACAAACGATCCCATTCTGGAGAGAAACCATTCAAATGTGATCAGTGTAATCAAGTATTTGCATATTCATCAGTTCTCATTACACACAAACGAACACATTCTGGAGAGAAACCATTCAAATGTGATCAGTGTGATAAAGCATTTTCAAATGCTTCAAGTCTCAGATATCACAAGCAAAGACATTTACGAAAGACATCCTTCAAAAGTGATCAGTAAAATAGTGTTTTTATTGAGAACTAACAATAACTGAAGTGACGCCTAGTGGAATATTTTAGAACTGTAGGAATAGGATAGTTTTGGGTGTGGCTCATTTGATTTCATTGTTAGTATGTGCTAAAGTGAAGAGAAGTGTCTAAAAATTTAGTAAAATGTCTCTAAAATCGTGACAGAATATTAACTGCTATGTGAATTGTTGTGTAAATGGTTGTAATGCAAATTCCGTACGGGTCGGAGATGGTAGTTTCCATCACTTACCTAAACAAAATAAAGCCACAGTAATTGTGAAGTTACGTTCTGGAAATGAAGTTAAAATGCAGAAGAAAAGCTTGGGAGTAAATTCTCGGAAGTAGCAAACCATTTAAAGACTCCTTTAAAATACGTTCAAGTTATTTTACACGGGGTGATTACATTTTACCAGGTAAATTCATACTATTTTTATAATTGAACTATGTTAGGTTAATACAAACATCATTATATTAATATAATAATTTTATATTTTCTAGATATTCCAAGTACAATGTGAATATTAAAGAAAAATGCAGTTCCATCACTGAACCTGTCTTGTAAGGTTAAACAGCAAGATGACGAGTCCGGAAGGTTATTGGACAGACACACACGACTAAAAACAACTGCTGCAGACACATCTAAGACCGCGAACATCCAGAAAGCCGGCACCGGCTTTACTGGCAACAAGCGCTGATCTGCCGCAGTATCTGTCCATGTTTTCAAATATAACCGCACACGCTGTGTACTGTTCGGCGCCAGTCGGTGTCAGCTACCTGCTTACCGAAACGTTTCTGCAGTTTAAGCAGCTTGTTCTCAGCGCCGAAACAAAAAAATATTTAAAAAATCTTGCATCATCTTTTAATTGAGGAAAAAGTTGGTGGTATTCCCCATATTTACGTGTCTCTTGTTTTATTGCATGTATACATTTTGTTTTTGGTTCCATTTTTAAATATAGTGATTCTGTTAGAAACAACTCACCCAAAGATGAATCAGAACTCGCCATTTTCACTTATTTCAACATATAATTGAGGCAATATACGAAAGAGTAGCTATACACTTCCAAAACTAGCGTTCACTCTATGCTAGGCCAATATAATTAAAAAATATACGATAAATAGGAAAAAATAAATAAAACTTCAATATATAGGTTAGGTCATCTGTCAGTGTTACATGCAATATCAGCGTTTAGTGTGTGCGCAACCAGTAACCCAGTACGCTTGTTTTTGGTACCGATTGTCAGCGCTGATTTACCAGCTTTCTGTATGTTCGCGGCCTAAGACTGGGCCAAGTTCTGTATTTGATCCTGCTCAGTATGAGGCTAGAGAAATTTTATTATCGTTGGGACTGTCTATTGAACATCTCCAATTAAATCAGGACGAGCCACCAGTAAAAGATGATTCTGTTCAAATGACAAGTGTTAATATACGACTATCTTTCTATTCATTCCTAATGAGTGATAAATAGATATTTTGTATGAATTAGTTGCAGTTTTAAAACATTGTGTATACCTACCATTTAAAAATGAAACGTTGCGAAATATATCAATTTGCTTCCATGAGTTTTCGAAGGTGCGAAGTAAACAAGAAGCATATAAAAATGTAAAAATGTCTGCAGCTTGTGTGCATATCAAGCGAAGTAATGCTCGAATTAAAACTTTTAATATATTAATTGGTAAGGTAGCTTGGTCATTATCACCATCTTTTGATGTATTTACCTGTATTTGTAGTATTGTAAATTTATCTTCTCCTATAATTAATGATAAAGTTTTTTTTTTTAAATAAAGTAATTTATTTTTTGCTGTAAATAAGTATTTATTATGTAGTCTTTATATATAATACAAAATATATATTACATAATAACAATATTAATTAACAACATCGTATAAATTTATTCAGTGAATAAAGGGAACAAAATAGCAACGGTTTATAAAAATTAATTAACATTCCTGTTAGAGAATAATGCGATAGTGTGAACTTTATTTGTTGAATAATTTTATTCGACGTTGGTGAGATTGAACATTATTGAAACCTATCCTATTATTTTAAATTAAACACAAACTATCGCCAAATTCTGAATCTTGCAAAACTTATAATATCAATTGAATTATCAAATGACGAGTAAATAATAAAATCGGTATATTTAAATTTAAAACATTCCCATCTGATAGTGCCCATAATATTTGTGATTTTTTTTAAATATACAGTATAAACTAAAGTAACGAGGTTTTTTTAAAAATTTGGCCTTATTGTTTTTTCCAAAATATGGACAAACAGACAACACTGTACGTTAGTTCATGAAATCAAGTCAACTTCGTTGATATCGTTCCTGAAATTGAAAATAAACAAGACAGCAAAATAGCTACCGATTGTTAAAATTTGTTATGAAAATTAAGTAACATTTTAGCGGGCCAAAATATTAAGCACATTAAATAAAAACAACTGAAACATATTAAAACAAAACTAGTCAAGTGTTAATAGTTTATAAGGAATATTACAAGAAAATAGTTATGAATTAACTATTGTCTTTTGCTTTTACTCGCTCTGCAAGTACGTACAACTTTATCCTCAACCTCTACTTGGTCATTGCAACTTTTGAAATTAATTTTTATTTTTTGTGTGGTGTACCTGTAAGTGCACTTGTTTGCAAATATAGTTATATTACGTTATTTTTCTCTAAAATTCCACATAAAATAATATGGCCAGCATTTATAACCTGTTCACCTAAAATAAATGGATTAAAACGGGATAAATCCTAAGAAATATAACGTATATATTTATTTACCTAACTGCAATTATAACTCTAGAAGTAATTTCAGCACTCAGAAATCTAAAAATTTCGCTATAAGCTAATAGGGTAGTTACCCTCATCCCTATTTTTGTGAGAACTACCTCTCTTCGCATGTTATACAAATGGCAAATGTCTAAAGTATCCTATTCCAACCACCATTTTGTAAGCGACAGCAGCGCCTCTATAGGTAATGTTTATTCTCAATAAAATATGCATCTTACTAAACATAAATGAATTGATATACGTATTGTTCGCGACTTATGGCGTAAGAATTATCCCTAACTCAAGTTAAAATCATTTTTTTCTTTGTATGTTGCAATATATAAAAACAAATGATTTTAACTTGAGTTAGAGAAAACTCTTACGTTAGCAACCCGACATTAATGAATTAATTGGTCTCGACGTGCAATCGTAAAATAGGAATCTGATCTCTATATAAGCAAAATAAAAATAGGATTATCATTCTCAACAATGAAATTATGAACACTATCCGGGCTAGTCAGATACGGTATTAAGAATTTTTCGATAACGGTTAAAAAAGGTTTTCTTTGTAATTTTGTTTTATTAAAATTTACACATTTTAAGGAAAAATACAATGCAGTTCAACATATTTTATTATTAACTCTAAAAAGCTATAAAAGCTAATAACAGCCTAAGTTAATTATAATAACCTACCCTAACTTAATTTAAACTTACCTGTGAATCATCTGACTGAAACAGATTTGCAATCCGTTAGAAACAATTACTAGCAGTAGCAACAAAGAACCAGCACGATCGCTTGAACGCGTAACTGTATCATATATATGTATATATAAACAAGTATATGGCGCCTGGCCTATTCGCGACTGAAACTAACGTTGGCGGCGCTGCGTACAACAGCTGATGGCGCACGAGAAGCGTATATGTCAGAAGTTTTTTCTTAATATTTATCTGTTCAAACAATATTTCGGCAAAAAAGCACTGTATTTAAGTCACTATATTTTAAAATACATCTTAATTCGCATAAACTGCTGCACAACAAGCTACAAATATTATCCAAATATACGCTTCTGTTTAATTTAGCTAGTCACCACCAGACGTCTCACTGTTATTTGCAGTCGCGAATACTCTCAATGTAAAGTAAATCTGGCCGTGATAGGGAGTAAGATATACATATGTCTGCTTCTCTTTGTCACTCTTAAACACGATGCGCATGCTCGGGTAACGTCAATTCATTAAAAAAAAAACAGGATAAAAATATGCCTTGCTCCTTCTTTTAATTCCCGCCACGTAACTGTAGTTTTTTCGACCAATAGCAAGGTCGTAATTTAGACATGCGCAAACAATTCACAGGACTTAAACGGAAACGGCAATACCTAGCTCCATCCTTGTATTAGGGAACGGCTAGCCAGCGTTTTTGAGCCATATACTTGTTTATATATATATATGGACTGTATAGGGGAAAAATTTTAAGATCGTAGCGCCACGCGGATTTTTTTGAAACCATTCTAAATCAGATACCACTTGACATTTACTAGTAAATAATAGCGACAAGTGTATCAAAAAACGACAAAAAATAAATAATTGTTTGGGATTTTCTGATTTTGTGAAGTGACATTACTTGTAAACATCTAAAATACTACATTTTGTGATCTGGTTTTAAGTTATGGCGGTTTTCCATTGTCGATTATTTTAACTATATTGGGGGAAATAATAATTCCCGTGTTGTTTACCAAGGGGTAGAAATCTACAATGCTGGGCATATAATATTGTGTGGAGTCACTGAAAAAAACAGAGAGTTCATAAAGATGTATGCATTATGTCTACAACTTGTGCATTACAAACCCACACACAATAACAGGAATTCTCAAGATATGCGATAATAAATACAAAATTGAAAATATTTTTTGTAGTCACTATCATTAAAATGTAATGAGCAAACTTTGATATAAGGGCTCACTTTTTTTCCAATTTTTAAATTGTTTATCTAAACATCGCGTCGATTCCTAACCTCTTGCTTTCCCAATTTTGTTTCGAACCGTACGGTGTCTGATATTAGTGGAAACAAATGAAACGATATTTCCGGGTTTCTTCTTTGCAATGAATTGCACATAGGCACACAACAATATGTATTATACATTTTTCAATGATTATAATAAAACTTTAAAAACAAACTTCATACAAAACCAATACAGAAAACGAAATGTTATCTGATGTACACAAATTCATGAAACGCTCACCAGATGGTAGGGTGCTTAGCTGCAAATCCCTATAGTCCAGCAACGAGATAATTTTGCGACATGAAAGCTGTGGCGAGTTGTCTCGTTCCACACTGCAAGCGAGTTTAAAATTGGAATCCTCGGCATGCGAAATCAATTATTGAAAATTGTCCGACCTGAAATCATCGGTTTTAATATCCAGAAAAAAGGCGCCTATAGACGGTGGCCGTAACATGTAGTACTGGCGAATACTTGTACAATGTGTACCATACAGACGATGAAGGGTCAGTGCTGGCAAAGTATAAAAATAGCGAACATAAGCCAACGTTTGTAAAATGGCGTCTGACAGTGAAAGTGAAGTTATGATCGCAGCTTTTGATGTTTAATTTAGATTTACAGTATAAAAAATTACTTTTTACTTTAAGTAAACTTCATCATTAAGTAAAAATGGTTATAACCCTCTTTTTGAACATAACACTATCGACTGATGAAAAGACAAGTGTGTGCGCGTCGTGTGTACGGTGCTCAAGATTATTACAGTAAAGGTTGTCTCGTAATGTTCTGACCAATCAGAGCGTGAGAGGGAATACGTCATAGTACGGATTAATTCAAACTAGAATACAAAAGGTGCATGTTTTTAAATATTTTATTGACTGTATTCATAATAGATATTTATTTCAAAACAGTTCTACTGAATAAATTATAAAAAAAAAAATATATATTATAAAAACCTAAGGATATTTTCTACTGATTTATATAAAATTTAAGGTGATGGTTATTTATATTATAGTTAATAAATAACAATAAAATCGAATATAAATATAATTTTAGGTATATTTAAATAAAAATAGAAAAACAAATTGCTATAATAATATAGTAATTAATAAAATTGGAGGTTATATCTGTTTTTAAAAACGGCTGAACGTATTTTGGAGTAGAACCAGGATCAAATATAAGCATGATATCTCAAAATTTTCTTTCTTAGGGGGTGTTTCTGGGTTAAAACTGGTACTAAAAAACTTAAAATGTTTCATTTATAAACAGAACTATCTTAACAGAAAAAACTATACAATCAAAATTGTTTATAAAAAAACAAATCTTATTTGTTCTATGTATTTTTTCAATATGATGAATATTAGGGTAGTTATCCTAAAACATTGAAATATTTCACTTCACATAAAAAATGAATGTAAGAAAATTTATTTAGAATGAAGAAAATTTCCTTTTATGTTCAATAAGATGAATAATGGGGGGAGGGAGCATGAGGAGCGCTACTTATACTCTTGAAATATCTTACTTATTATTTACTTAATGAGAAAAGTGACACTAAACACACTAAGAAGAAATTAAAACCAGTAGAAAATCAAAAAATTAAACGATATTTTTACATTTATAGACAAAATTCAAACTTCACGTGTATATAACATTTACAATAAACAAAGGCTGAGTACCGTTAGCATAGCGATGACGTATATTTATCCCCACCAGTTCAAGTTATGAGACAACCTTTACTGTAATAATCTTGGTGCTAGTCGACTTTCGCTTCCGAGGCGGTATTCTATCACAAGTCAAAGGAGTTTGACCAGCATCGGTGCAGACTTGTATATGCATGTTAGCACCGTACAAGATTATTACAGTAAAGGTTGTCTCATAACTTGAACTGGTGGGGGTAAATATACGTCATCGCTATGCTAACGGTACTCAGCCTTTGTTTATTGTAAATGTTATATACACGTGAAGTTTGAATTTTGTCTATAAATGTAAAAATATCGTTTAATTTTTTGATTTTCTACTGGTTTTAATTTCTTCTTAGTGTGTTTAGTGTCACTTTTCTCATTAAGTAAATAATAAGTGAGATATTTCAAGAGTATAAGTAGCGCTCCTCATGCTCCCTCCCCCCATTATTCATCTTATTGAACATAAAAGGAAATTTTCTTCATTCTAAATAAATTTTCTTACATTCATTTTTTATGTGAAGTGAAATATTTCAATGTTTTAGGATAACTACCCTAATATTCATCAAATTGAAAAAATACATAGAACAAATAAGATTTGTTTTTTTATAAACAATTTTGATTGTATAGTTTTTTCTGTTAAGATAGTTCTGTTTATAAATGAAACATTTTAAGTTTTTTAGTACCAGTTTTAACCCAGAAACACCCCCTAAGAAAGAAAATTTTGAGATATCATGCTTATATTTGATCCTGGTTCTACTCCAAAATACGTTCAGCCGTTTTTAAAAACAGATATAACCTCCAATTTTATTAATTACTATATTATTATAGCAATTTGTTTTTCTATTTTTATTTAAATATACCTAAAATTATATTTATATTCGATTTTATTGTTATTTATTAACTATAATATAAATAACCATCACCTTAAATTTTATATAAATCAGTAGAAAATATCCTTAGGTTTTTATAATATATATATTTTTTTTATAAATTATTCAGTAGAACTGTTTTGAAATAAATATCTATTATGAATACAGTCAATAAAATATTTAAAAACATGCACCTTTTGTATTCTAGTTTGAATTAATCCGTACTATGACGTATTCCCTCTCACGCTCTGATTGGTCAGAACATTACGAGACAACCTTTACTGTAATAATCTTGGACTAGCACCAAGTCCAACGTGCATTGACTGTGACTTGTTGCCTATTCAAACGATCCGCGAAACTAGACAAGTGTAAACATTGGCCGTGACATCCCACACCGTCTGTAGGTGCCTAAGGCTAGGGTTACACTGTATCCGCGCGTGCGGTAACGAGTGTTTACACTGAACGTTCTTGTCCTGATCCGCGGATGGGTGGTTTCAGTACATACGTGCGACTTGCCTTTCATTCAAATTAAACTTATTTACTTCGCTTTTTTTATTTTAAATATCTGTTACTGAACAGCAAAAACAACATTATTTATAGTAATAAAACAAATTATTTTTGTTCTATGCGTTTTTAGATGAATATTTGGGGAGTTACGGGGTTATCTTGAAACATCTCCATTATTGTAACAGCAAAAACGTGTATGACACAAATTGTTTAGAATAAAAAAACAAAAATTATTGTCGTGAAATAAAAGTACAAAAGTACTTTTTCATCTGGATGAATAATAATTTTTACGTGAATCTCGAAAAAAAAAGACAGACAAATTATTTTTTGTTGATTTTTTCGGACAGAATCAAACCTATTTGTTTCTGTAGAACTTCAAAGAAATGAAGAAAACAAACTAAATAAATAAACAGGTAAATAACGAAATAAAAAATTCCCAAAACTCATATTTTTGGCCTGTTGGATGCATCAAAAAACAAACATGTTTGTGCGTCGACGCAAGTTACCGCACGCAAGTAGAGTGAATTCAAATTGAGTTGAGTTCATCAATAAAACTGTGCAGAAATGATTTTTCGTCTGGACGGGTCTAATTTACTTATAATAGGGGTGTTAGGTTTCTTACTGCTAGCCGTAGAAGTCTTGTGTGTGTTAGGAGCTTTCAACGTGTTTATATAAAAATTTATTTTTCTATTCATAATTAATTTGCCTCCTGTCATTTATGACTGACATATTTATATTAAACAGCATTTTATTTATATTTTAATATACAGCTTTTAAATCGTTCCTTAACTAATTCAATAAAAAATATTATTTAATTGTCCCATTTTGTTTAAAAATATTTTATTTGTCTCCGCCACTGGCGTTATCTTGTTTGCGCAATTTTGTAACGGTCATGGATCCTTCTCTATTTGAATCGAGTCTATGCATGTACTGTAACCATGTTCATTTAACTTCGTGTGTTTGTTTTGTTGTCAGTTCTCGTGCGTTCAAAAAATCGCACGTTTCCGCATCCAATATAACTGCACACTTCAGAAGCGTAATAAATTATTTACTAAGTTCGAGCATATTAGTCTGCATGACAGAACATATGTGACTCCCTCACATCTTATCCTATTGCTAAAAGTGTAATGAAACCTTTGTACAAATTGTTTTCTTTGTTGCTGATTAACGAAATGCTTTATTGAGAACACATTTATATCTAGGCAGTGTAATGAAATTTTTGACTTAATATGTGATTTAGCAGAGCGTGCGATAGTGAGCTAAAAATACTTGTAGTCCCACGCGAACTAATTAAATGTGAGGACACAAGCTGTGTGAATGGGTGTCATAGCGTACTGTTCGACGATTTTTACCACTGCATAGTGGACACGCTGCACAGATCTTCTGTGCATGTGTCTAAATGAATAAAAAAAACGCACGAGAAGGCAAAAACGAGTGCAAGGATGGAATGAACATTAAAATCTACAAACTGCGAGAAGGGACGCCAAGGAGGCACTAAGTATCTGGTTTGAAAACAGAAGACTATGTTCGGGCGAGATCAACCAACTACGTGCTATTACTAGAACCCGCTTCAATTGGCAATTTAAGAAGCACCGTCAAACTCTACAGGTGAAAAAAAAAAAAAAACAGACAAAATAACAGCCCTGTACCACCGCTAAGATTTTTATAAATTCTTGTATAGGGGAAAGGTGTGGAATGATGGCCACTGGGGTAATGATAGACAGCCTTTATTTCAGAGTACGTAAGCGCTAAGGAAATTTTGAATATGCCATGACATCTAGTAAAAAATAACATCACTTCGATTTTGTGCAGGAAAATTCCACTATTGTCTATCGTTGTGCAAAGTGGGTTAATTTTGTCTTGTGTATTTGATATAAGAAAACTACACATTTTTATGGTAAGTACACTTTTATTTAAAAACTTGTATATTATTTTTTTAGTGTTTTTATATGATGTAGTCTATGTACTACAATATAGTATGTTCATAATATCCTAAATTAAAGAAATTATATTTTATTAATAATTTGACAGATTATTGTATTTTGGGGTAATGATGGGCGAAATGTCAAGGGTAATGGTGGCCGGCCATGATTACCCCGTTATATTTTGATTGGTTTCTTACAGATGCGTCGTCATTATACGAAAAAATCTAAGAAGGCCTCATGGTTGATCGGTCAACTGAATGTTGCTTTTGAGGCCGTAAAGAACGGTATGTCTCTAAGAGAAGCTTCAAAATTATTTGATATTCCCAGAAGTACTCCCAGAGTACGTTGAGACTGAAAAACAAATCCAGTGCAGCTCCTTCTCTTGGACGAAAATCGCTGTTTTTAGCTGAAGAGTAAAAGCAACTGCTTAAGCAAGTAATTCCATTTTAAAAACTGTTTTACGGCATTTCTTAAAACGAGATTAAGAAGTGTGCATACCAGTATACACTGAAAAATATTTTACCTAAACCAATTGTACCTAAGAGGCAAATTCTACAAGACCGCACAAGCAAAAATAGTTGCGAAGGTGTTATAGGATCCATGAAGGAAACGAAGAGGGATACAAGCAAAAGAATTACTAAGGCTCAAAATAATTACAGAATAGGCGAGTGAGTCTGACGCTGATGACTTTCAAAATAGTGCAGATGAAGGCAAAGAAGTTGATGAGAATTTGTGTTTGTTTGTGGCGAATTTGGAAAAAAACTATTGCTTATATGTGATCGCCACTGTGATGTAAAAAATTCTGGAACGTATATTGATCAGGAAAACTGAAAGCCAACTTAAGTCTGCTGCCAATTAGTTAGGATTTAAGAAAAATCACGGAACGGGGATGACCATATATGCGTTGAAATGTCTAGGGTTTTGTAGGCATAAACAAGAAACTCTAGACACTCCTATATCCTTTGACTCATATGAACAATATTTTGCTGATTTATTCTCTAAGAATCTGGAGATAGAATAACATATAGAAATGGCTAGGGTTTCGTAGGCATAAAGGAGAAACTCTAACACTCCTATATCCTTTGACCGACACGAACAATATTTTGCAGATTTATTTTCTAAGAATCTACGAATATAATTATATACAGAAATATCTAGGGTTTCATAGACATAAACAAGAAACTCTTATATCCATTGACCGATGTGAGTGATATTTTGCAGATTTATCTTCATATAATACTGACCTTATTTGTTATTTACACGATTATTTAAACAGATTTGAGATATTTTTGAATACATTTTGGTAAAAATGGTAAATTAATGTAAAAATAAATTAAATGTTATAAATTACCTTTATTTTCAAAAATGTAAATGTAATGCATTGAGTAAAACTCGCACTTCATGAAGTAAGGCGTATGGTTAGAGAAAAAAGTCAGACGCGTCGAGCAAGTTTAATTTTAAGCCACATTAAGGTAAGATGTGTTTGCCAACATGGTTGGCAACGGGTACACTAGTAGATAATTGAGAAGTGACACGCTCGGATACGCAGTCTGGTGGTTAAATATTGTACTAGGCGCCTGTAGTACTGTTTGAACTTACTACATATGTTCTAGTATTGATTTTTTGTTAGAATGTCAATAGAAGTTGTGAAAAACTGTAAAAGTAGAACAAATTGTAGTGTTTTTGGCTGTCATTCAAGACAGGACGAAGATAGGCATCTTAGTTTTTTTCTTTTCTTAAGAAAAATGGAGGGAAAATTAATATCAAGTCCAGATTGCAAAAGATTTGGTTATGGACAGGAGGAAGGCATGGGAATATATTTTGAGTTAAAAAGTAACTGATACTATGCGAGTTTGTTCATTACATTTGTCGCAGAAAAACTAAACTGCACTAATATATTAATATCTAATAAATAATAGGTAATAATATTAGCTGCTTCTGTCCAACTAAAACATGAGGCAATCGATTATTTCATGAGGCAATGAACATAATGCAGTTGTTTACAAACATAATTCATGTATTGTAAATTCAGATGATCGACACTCAGATGTACCACATAAAATTAAATGCCCGGCATTTAACACCTGATCAACTACAAATTACACTTCAATAAATCTATTGTAGTTAAACTTTAAATACTGTAATTTGATGCCCAGCTTCTATTATACGCCTCAATACATATATAGCGCATAAAAATTTAAAAATTTCGCAAATATTTACTCGCATTTACATAAAATAAAAATGTACTGTGCTTAAATTAACCTGTTCGCTGTTAGCATATTGACAGGTGAATACTAGACACGACAGCCATATTGCCTTGGAGTACAGCGCTGCCAACGGTAATGTCACTTCTCAATAAACATTTTACGAATGAATTACCGATCTTTCACTTGCATAACTGTTGTGTATTGGTGACTCAACTTAACGCGTATCCCTCTAGCGGCAAAAAAGCGAACACTTCGAAAAAGGTTACTGTCATTGTTTACGTATAATTCACCATGTGTTTTATTGTTTCTGTCCATTCTCACTCCATTTTTACAGCGAATAAAGTGATAAATTTAAGAAAAAAAGATTAAATACTCCTTGTTGTGTGTATGGTAGTCAATCCACAGGAAGAACATCTTCGAATATTAGATTGAAAGATTATCAGTGATTCTAAAATTTTGTTTCTATTGAAGGGAATTTATACTGTTCAGATGATTTTAAACAAGTTTTTAACGTTGAATTTTTCATTTTCCCTGTCTCACATGTGCAAGAAAATCGTTTAATGTTGTGTAAATTATTGTTAATATAATTAAAGCCCTTGTTATTTCATGGGAGTGTTCCATAACTGTGTTAGTTTGCAAATATTTGACAGTTTTCTTGTGTAGAATAAATTACAAGTTCTCTTTCTATAAAATTTCTTGAGATATGTGTAGATATTAAGTATTCAAATAAATGTTTTAAGTTCAAAGTATAACATTTTATTTTCTCTGTGAGTATAAGCCGGCACCAACATACAATATATAACCTCTGAAAATATTCATTTACAAGCAGCAAATTTTATCATAAAATGGATTCACATATATTTATACACTTTTTTAATACTCGGTTATAATTTAAATATACTGTATACAGCAAGAAAACGTAAATTAGACCAAAAATTGATTACAAACCAATACTGTTTACATACGTTGACAGATGACTATCCTTTTTCGTGTCAAAAGTTTACAAGCCGATAGTGGCGCCGTTTCGGTAATTATAGTCGCGAATATGAATTCTTGCCTGCATGAGTAACCGTTCCGTATTGAGTCGTCAAGTCTTAGTTCTGCATGGGCACGGCACATTAGAAGTCAAAACTAATAAATAATATTGGTTTATTTTAGTGTAATTCAATTTTTAATTGATTATTAAACTTGAATCTACATGTAGGCATTAATAATATGTTTTCCAATACTCGATTGCGCCGGTTATAGTTTAAAAATTAGTTAACTAATTGTGAATTAAGGTTAATTATGGATTAAATGTACGGCTGCATCATGTGTTGAGGTGGTAGTTAAGTAATCCATAAAAATTACAGAATTTTGACAGAACTTTTGCAAATATTTTTCTTAGCATGGCGACACCGTCAAGAAAAAAGTATAACTTGACATAATTTTTCTTTTATTTGTTTCATTTGACTGACGCACTGTCAATAAACAAAATATACAAATTGACGTTCCATTAAGGTCCTCTAAAAAATATAAGTAATGGCTGAAAAGGCTAAAAGAAGTCGCGCTGCAAATTTTACGCCAGAAGAAAAACTCGTGTGCCTAAATGTAATAAAAAAATATAAAGAAATAGTAGAATCTAAAGAGACTGGTGCAATATCATGGCAAGAAAAAGAAAATATTTGGAATAAAATAGAGGCAGAATTTAACAGTCAATCTCCTAGTTGCATATTTAGAAGTGTGGACAACCTCAAAAGTTTTTATAACAATAAGAAAAAAGAAGTGAGAAAAATAACTGCAACAGAAAAAAATAATATAAAGGCAACAGGAGATGGTACAGTGACATCAGATCCTATACTGGAAATTACCTTGGACATTCTAAATAAGAACACAGGGTCTGGTACAAATAACAATAAATTTGACGGTGATTCGTCAGGCCAGGATCAAATAAAACATGTAAGGATATTCATATTGTTAATTACCTTGTTTACATGTACTGCTACTCCCCAAGGCTTATAGAATTACTAAGGTTACCTCATATGAACATGACCTACTCAACGTCATGTGACCCGTGACGTCAGTGCCAGTCCTATCAGTATTGCCGTAATACACATCATAAGCGTCTCACCTCACATTTATAGTAAAAATAACACGCAATTCAGAAAAACAATATTGTTTACAAATAACAAAAATATGATAATATTTTACAATGTTTTAGAATTGCCAATTACATAAATATACAGCGAAAAAGTATTGTTCCCTTAAAAGTAACTGTAAAAGAAAAACCTAAAATTATATAGCGACACCTCAGACTTCTTTCTCTAGCCATAGGCCTTACTTTATCCCATTCAAATTAAATCAACTCTTCGCCCATTATTAAAAACTGGACAAATAATGAGTATTATTCCGAATTATTTATTCATTAACTTTTTAAGATGGGAAAACGAGTCATTTTCACTCAGTGCATTACATTTATAATGTTAAAACTAAAAATGAGTTGAGACGTTAAATTAAAATTATACTCATAAAATAAATTTTCCAATTTCTTATATAATATAAAAATAGGCACACGGAAAAAAGCGCACATGAAAAAATACACGCACGGAAAAAGCGTACTTACACTATATCTCAAATCAGTTTGAAATAAATCGTGAGAATCGTGTATTTCACAGTAAAATTTAATTGTTTTCCCGCTTTAATATATTGCGTTCACATTTGTAAGGTCAAACCAGATCTGGTTATTTTGGTTACTTTTATAGTGTAGTACTGACTTTTAAATGTAAATTTGTCATTTCAAAATATTCCTTACGCTATTCGCGACTGCAAATAACAGTGAGACATCTGGTGTTGACTGGCTAAATTAAACAGAAGCGTATATTTGGATAATATTTTTAGCGTGTTGTGCTGCAGTTTATGTGAATTAAGAAGTATTTTAAAATATAGTGACTTAAATACAGTGCTTTTTTGCCGAAATATTGTTTGAACAGATAAATATTAAGAAAAAACTTCTGACATATACGCTTCTCGTGCGCCATTAGCTGTTGTATGCAGCGCCGCCAACGTTAGTTTCAGTCGCGAATAAAACATACTTCATATTTGTTGGTTATGATCATTATAACTAAGATATCATTTATCTTTATGTCATATGTCAAATGGAATGACATTTTAAGAAAGTGAAATTTTTTACCATGTTTTAATATCAACATGACACACAATTTCAAAAGTGCAAACTATGTATCAATGTGTAATTTTTACCAAAATATTTTAAATATTTCGAACCAATTTTAAACTTAAACAAATAAGTTGTCACCTAGTGGCGCTGATATGATTGACCAAACTCGGCCGGTAATTTTTGGTAAAAATTATTCATTTTTACCAAAGCGTGTTTTACTCACTGCATTATATTTACATTTTTGAAAATTTAAAACGTTAATCGTAGAAATAAAAAAATAATAAAGCATTGAAAAAATAATAATAAAGAAAAGAAAGTAATATTTTTCTTACATACTTTCATCAAAATCAAATATTTTTTTAAATAATTATTTTTCTGCTACTAATAATTTTAATTTATATTATTTTTGTGTAAACATATCAATTAACAACTATTATTATCACTCGTTATATGTCAATACACACTTCGGTGAGTTTCGGAATATTTCGTTATATGTTGGAATCTCGCTTCAAATTTGTTTTTGACATACGCACCTACGCAGGGACACACGTTGGTGTATTATATTATAGATTATTTTTCCCCTAAACTAACAAGAGCGTAATCCTGCGGGTACGCATATCCTTGGTTGGGAAGCCAGCAAGTAAATACCACCTCGATAAATAATTCTTTATTACTACTTATCACACTCTGTTCTATCAGATAAAGTAGTTTTTTTTTTATGTAAAAATGCCTTAGTATAGTCGGATTGCCGATAAGTGACTGTTCGTTGCTACAAGTATCGATATTCAATACTATATGCTTTCTCTGTCTATATCAATTATTTGCATACCCATAGTAACGTATAGTGACGCAAGTTGACAACTAACCTTCCAAATTATTTGAATAAAAAACAAAACATTAGAAAGAAATGGCAAGATTCGTAGATATCTTTACTAATTAGAGCGCGAAAATAAATTTACAGCAGTACTCAAACAAACAAAATTATTAATTTTAAGGTTATAATTATAAATAAGGAAAAATTTATAATCATACGTAAATTTTGAATTATAATTTTTTGTTTATTCCAGCAGATTTAAAAATAAGTTTGTGAATTTTATAATTGGCCCCAAGCCGTATTTTAATTAATATTTATTACCAGACACTGACAGTTAAAGCAAATAACAAAAAACATTTTTAAAATCGCTGAAAAATGGTAACTAGATTATTATATGAATGCACTACTTGATTCATACATGTAACAGTCACTTATCAGCAATCCGACTATAGTCTATATTTGTAACTTTAACCTTCATATATTTTAGGTAACGAATATGGAACAAGAAGAAAGTTCATTGGATAGAGAAGAAAATACTTTTGAAATAACATATGTAAGTTATCTTCATATTGTGTCTAACAATTGTGTTCTCATAAATCTTGGTTTTGAAGGATAAGTCGGCAGATGATTCCCAACAAGTATCTAATAAAGTTGAGGAAACAACCGAAAATGACATTAGGGTCAACTACACGCCTCAAATGTTAGAAAGAACAACAAATTCAAATTTACCAAATACAAGTAATACTCGTATTCAAAAATGGTCTTCTAGACGAAGACCGCAAGCGTTTCTACTAACGGAGAACGTTGCAATAAAGTATGAAAAGGTAGCGGACATGAAGGCTGAAATCGCAAAAGTCCAGCTAGAGCTGTTAAAGACCCAAAAAATTAATGAAGATTTGGAGAACAAAAGAAAAACGGAAGCATACGAATTAAAAAAGAAAAGAGATTTAGAAGAATTCCAACTGCGAAAAAAATCACTTCTTCTTGATATTGAAATTAAAAATGCCCAACTTAAAAAATTACAAAGTTTTCATGAAAATTCGATTGTCTGACTGGTCCACTGAATTTTAATTTTTTCTTATACACCTATTCTATACTCAACTAGCAGTGTACCCGATGCTTTGCTACCGGAAAAAATACAGTCAAAGCCGGTTTAGACCGGGCCCATGTCGGAATGGGTTCAAATTAGATTTGGTGCGAATAGTTTAATTGTGGTCCAATTATATATTTTTTGTTTTACTCTACCATTGTATAAATATGTGCTTGTTCACAAATAATTTAAGTGAGATAATTCTTTAGCGTTTTCAAGGCGAAATGACATATTTCTGGAGGCCACAAACTGTTTTAAAGATGCCTATACTAATTCTCCCATCGGAGTGTCTCCCGATCTCCGTCATATCCCGTGAAATCTTAAAATTTTGGTAAAATAGTAGACAGAGTAGGTACTATTTTTTCTGTTTAATGCAGGTCTAATATAGTTCTCTTTAAAACTCCTTTATCAAAATCGTCTATATTTCTTTTCGTACGATCCTTTTGTACACTTTTTCTAGGTGAAGAAAATTTCGAGGGTTCACCATGATAGATTATGTTTTTTTTTTTTTAAATTCTTGTTACGCCTGTTGCAGCAGCTACTCAAGCAAAAACTGATTTGAAAGGAATAATAGGTTCCCCAGCCTCATAAAGTCAAAATATAATTATTTCGCGACTTTGGCTAGTAATAGCGCGACCATTTAACTTACTTTTAAAAGGCATATTTACTATTGCTAGATTTTCTACCGACTGTACTCAGAGCGATGTTGCCCGCACGAACTACCGAGATTAAATGCGTCCCCACTCCTACATATTTGAGCCATTTAAGATTTTGACCGAACAATCCCGATCTCAATATAATTGTACAACCAACTATTGAAGGGAAATTCCCGTGTTCTCACTGACGGTTTAATAGATATTCCAATGGTCCATTATAATTAAAAACAAAATTATTAATTTCTCGTTTCTAATGGGACTTTTTTGAGATTTTCGATTTTTCTAGTTATGATGAAGGCATTTTCTACCTGTATGCCAAATTTCAACTCGGTACCATATCTGGAAGTGGGTTAGAATTTCCGGACATATCCACAAATATTCTCTTTTATATATAAAGATATGTTAAGTTTACTGGCGATAAAATGTTCAAGGTTAGATTAAAAATTTTACATAACATCGCTTTATAAATATAAATTTTAGTACAGGATAGGGGTATTAAGGTAAGGCCACACTAGAGATGGTAACGATTAATCGAATGATTGAAATAATCGATTATTTTGCTTCAGTTAATCGATTAATCATATGATATTTTTGGTTTCGATTAATTAATAATTAATCGATCAATTTATTTTTAAGTTTATTTTATTTTCAAGAAACTACTTAGTTGTATTGTTGAAACACTGGTCGGTAGATGACTTTGTTCCCTTTTTAGGGTTTTGTAGGTATGACCAAAAAACCCTTATACCGTTATTTTGTCGTTTGTCTTTCTGTTCGGTAAAAATTGTAGCCAAATGGCTAAACCTAGAGAGTTGAAATTTAGCATATACAACTCTTTGACCCGCACATAGGAAAGTTGCTAAAACATCTAAAAAACATATCCCCCTCAAAATATAAACAAATATCTGCTCATCGAAAAAAAAAAAATTAAAAGATTCTGAGTAGGGTCATTCCATGTCAAGTGGTCTAGGGCTCCCCGCGCGACCATTTCAGATTTAGCTGAAATTTTGTGTGGAGGACTCCCTATGTCCCAAACAAACTTTGGTAAAATTTTAGGTTCGCCGGCGGAATATTTGTGGCGCTATAGCCCTTTGTTTGACCCCATACTGGAACCCGCGACAGTACGACAGCGAGATTTCAACAACTTTGAGTCCTAATATCTCATTCACAAGCTTTTCAAAATGCACGAAATTTTGCCAACTTGTACAACTTTATGGGCTTTATTCAATGATATTAATTAAACTTTTTATATGTTGCACCCAAAAAGTGTAAAGTGGTTCAAAGTTGGCCAAAAATTTTACTGTTCAGAAAAAATGTAAAGTTTAGTTTTCTACAGCTATGGCTGTAGTTAAGCTACAGTCGTGATACTTTGCACATAGTGTCTCTGCATAACTCTCTTTTCAAATGTTTGGTTTTAACTTTCTAGCTACTCTTGTTAGCTTACAAATTTAGTGTAAAGTCTGTGATTTGTGTAAAGTAGCCAAAAATAGGGTATTTTCAAACCGATTTTGCAGAAAAGAGTCACCCAGAAACTTTTTGAAACCTACTCCATTAGAAAGAGCATATTTTAGACCCCCTAAAAAAGTTTGATAGATGTTTCAACGCAGACATATAAGGCCCTAAAACCAGGTGTAAATCAGGGCGTCATTGCCACGGCGATGCTGTATGCTACAACATGCAATTCTCCTTTATCTTTCAAGAGGTCCCTACATAACGTTTTGACTATTTTTAGCATGATGTCTGTCGGTCTGTCTGTCCGTCCGTCCGTCTGTCTGTCTGTCCGTCCGTCTGTCTGTCTGTGTACACGTGCAGACCAAATTCGACTAAAAGGATTTTTATGAAACTGCATATTTAAGCTTTTGACATCAATGGCACGAGTTGATCAACTTTTGGTAAAAATCGGTCGACTAGAAATGGGAGTTTCCTCGTGTCGATTTTAAGATTTTTGCGAATATTTAGCAACAGAAAAATATTTCGAAAAAATTTATTTAACAAAAGTTGCTATAAATGCAATAACTAACAACTTTTATTTGAGACGTTTTTTTGATAAAACGAAAAAAATTTAAAAATTTTTGTAAAATTTTTCGAAATTTTTTCGTCACAAAGTTTAGGAGACTCTGAAAAATAACCTAGAAATAATATATGACAACCTATAACTGTTCAGGCTAACAAATATGGCATTAATAAAGCGGAAAATTTTAAGAAAAAAAAAACTGAAAAAATGGCGGTTATGTCATAGGTGATTGCCATAGAAATGTGTTTTAGGTATAGGAGGTTGCCAATGCAATGAGATCGGTACGACAGTAAGACTTGGGTACTTATGCAGTACCTGTATGTAGTATAAAAACAACTAACAATCTGAAAGATAGAAACTGCATGTTGTAGAATTCAACATCGGCGTGGCAATGCCGCCCTGTTTTGCACCCTGATTTTAGGGCCTTATATGTCTGCGTTGAAACATCTATCTAACTTTTTTAGGGGGTCTAAAATATGCTCTTTCTAATGGAGTAGGTTTCAAAAAGTTTCTGGGTGACTCTTTTCCGCAAAATGGGTTTGAAAATACCCTATTTTTGGCTACTTTACACAAATTGCAAACTTTACACTAAATTTGTAAGCTAACAAGAGTAGCTAGAAAGTTAAAACCAAACATTTGAAAAGAGAGTTATACAGAGACACTATGTGCAAAGTATCACGACTGTAGCTTAACTACAGCCATAGCTGTAGAAAACTAAACTTTACATTTTTTTCTGAAGCGTAAAATTTTTGGCCAACTTTGAACCACTTTACACTTTTTGGGTGCAACATATAAAAAATTAATTAATATCATTGAATAAAGCCCATAAAGTTGTACAAGTTGGCAAAATTTCGTGCATTTTGAAAAGCTTGTAAATGAGATATTGGGACTCAAAGTTGTTGAAATCTCGCTGGCGTACTGTCGCGGGTTCCAGTATGGGGTCAAACAAAGGGCTATAGCTCCACAAATATTCCTCCGGCGAACCTAAAATTTTACCAAAGTTTGTTTGGGACATAGGGAGTCCTCCACACAAAATTTCAGCCGAATCCGTGAGGGTCGCGCGGGGCACTTTTTTAAAATTAGACCACTTGACATGGAATGACCCAGTAGGGTATCAAATGAAAGCCCTTAGTACGTGGATTAACGATCAAAATTTTATTTTTGAAAAATAACTTATTTTGACGTGATTTCTGCCAAAATTGTACAAAAAGTAATTGTCCCACACCCTGTAGCCCAGATGGTTTAAAATAAAAATCGGAAAAAATTCTAAGTAATGTACATTTGTGTGAACCGGAATAGTACAACAGGAATTTTTGATCAGATTATGTTTTCGGAAAATAACGCATTTTTTGTGTTTTTGGCTTGACCATGTAAAATATTTAATAACTTATGTAACAAAGTAAACCAGCATGCTTTATGGAGCTATATTTATGAAGCTAATAAATTTATTGGTGATTTCCAAGTTACAAAATCCTTCTAATAGTTTATTAGCAACATAATTTTTTGTTTTTGTATTGGAATTTCTTATGAAGATAGTGCAAGAGGGATAAAGCTAAATACGTAAATTTGTAGAGCTAAAGTGAGATGAAATTTTGACACTGAATATTTTGACATTAAATATTTTGACAATAAATAGTTTGACTTTACATTCAATGACATTACGTATATTTTTTGTGTTACTGTTAAAATGACAATTAAACGGCGTTCAACAAATGTTAAACTTATCAGCAAGTTTCAGCCACACATCTTTATTATTCTGCCAATAATTGCGTCTGTCTTCTTATTTTCTATCATTTTTAGGGTTTTGTAGGTATGACCAAAAAACCCGTATACCGTCATTTTGTCGTCTGTCTGTCTGTCTGTCTGTCTGTATGTCTGTCTGTCTGTCTGTCTATTCGGTTAAAATTGTAGCCAAACGGCTAAACGTAGAGAGTTGAAATTTGGCATGCTTATACAACTCTTTGACCCGCACATAGGAAAAATACTAAAACATCTAAAAAACATACCCCCCTAAAAATATAAACAAATATGTGCTCATCGAAAACAAAAATATTTTTTTTAAATTCTGAGTACGGTATCAAATGAAAGCCCTTAGTACGTGGATTAACGATCAAATTTTTATTTTTGCAAAATAAATTATTTTGATGCGATTTTTGCCAAAATTGTGCAAAAAAATTTTTGTCCCACACCCTGTAGCCCAGATGGTTTAAACTAAAAATCTAAAAAAATTCCAAGTAATGTATATTGGTGTGAACCGAAATAGTACAACAGGAATTTTTGATCAGATTATATTTTCGGAAAATAACGCATTTTTTGTGGTTTTTGGTTCACGAAGTAGAAAAGTTATACCAATGTAAGAAACTCATTAGCAAAGCGTCCGATGGCGCAACGGGTTAGAGCGCTGGTGTCGGAAGCTAAAATTCTCTGGAAAACGAAGGGTTTCGAGTTCGAGTACGGACGGAGTGAGTTTTATTTTTTGTTTTTTTTTTTGCATTTTTATTATGTTGAAATTATTCTGTCAAAATTCTAGTTATATTTTGACAAATGTTGTATTTAATTTTTAAGAGCGTAAATTTAATAACCAGTCTTATTATATGATTAACAGACGATAAATTATTTTAAAAATATCGTTCATTTTGCCGTGATTACTATAAAGTAAAATTTGTCCTACACACTCAGCATACCGCCTTCACTTATTATATACCTGCGAAACCCTGAAATGTGTGAATATTCACACTTCACATCAATTTTTTAGTTTTAATACATATACAGATTCTAAACAGACGTCTATGTACCAAAAAGAAATAAAACACAGGCCATACGAAGCGTTTTATAACTAAACTTGAATCGAGATTTGCCGTTTATGGGTTGATCAGAGCAAAATACGTTTTTGTACATGTGTATGGGTAACCTTTGGAAGCAAAAACCCAGTCGATATCTCATTATAGGTCTGATATATTAAGGAAAGATTTGTTTATTTATTTATTTATATTATTGATATTATAACAACTTTTGTTATGCACATGTTTAATGTTAAGTCAATAATAAGAGAGATATTTCAAGTTTATAAGTAGCGCTCCCTCTGTCCCCCTAAATATTCAAAGCTACACTAAACAGAAAATAATCGTTCTTCAATCAAATAAAATTGTCTTTATAAATTGTTGATGTAAAGTAAATAATAAGCTAAATATTTCCAGTATTTTAGTTTTAGCAACCACCCCCCTCCTCCCTATCCCAGCTTCTCAACCAATTGAATTTTTCTTATCCATCACTATTTAAAGATATTAATAATTATTTAAAATAATATGTCGTGCTGACAATATTTTAGCGGTAATTTTCAAATAAGCACTCCAAACCTTAACATCGCCGTTCCAAAACCTGATCACATGACTACATTATCTTTGAGTAAACTTGAACTCCAAGACTTATGTTTTGGAACGTACCCAAGTTATCCTGAACGTACTCTAAACTAGTTGTTAAGATTTTATAAAACTTTTAACAGTGTACCACAAATTGTATTTTATATTAGACTATTTTGATACGTTAAGGGTACTATTCTACTTTAGCAAACCCACCTTACTGCGCATGCGTGCAGTGTTGGCAATAGTAAAATGTAATATATCAATTTTAATAATTTAAATTTAATATCAATTTATTAAATGAGTTTATTTATAAGAAATATAGAAATAAGTAATATTCCCTTAATTTCTACTGTGATTAGAGTTTTAATATACAAATGTAGTTTAAATTTAATTTAATATTATTTATTTTCACTTTTTTCTGTTGTAGTGATTTATTATGTATTGTATCGATATTTAAAAAAAAAAATTAATTCAGGTGGACAATGAACTGGCCCTCTGCACCACCATGTTATAAACGTATGCACAATGACACAATGATACACAATTTTAATTAGGCTAATCTGGGGGGAAAATTAAGTACTGTGCACCTAAAAACAAGGTAATTAGGTTAGGTTTAGTTAGTAAAAATCTAGGACAACATAAGCCGAAAGACTCAAAGTAACATAAAGGAGTTCGTGTGAAAAAAATATATATATATATAAAGAATGTATACACTTTACAAAATATAACAACAAGGTATAACTACTGAATTACATCCTACACCGCACAAACGTTTTTTACACAAACTTTTTTAAGCTTACTTTTAGCTTTTCGGCTTCTTCTGTCCTAGACTTTTACTAACTAAACCTAACCTAATCACCCAGTTTTTAGGTGCACTAAATTATGTTCCCCCTTTTTTAATCTTTAATCGGCTGTGAATGTAATATTATTATTTATTCTTATTATAAAATACCGAAATATTAATTTAATTAGATTTATTTAACTGAAAGTTAAGCATTATTATACAAATAATTTTAATTCTATTTTGATTTTAGTTTAAATTTACGTGTTTTAATTTTACTATAGTTGGCAACATTGTCTAGTGGGTTTGCTAAAGTAGAATAGTGCCGTGCGTTCAAAGGTGAGTTTGCAGTATAGCTATTATGGCAAATGGGAGCGGTGTTGCCAAATGTTGTAAAAGTGTCAAATGTATCAATTATAATAATATGAAAAACTCGTATGATTTACATCAAAATCAACTCTTATAAAACTCAAAATAACACTCAACAAAAACAAATGGCCATTTGTAGAATACTGCGTCTTCACAGATCAGCGCGTTTTAGAGCTGGCAACGTCGACAAGCAAGAAAAGGATAGCTTCATTGTGCAAACCCATTAGAGAGTATGAAAAAGAACTACTCCATATGCCCTGTACTGCAAACTCACCTTCGAACGTACTATAGAAGTGTATTATACAGAAAAGTAATGTATAGCATAATAATGTAATATTAAAAATATTTTACCCACCAAATAAAAAATACTCTAGTCTGTTTCTTTGGTCTAAGCGGAACTAATTAAGAATTCTAATAATTTTTACCAATTAAGTGAGGCTATTGATAATTTTTTTAGCAAAAGCACATTTCAAACCTTACAAAGATAGCATAAAAATTCCAGTTAGTTCTGCTTAAACGGATGGAATATCCTATATCTACAAACTCTAGCATATTTCTGTTTAAATTCAACAAAATTTATTCTGTTTATGGCTTGTAACCATTTGTTACGTTTAGAAAGGTTATTTATTTCGATTTTTTTTTTTTATTGTTTTGTGGGATTATTATGACTACAGAATTTTAAATAAAATACACCGACCTCAGTAGCACAGTGGTAGCGACCCTGCTTCTCGTGCTAAAGGTCTCGGGTTCGAATCCCGGCCAGGAATGGATATTTGTATGTGTCCTTATCACCTCGTCCTCATTTAAAATAATAAAAAATAAACAAAAATAAAAAAAACGTCATATCATAAATATATCACCGCTCCCAACCCGGATTAGGTCACCGTGAGAGTTGTAGAACTGAAACTTCACTCTTCGGAGTAAAAGGCTCGTGTTCAACATAAAGTAGCAGTACGGTAGTGAAAACTACGGCTTGGTGAGACTACTGTTACATTTTTTTTTTCTTTTGATTTTCGATTTGCCTCCTTATTTTGACTGCATTTCCTACCTATATACCAAATTTCAACTCGGTATACACAGAATTTCTGTTTTATATATATAAAAGATTTTACTATTATATTTAAATATTTATATAAAATAATAGATAAAACATAAATAAATAAAATTAACAAAATTCTTAAAAATGCGCAAAAATAAAAAACCAGAAAACAGCTGCTCGACTTAAATCTCGCTCTGCATATGTTAAGCATAAATTTTACTAAATAACAGAATAAAATCACCCATAGCAGAACAATGATGAATCGTGCCGAACGATATTGGCCGATGTTTCACGAACTTACTATAGTTGTCCAAACAACCATTGAAACGAAATTCCCGCGATCTCACTGAACGTATCATACATACTTCGATGATCCAATATAATTAAAAACAAAATTATTAATTTCTCGTTTTTGATGGGACTTTTTTGGGATTTTCGATTTTTCTAGTAATGATGAAATCATTTTCTACCTGTATGCAAAATTTCAACTCGGTAGCATATCTGGAAGTGGGTTAGAATTTCCGGACATAGCCACAAATATTCTCTTTTATATATAAAGATTTAGTCTTCTTGTTACTAATATATATTGACTCGTACTTAGCGTTTACTTTTGTAGTTTGCTGAGCAGATTGTTTGATTTTATCTGCATTTTATATAATGATATTAACAATTGAAGGCGGTAAATTCATTATCCTGCAGACATTGGGACGTTTTCTCCCACTTTCCATTCGTCTAATAACTTCCATCTTCTTCTCAAGGGAGATATAAATTCTAGCCCTTATAGGTCAATCTTGAGTTAACATTTCCTTTCTCCTCTTCTCGGACATGGTATTTGTTTTATTGTACCCTTTTATATATGCGTAGACAAAAAAACAATTAAACTAATTAAATTATGAATAACTAAACTAGATATACTGTCACGGGGTGGATTCAAGAACGGACATCTTTTCTAAAAAATTTATTATATTATAATAATTTTACAATACAATACAATTAATTGTCAGAATGGCTGCTGTGTTGACTGTTAGCGGCTGATGTCAGTCCCGTTCTTGCCCCGGCTTCTCCAGGATCGGTTGAACCACACCATGTATCCGCACGAGGCGGACACGTGGAGAAGCCCTGTAGACGGCACTCACATCTCGGGTTGGTGACTTGACAGCTGGGCTGGTCCTCGGGTAGCGTGCTCACAAAAAATGGTCGAATGAATAACTAACTGACTCAATGAATCACAGACTAACGACTCTATTCCCTAAGACCATTTTATAACTGTTAACCAGGACACTATGACGTCAAGTCCTACCTCAATTGTTTTCGAAACATTATTCATTTGTGTAATTGTTGGCAGCAATTAAAGCCCATAGTCGGCACAATTGAATAATGTTTATCAACACATCAGAAAGTAGTTCAAAACTTATGTTGACAAACACGCAACACTTTGCACATCCTTTAATTCCCAAAACCGCAAGTCAGCAACCGCGACCTACACGGCCTAAAGGCCGCTCAAGGAATTGGGACATTAGCACACAATTATATCATAATTGACGTGTAAAAGGATACTTATACACGATACTTTCCCGATCAGATCGGGGAATTCCAGGCGTGCGAAAGTTAATTTAGCGCAGGCGTAAAAGTGAATCGAGTTCTGCCAGTAATTGAAATTAATAAAATTTAGTAGTATATAGTTTTATGTATTAGCATACTTCAGTTTTACGACGTTCGTTCCCGGACTATTGATGGAAAGCCAATCGTCGCAAAAGTATTCCTGCATTCTTATCGATTTATGTTGCTGTAATAAATAAATAAATAACATACAACATTATTTTTATTTGTGGAATTATTTATTTTTTCTACGACCTACAAATTATCACTTATAATATATTTATTATAGGCTAGTCGGCCAGTCAATGCAGTTGCGTCACTTTAAACGTCACATTTTTATGACGTCATATTAGATACGTTTACATGGCATCCTTTTACGTGTAATATTCGGGTGTAATACAAACAAATTCAAAATTATAATTTATTATTCAAGTACTTTGTTTACAAATTACAAAGTTTGTTTACACAGTTTAGCTTAATATTCAGTAAACCGTAAAATAACAACTAATTTTTGTTACACAATATGATTTAAACAAAATGGCGTTTTTAAAATCGTTAATAATGATTTCATTATCTAAATTCTGATACAAATCGTTTTCAGTCGGCAGCAAAATCAAGCTATTTGATCTCTCTTGACCAGTGTCGCACCAAGGGGGGAGGGGCGGGGCCCGCCTTTCTTTACTTTCTTTACTAAGAAAGAGTGAAATATTTGTTTTTCATACTCATGGTCTTATAGCTATATAAAAATAGAGATGAGGACCTTTTTTTCCACTTATTTCCACGTATTTCAGAAGTGAGGACCTTTTTTTTAGGTCATCACTTGTATTTCAGAAGAAAGGATCTTTTTTTTAGATCATCACTTGTATTTTTTCAGAAGCGAGGACCTTTTTTTAGATCATCACTTGAAATTTAGAAGTGAGAAAATTATTTATAATTTAAATAATTTTGTCTTCCCCCCTCCCCCAATCTCGGGTGTGCACTACTCTTGACTCCCTCTAAGAAAATTTTGTTCTTTTCTAAAGAAATGTTATTCAACTCCTGTAATTCTATGCTCTATAACAAGCCGGGGGTGAAGCTCCCGACTTCACGTAGAAGCGCCGGACTGCTTTACCGAAACCGACCGAGTTAAATATAATTTAGAGGTAAGTGATTGCAACAAATACTAGATATAACATTTTTTGATTAAATAGTAACTTCACGCATGCGCTTGGGAAATATAATTTACAAAATTGTTTTCTGATTTCTCCTTGTGTATCGAGACATTCTGTGTAGCATTTTTTTCTAACTTCATAGCATGTATTTCTTAAATCCAGTTCTTTTTCTACAGTTGTTTTCAATTTAAGATCATTTATTGCTTGTCTTGAGCTCTCACGTCTAATTTCATTGTTCACAAAACTTTTGTACATAGCCCAGGATTCTAAAACATAAATATAATATAAATATACTTTTATATTTTGCGCTCACAATAATATCATTGATATTTACACTGAAAACAGTTTAACAATAAAAGCTATTGTTAAACTATTTTTGGTGACTTTATTTTGAGAGATTGGCAGTACTACTCGTCTATGGCGTGTCATTGATAACCTCAAATATTTTAAAATGTTTATTTAATACAATCAGTGGCTCCTGAGTAGGCGCTGCGGAGCTGCAGTTCTTACTTGAAAATAATTTAAAAAAAATCTTTTTTTGAACTCAACTGCATTTAACATAGTAATTGTGGTGTGAAGATGCTTTTTTTATTTATATTTTGAACATTGAATGCTATTGTTTCATAAATATTTACAAGTTTCCTTTGAATAAGTCTACGTCGCGCTGCTTTTATCCTAGCGTCAAGGAAAGTGCAAATGTAGGCTTGTAAAGGGGTAGCGGTACGTGGGCAGTAGTGATAAAGTGGTGGGGATCGGAGCTAGAATGCTGCTAGCGTCACAATCACAGGTACTATGAAATTATTGAATGTATTTATTTAAGTCGTAACTGAAATCGTTGTACCTATATTATCTCTAATAATTTATTGTTTAAGTAGGTATTAATAATTAGTATTTTATAAACTTATAGAAGTATCTTTTTCTTTTAAATTTATAGAAGTATCTTAGCTTAACAAATACGTTTCGTTAGATACGTTCGTTTAGATTATAAAACAATAGGTTTAAAAAATGAATAATGTCAAATCATTATTGGAAATTCCATTTAACAGACGAACGTTAGTAGAAAAAATTGATATTAAAAAATTGGGGCGACACACACCAAATTAAAATATTTCGGAAAGTGCAAAAAGCGAAAATTATAATTATAAGAGGCAATTCAACAGAGTCTTATATGATAAAACGTCGTGGTTAAACACCTAAACCTATCCTTGTATTATAATTTGCAGCTCTGGGCCCCAAAAAGTCACGAGCCGCCACTGAATACAATTTGTAAGTATTTCCATGTCTGGTAATTATTTTATAATATTATTATTAAGAAAATTTAATAAGAAGGTTGTTGTTTTGCATCTGTCAAATTACTGTTGTGTTGTGTTATCATGGAAATTGTTTTATTATAATTGTTGCTATGGTGACCGCATTTCTCAAAAAGTCCTAGATTGTATTTCGATATTTTTTATAAATGAAATTTTAAAAATTTCTATAAATAAGTGATGCAAAGTACAAAAAATAGTATATTATGCTCGTTTTATACGACGTATTGGCACACTTGTAACTTTGGAGTGGTCTTGCTTCGCTTGTCGTATTATCTGTCTCATTTTGTAATACGAAACTAACAGGGAAACTTAATTTTTTATGTTGTATATTTAAAATATCATCTTAAGATGGTAATTCTGAAGTGGCACCTTTCAAATATTTGACATGTCAGCAGTGATGGGCGCGTAGAATACATGATGTAGACTAATGTAGATTTTACGCGTAAACATGTCAAGTAGAATATGCCTTTGTTTACGTGTCGAATGTAGAATGTAAACTGTACATGCGCAGTACGTTTAAATGTAATATTTGAAATAATAGAATGGCAATAGTATAAATTTACTTTAATGTTTATATTTATTTCAATTTTATGTAGTTCTAATTACATATATTGTTCCCAAAAATGTTATCTCACAAATCGTATGTTGTTATGGACTATATAAATTACTTGGTTTCTGTCTGTATGAACTACTAAAGTAAAATTAAAATTAAAAGTTAGCAGTTGTTTTAATCATGAAGGATCAGGAAGCTGTCAAAAATATTAAATTTGAGTTTTTTACTTCTTCTTCACCTTAAAACTGGCGGTATTTTATTTTTTAAACGTTACATAACCTCATTTTTCATTATTCTACGCTAGATTCTACGTGTCTACAATGTCTACACTTCTCTATGCTGTCTACGGTAAATTTACACGTAGACGTAAAAAATTCAAGTTTACGCGTAGACGCCCATCTCTGCATGTCAGTCACAATTTTGACATGTCAATTGCAATTTTGACATGTCAATTGCAATTTTGACATGTCAATTTGTTATCTGACATTTGTAGTTTTTGATTGAATATAACCTCGATATAATAATACTTAACCATAAATTTAAAAGCCAGATTTACAAGTTCACATGTTTCCATAAAAGTCTATTTACACCACAACAGTCACCAAAGTAACCAGATCAATTTTCGTATAACAAAATGAGACAGATTATACAACAATACATCGTCTTATAAAACTTGTATAATATACTATTTTCTATTTTGCGTTCATAAGAGAGTCATTATTAAACTGAATTGAGTGTTATAAGGAGTTTCATTATGTTACTAAACATTTTATTTCTTAAGTTTGGTAACAGAGAAATGTCAAAACATGTATTATAACCTAAAATCTATTATTTATTATTTTTTGTATTCTAGGTATATATTTAATTCACTTCTTATACACATTTACTTTACAATAAAAGATCGACACTAAGTTGACCGCTATAGTTCTTTAGAGATTTAAATATACATATACTTACTTTTATTGGAATCGTTCAGGTTTTCAAGTCCAATCCAGTTTGTACTATCCGATGCTATCAATTTTACTTGATAAGTTTTATGCAAACTTGTAAAATTTCTTAAGAGTACCTGCAGTATATCTTCATCTACAACAAATTTATAAAATTACATGCAGAGTGTCTCAAATTGTTTAGACGTGCCACTTCGTTTGATATTTTCATTTGCATATATAACATTGAATTTTGAAGGGAACAGTACATCACAATAATACGTAGAAGTTTTGAAATATTCTAGAATGATAAGAGACATTTTATTGCTTTGACTAAATGATAAGGTATTGAGTATGAAGCAGCGACAGTCACTGAGCTTGTTGGGTACTGTAGACAATCTGTAAATAAATAAACTGATAGATAGTTGAGTTCAGAATAGATAGTTTGTTGAGTACCACAAGACGCTGTACAATGCTGATGATATGGCACGTGTTAGCCGTAAAAAGTTGTTTGACTATGGATGGTCAGGGACCTCAAAGAGTTGTTGTACCTAAAATGGTCGTGTTTTTCTTGTTGACTCTGGATGGTCAAGGACCTCAAGAAGTTCAGGGGAACTCTGGATGGTCAGGGACCTCAAGGAGTTGTGTTTGTTTTGTTTGGCTCTGGATGGTCAGGGACCTCATGGGGTTCAGAGGAACTCTAGATGGTCAGGGACGTCAAAGAGTTGTTGGACCTAAAATGGTCATGTTTGTCTTGTTGACTCTGGATGGTCAGGGAACTCAAGGAGTTCAGGGGAACTCTGGATGGTCAGGGACCTCAAGGAGTTGTGTTTGTTTTGTTTGGCTCTGGATGGTCAGGGACCTCAAGAAGTTCAGGGAAACTCTGGATGGTCAGGGACCTCAAGGAGTTGTGTTTGTTTTGTTTGGCTCTGGATGGTCAGGGACCTCATGGGGTTCAAAGGAACTCTAGAAGGTCAGGGACGTCAAAGAGTTGTTGTACCTAAAATGGTCGTGTTTGTCTTGTTGACTCTGGATGGTCAGGGAACTCAAGGAGTTCAGGCGAACTCTGGATGGTCAGGGACCTCAAGGAGTTGTGTTTGTTTTGTTTGGCTCTGGATGGTCTGGGACCTCATGGGGTTCAAAGGAACTCTGGATGGTCAGGGACCTCAAAGAGTTGTTGTATCTAAAATGGTCGTGTTTGTATTGTTGACTCTGGATGGTCAGGGACCTCAAGGAGTTCAGGGGAATTCTGGATGGTCAGGGACCTCAAGGAGTTCGGTGAAACTCCTGGATGGTCAGGATCCTCAAGGAGGCGGACAAAACTAACATTATGTTTTCATTTCCTCTGTTTTATTTTGCAGTTATTAGATTCAGAAGACGCCACGAATACGTGGTAAGAGCAGGACGGCCGCGTTAAGATAGAAAAATGTTTTAATTTACACTTAAAATTTGTAAATACCGCAGAACGCGACAGGTTCAGGACGGCCGTGTTAGGATCAGGACAAGTTTTTGGACGTCTTTTGTAATATGTTATGTTAGCAAATATAATGTGATGCCTTATATGAAACAGATTGTAAATAGACGTTGTAATAAATGCACAATTTGTGCTTGAATCTGTGTTTTTTAATTGATATTATTAAACACGTTAGAAAGGTACGAAAGTAGGTACGAAAGTAGGTACATAGGTAGGTATTAAGGTTTAATTAACATGTATTACCTTTTAAATGATCAATATACAGACGCGCAAGAAAATCAAATCCTCTTGCACAAGTGATTTTTTGAGAACTTGTCCAATAGTGCAGTAAGTATTTATTTTCAGTCAGGTATTCAAAGTAACCAGCTAAACCTAAAGCATTACTTTCATTTCTCAGTGTATTATAATAATAATATCCAATAAACAAAGGCTCAGAAGTTTTCATAAAATGAAGATCTTGACATATAAAAATCCATCTTGGATAAGTTATATATGGAAATACATTTTCCATTGATTCCCAATCTTCTAAATAATTATTTAGCTAAAATATTAATTTGTTTATTAGATTATGTTGTAAATACAAACTTCCATTTCTAAAACTTATATAAAAATTCTCTGTGTATCGAAGTTCTCCTTAGTAGTCCACAGTGATGGCATCCTACCGGTACGGACCGGTTCGCGCGAACCGTTTCTTAAAATTATTGAAACCTTAGGGAACCGGTTGTTAGAATTATTAAAAATAAATTAATTACTCTGACTTCAGTTTTTAATCGTGCGCCATGCCCTGCAGTGTTGCAAATGTAATACCATACGTCAAAAATACAAACACAAACACATATAACATTGAAGGAATCATACAAGTGTACATTTATCATTAGATAAACTTATTAATTATTAAAACCAATAGATGTAAAATCACAATTCCAATATTCTTCGAAATTGTCAAATGCTTTTTCTTTTAGTGTTTTCTTTATTACAAAATGAAATTTATTTGTGGGCAAAGATTTGACAGATTGGGGAAGAACATTGTAGAAACGTGTCGCGTAATAATTAAGTGTGTATCGTGAAGACACGAGTCTCACATATCCAGGTCTTATCAAATCTTTACCCCTTGTATTGTAATTGTGCACATTTTTAACACAGTAAAACAAAACTATATGATCACTTTTCAAATTATAACCTATACGCATTTGACACTTAATGATAACTTAACAAAACGCCATATGTGTTGAAACTTTGAACAATACACTATGTTTGCGCGGCAAATTTTAAAAAAATCCGTCTTTCATACTTGTAGACCTGGTATTTATTTTATAGATTATTAATAATACGCTCTTAAAATGTTTTCCTTATATTTAATAAATGGAAGTAAGTGATTTGTTTTCACTCTTAAAAATACAGAATAGGTTCCTAGATATCACATGACTTTATAGAACCGCTTCCTGAAAATTTAGGATGCTATCACTGGTAGTCCAAGAAATTGCTGTTCACAACAACAGTGATTTTGGAGAACATTTTGCGGGAGTTTTGAAAATTGGTGGAATGAATAGGTCTTTAGGTTCTGTTTTTGAGGTCATATTTTGCGACTAAAATTTTTTGCCGGAACTTGCAAAACCAAAACCTGCAAAAAAAATTAATGAGTAATGTTATTAGGGTTTTGTAGGTATGACCACTAAAAAACCCTTATAACGTCACTCATGTGTCTGTCTATACGGTAGAAATTGTAGCCAAACGGTTGAACATAGAATGTTGAATTTTGGCATAATTGTACAACTTTTTGATCCACATATAGGAAAACTATAGAGAGTTCAAAACAATACGGCGCGGGATAAAAATAAAGATTATGTATTTACTTAATGGAAAAATAAATATTTTTTTAAATTTTTGAGCGGGATATCAAATGAAACTTTTAATGCATGAATGCACAAACAAATTTTTATTTTTGAAAAATCAATTTTTTTGTGGGGTTTTTATAAATATAATGGCCAAAAACTTGTGTCCCCCACCCTATCTCCCAGAGGGGTTGAACTAAAAAACTAAAAAAAAATCTCAATTATTACATTGATGGGAACCGGAATAGTTCAACAGGAAATTTTGATCAAATAGATTTTTCGCAATATATGGATTTTTTTGTGTCGCCGAAAAATTTTTTTTTTTTTAATTTATTGTACGGTATCAAAAGAAAGCTCTTAAGACGTAGATAAAGGAATGGGGAGTAGTTTTTTATTAGTTTTTATTTTAATACATTTTTTTCCAAAAAAGTACTAAAAAATCAGTGTCCCACACCTTTTAACACTAAGGGGTTAATTAAAAAATCTTAAAAAACTCTAAGCTATGTATATTGCTATGAAACGTACGGAAACATATGAGAGGATTTTTTTATCCGATTTTGTTTTTGGAAAATATTACAGTTTTTGTGTTATTGAATTTTTTGTTTTTAATTTTATTGTGGGGATATTAAGTGGAAGCTCTTTAAGTGCAGATTAAGGAACGGTAATTGATTTTTGAAATACATTTCATTTTGACTAAATTTTGCCAAGTATTAAGATTTTCGTATTAAAATTAAAAAATATATTTGTATATACATGGATACATTTTGTTATGGGTAGAGAAGATGTACGTAAACTTATTTTGCAAATAACGACTAGGATAATAAATAAATAACTGGCCGGTTGTTGGGATTCTATTTCTAGTAGAGAATCTGTTGATATAGACGCAATATAAACAATGTCTCAGTAGGCGTTATGCTCTTGCGTGATAAAAGATCACCCGCAATGGTGCCAGGTCTGGATTTGAATGATATTTTTGCAATTATAAAAAAAAAAAAAAATGTTTTAAAATATCTATTATGGTTTATTAGAGATATATGATACACGGTAGAAAAAATCTAACTGCAACCTTCTTGTCGGGCCTATTGGTTTAAAGGATTTAAAACCAACACTTGTAATGATGTTATGTAGTGACAGGCATTCATCGTTTGGCCTTCCAATAATCATCATTTACTGACTAAATACCTACAAAACCCTGAAATGTGTGAATATTCAAATTTTATACAGGTGTTATATTTTAGTGGACCCAGCAAATATCTCGCTTATTTATTAAGTTAGTAGTTTATTTCATATAACATGATTTATACAGCAACATGTAAGCTACTTGATGAAGGATGTACATTCATGATACCACTTCCGGTTTATTAGTAATTAACATCAACTTTGAAATTTCAAACGGAGGATACTAAATTTTTTTTCAAATATAAAAAGTACATCAAATTTGCTATATAATCATGTAAAATAATCCATATGTTACATTATTAAAAAGTAAAATGGCGGGCACTTTTTTATACACTTAGTCGAAAAATAAATAGTGAGCCATGACTAAAAATTAACTAAAACAATTGTAAACCTGTATTTACAGGTTGACAATTGTTACTGAACATTTACTCAGTAATAATTGTTTTAACCTTTATTATTAGCAAGTATCATTGTACTTAGGGTTACCAACCGTCCTACTTTAGCAGGACATGTCCTACAATTTACCTCCTTGTCCTTCGTCCTAGCTACTGTTAAAAAATATCAGAAATGTCCTACTTTATAGTATTTTTACTTTTGAAGACGCCTTTACCGCTGAATCGACGTTTGCCGATTAACGCGATCGAGGCATAACGTTTTGACGAAATTTCTATGATGTCATTAAGGATAAAGCTTTATTAAAAAAAGCAGGTACATCTAAAAAATATGATATTAAAAAAAAAAAGAAAATGTGAACGTCAACCAATAAACATATCTAATTATATTTTTTATTACCCTATATATTTAAACTTGATTGTTAATTATTTATTGGTTATTTCTTATTAATTATATACAAAGAAAATTTTAAAAAATTTCTTATGATTTATTTTATATTTTTATTTCTAAAATGTGATTTTGTTAAATATAAAGAAAAATGTGAACCAATAAACATATAATTTAATTTTCATAATAGTAGTATTACTTATTATTTATTGACTGTTTCTTGTTAATTATATGTTATGTTGGATCCCATAATAAGGCCTTTTTTCATAATGAGGCCTTTTTGAAAATTTGTTTAATAATATATAATCTATAATATAGTTGGATTGCTGATAGGTGACTGTTACATGTACGTTTCAAGTAGTGCATTCATATAATAATCTAGTTACCATTTTTCAGCGATTTTAAAAATGTTTTTTGTTTTTTGTTCTAACTGTCAGTGTCTGGTAATAAATATTAATTAAAATATGGCTTGCGGCCAATTATTAAATTCACAAACTTTAATTTTAAATCTGCTGGAATAAACAACAAATTATAATCCAAAATTTACGTATGAGTATAAATTTTTCCTTATTTATAATTATTACCTTAAAATTAATAATTTTGTTTGTTTGAGTACTGCTGTAAATTAATTTTCGCGCTCTAATTAGTAGAGACATTTACGAATTATGCTATTTCTTTTTAATACTTTGTTTTTTATTCAAATAATTTTGAAGGTTAGTTGTCAACTTGCGTCACTATACGTTACTATGGGTATGCAAATAATTATAATGATATAGACAGAGAAAGCATATAGTATTGAATGTCGATACTTATAGCAACGAATAGTCACTTATCAGCAATCCGACTATAAAATGTTTTTATAGTATTATTAAACAAATTTTATAAAAGGCCTCATTATGAAAAAAATGCCTTACTATGAAAGAAGGCCTTGTTATGGGATTTGAACTTAATTAGGTACCTATATATTTCGTAGCATAATAACAATTTAAAAAAAAAAAACTGTCCTACTGTGTCCTACTAAACTACTATTTTTAGTTGAAATATCCTACTCTGTCACGGGAGACATTTGGTAACCCTAATTGTACTATCTTATTAATTTATTATAAAATGAATTTTTCTAACTCAGAAAATGTTGATATGCTAGATGTGTAAGTTTAAAAAATAAACGCATAACCGCAGAACTTTATCGAGAAGAATATCCACATCGCCGTCGTCCAAGTGAATCATTTTTTGTGAAACTAGTAAATAAACTACGAACAACAGGTTCGTTTGAAAGAAGAAAAAGAAATATCCCAAATGAAGATGATGTGGAAAATAATGTACTTGCGCTTTTTGAGGCCAATCCCAGAATTTCCGTTCGCGACGCATGTGTTGAGACAGGAATAAATAATTTTTAAAATTCACAGAATCTTAAGAAAACACAAGTACAGACCATATAAAATACAAACAGGACAAGGACCAGGCGATTATCAACGTAGGCTTGATTTTAGTGAATGGTTTTTGGAAAAAAGAGAGATACAATCTTCTACGCAAATTTTTTTTGGACTGACAAAGCTAGTTTTTCTAGAAATGGACTTTTTAATAATAAAAACTGCCACTATTGGAGCATGGAACATCCTCATGAAATTCGGGAAACAAGATTCCAGATTAGTTTTAAAATAAATGTTTGGCGCGGGATTTTAAAAAACAAAATTTTTGGATCTTACTTAATTTGACGGCTACATTGTATACTAATTTTTAAATAATGTTTTATACGATTTTTTCGAAGTGATTCCACTTGGAAATAGGCGTGGTATGTGATTTCAACAAGACGGAGCGCCTGCGCATAACGCGAGAAGATGCGTTGATATTTTAAATAATACATTTGAGCGACGTGTTATTGGAACAAATTGTTTAATTCGGTGGCTTGCTCGTTCTCCCGATATGACCCCACTTGATTTTTTTTTATGGGGTTACGTGAATGATTTTGTTTATAAAGAACCAGTAAATACATTAAACGAACTGAAGAATAAAATTGAAGCGGCAATTCAATCTTTACCTGCAGAACAAATAGAAATGGCTACTTATTTTGTTTTAAAACGTTGTGAAAAATGTATTGAATAGGCTGGGAGTCATTTTGAATATTTGTTGTAAAATCACAATAAAAATTATCGTTTAATAATAATAGTTACAATTGTTTTAGTTAATTTTTAGTCATGGCTCACTATTCTTTTTTCCACTAGGTGTATAAAAAAGTGCCCGTCATTTAACTTTTTAATAATGTAACATATGGATTATTTTACATGATTGTAAAGCAAATTTGATGTACTTTTCAAATTTGTAAAAAAATGTAGTATGTTCCATTTGAAATTTGAAAGTTGATATTAATTACTAATAAACCGGAAGTGGTATCATGAATGTACATCCGTCATCAAGTAGCTTACATGTTGCTGTATAAATCATGTTATATGAAATAAATTACTAACTTAAGAAATAAGCGAGATATTTGCTGGGTCCACTAAAATATAACACCCTGTATATGTTATATAGAAACAGGAGGCCTGAGCTCAACTCGGGCTATTTGCCAATGATGATGAAATTATTATCAGTACGGCAATGTTCTGTACGTTTTATTTTTTTACCTTCATTTCTGCTAGTACATCTCCAGATTTTTTCTGCTGAGAGTATGTTGCGAATTGTAAAGAAATATTAATTAAACAGCAAAAAACAAGAGACTTGTTCCTTAACTTTATCATCATTTTCAAATATTTATAGCTACGATAACTAAATGAAATATAATCGTATACTGCATGGAAATGTAACAATATTTTAAATTCAATGCAATGATATAGAAGTATATGTAAGACATGTGTTTCAAATAAAACATAATTTTTATTGTTGGACATTATTTAAATTAAGCAATTACATGTAATAAAATATTAGTATTTTTCTTACTACTTACATAAAATATATATTACCGTAATCCAGAAAAAAATTATGTGAAGTGTGAATTTTCACATATTTCAGGTTTCGCAGGTATTTAGTAAGTGAATGATGATGATTTACAAATTTTATGTTATTTATTATTGTTTAAATTTTTTTATTTTAATTTGAATTCCGGTTAATGTTCCGAATAAGTCCACCACAGACAACTCGTTAGCGAAACCGTGTATGCTAGTTAGAATAAATTTGGCCCTGACGAAGCGCCGCCCCTTTCTTTCAAAACATAACATTTACGATTCACTTTATCATTTCCAATAATTTTATTCAAAACTGAAATTTAAATAAGTACTTGATATTTATCCGTTTAGAAATCCAAGCAATTATTTAATAAGTGTTTGTTAATATTTAGCTCCTATTAACGGTTTTAAAGAAAAACTTGAATAATAAAATTTCAGTATTTATACGCTTTAAGTCACATTTAAAGGAGATTTATAGTATACATATTTTAAGGAATATTAACATTATTAAAATAGAGAATCTTCAAAAATATCAATATATGCCGACCTACCAATTTTATGTCTGAAATAGAAAATTCCGTTTTTCGTCGCATTCATAGATGCTAAATTATGTAAATGTATTAAAACTGTATAACGCATTTATATATCTTCACTATATGCAAACAGTCAATGATAAAACTTATTAGGTTAGGTTTAGTTAGCAAAAATTTTAGTCAGAAAAAACTGAAACTTGCTAGACGTATATAAACAGGTAGTCATAAGGAATTTTTACCTGTTACCAATGAGATTTATAGTATACGTATTTTGAAAAACATTCATAAATTCAAAAATTCCATAGTTCCAATAATATCAGTTATATTCGGAAGTTCCTCGTGTTAAAAACGGGTTATTCTCTCGCCAACTACAGATGCATGAATGATTACTATTGGCTACCCACTCTTACGACCATGCCTTCTCGTTTCTAACGTTATAACATTCTAAGCATACAAACCTAGTTGTGGTGGACTAATACGGAATATTAACCCGAATGTCTAATACCAATATTTAGGTTTCTAAATATGTGCAGTATTTTTTTATATAGCAAGGTTCATTAAGATTTTGAAAATTGTGTCTATGGCTTTCATTGGTTGTTTTAAGTCATAACTCCCATCTGATTTCATGTATTCAATTTCAACAATTTCCACTTGTTATTAAATTTATGCATTTAAAAATTAAATGCAACATTTGCCCAAATAAAACTAGAATTTTGAAAAAATAATTTTAACTAAATAAAAATGCAAAAAAAAAAACAGAAAAAATAAAATTGTCTCGAGACCGGAACCCTAGTTTTCAAATTAGAACGCGAGAGCGCTAACCATTACTCCATGAAGCATGCTAGTTTACTTTGTTACATAAGTTATTAAATATTTAACATGATCAGGCAAAAAACACAAAAAAACGTTATTTTCCGAAAACATAATCTGATCAAAAATTCCTGTTGTACTATTCCGGTTCACACAAATGTGCATTACTTAGAATTTTTTCATATTTTTAGTTTAAACCATCTGGGCTACAGGCTGTGGGACAAAATTTTTTTTGCACAATTTTGGCAAAAATCGCGTCAAAATAATTTATTTTGCAAGAATAAAATTTTGATCGTTAATCCACGTACTAAGGGCTTTCATTTGATACCCTACTCAGAATTTATAAAAAATATTTTTTTTTTCGATGAAAACATATTTGTTTATATATTTAGGGGGATATGTTGTTTAGATGTTTTAGTATTTTTCCTATGTGTGGGTCAAAGAGTTGTATAAGCATGCCAAATTTCAACTCTCTAGGTTTATCCGGTCCTGTTCAATAAAAAAATTTGTGTGTTTATTAATTTGAAATATTAAATCCTGATAATTCGAATACTTAATATCAAGGTCGATAACAAAATAATTAGAAGAAAAATTGTTATATTTAATCCTGGTATCTGCCAAAAGCAAGTACGCAGGCCTTCATGCACGAGGTACAATCCTAAGTACACTACAAAGACAATAAAACATGGCGGATGTAGTGTTATGCTCTGGCCCCCAGTTGGCCCCCCCAGAATGGCTTGGAGAAAAATGTATTTTAGAAGTGAGGACCTTTTTTTTTAGGTCATCAATGATTTCAAATTTTCCTGCCCCCCCCCCAATTTTACTCAAAAATTTCCAAAAATATTTAATGATCTTTACGCACTATTATCATCATTAAATTCAATTATGAACGTTTATGAGTATGTTTTTGTTAGTGAACGGTTTCGCTGGATCATCTAACAGTTGTTTCCGGTAGATGGTTATCGTTATCTGGTTCCGGTATATTTTGATCAGTTTCTAAATCTGGAAATTCAGCAACCTGAAGTTCGTCTACTGTCATGTATATACAGTCACAAAAATAGCAGTGGTTTAATGCAAATGGTAAAATTGTATTTACTTTATTTAAAGTTATTTATTTGTGTAGTTGCATTACATTTATAGTATATATAATAAGTCTATAATATATTTAAGCTGGCAGAATTGAATTTTTTAAATAAATATGGAAGTTGCCCCTTAAACAAACCAAAAACATCATTTTTCTAGTGTTCGTAAAAATAGCAGTATCCACAAGTTTTCTCATGTATTACTAAACTAGCTAATCAAACAGTTTAATTCTTAATTAATTCAGTTTAATTAAAAGTATGTTGATTTTATATTGAAAACCAGGGAAAATATTAAATATTTTTCTTATCATTTAGTAAAAATGGATAGGAATAAACATTGCACACAGCAGAAACGTCAGTTGATTTTACAAATGTTGATTTCTGGTAAAACTTTGGCCGAGCCAAAAAGATGCAATATTCTTTGGTCTGATGAAACAAAAATTGTTTTATTTAATCCTGGTTCTGCCAATAGCAAGTACGCAGACCTCCATGCACGAGGTACAATCCTAAGTACAATACAAAGACAATAAAACATGGCGGATGTAGTGTTATGGCATGGGGATATTTTTCTTGAAACGGAATGGGCCCTATTATCTAGATTAAAGATATAATGGAAGCGAATGTTTATGCCAGTATCTTGCAGTATGTCATGCTTCTCTTTGCAGAGAAGGAAATGACTTTAAAATGGATATTTATGCAATATAATGACCTAAAGCACACCTTGCTCAAAGCTAAAAATAGGTTTAATGAAAACAGGGTTACTATTATGGATTGACCAGCTCAATCTCTGGACTTAAATCCAATAGTAAACTTGTGGACTGATGTAAAAATTAAAATATCTTCTTCAAAATCTGCTTACAAAGAAGAATTATGGAGAGAAATTGAAACAGCTTGGAAATCTGTTCCCTTGGAGAAATGTCGATAGCTATTTTGGTTCTATGCCGAGAAGATGTGTAGAAGTAATACGAAAAAAATTTCATAGAACCATTAAAATGAGTTTTATTTATTTTATGAAGTGTACTGCTATATCTATGAACAGCGTAATGAGCATATTTTTACAAATACTATATACGAAGTCTGTTCAAAAAGAATCGCGAATTTTGAATTTCCGCGGGTTACGTACATTCGATTTTCGTTTTTTATTTTTGTGGCGTTATGGTGGTACTCATGTCTCTCACTTATGCCGACAAGTTCGTCCATTTTGAATGTTCAGATAATTTTTGACAGTTGCTTTGCTTGCACGTGTTTCGGCTCGTCTTCGATTTTTGGCTATACCAAAAAATGGATCAAAGAATCTGTATCAAATTTTGTGTGAAAAACAAAATTAAGTGCGCGGACGCATTCCGAATGTTGACTGTGGCATATGGTGAAGCTACCTTGGAAGCAACGTTTATCGGTGGTACAAAATGTTCTCAGAGGGCCGAGAAGATGTGAACGACGAAGAGCATGCCGGATGCCCGAGCACGTCAACAACAGACGAAATCATTGATGAAGTGAAGAAAATAGTATTGGCCAATCGTCGAATCACCGTTAGAGAAGTTGCTGAGGACCTAAACCTATCGATTGGCTCGTTCTATTCGATTTTTACCAATGATTTGGGCATGAGACGGGTCGCCGCGAAACATCGTCGCCCACACATCGTTGCTTGTGCGTGAATTTTTTGCCAAAAACAACACACTAATAATGCCGCAGCCATCGTATTCCCCAGATCTGGCCCCCTGTGACTTTTTCTTGTTCCCGAAACTGAAGAGGCCCAAGAAAGGACGACGCTACGCTACGAGTGTGGAGATAAAGACGGCATCGAAGGAGGAGATGAACAAGATCACAAAAAATGATTTTTTCAAGTGCTTCGAGGATTGGAAAAAACGTTGGCACAAGTGTATAATATCTGGTGGGGATTACTTTGAAGGGGACAAAATAGATATTCATGAATAAATAAATAATTTTTGAAAAAACACAAAATTTGCGATACTTTTTGAACAGACCTCGTACATTTTTTTAATGAATCGACAAAAATACTTTCTTTTTATCAAAATAATAAAGTTGTTCTTAAAATATATCAGTAAAATTTTGGCTTTGTTATTACTTAAACCAAGTTTTTTTTTGTATTTATACTAATGTTTTTCTGACACTGCTATTTTTACGCACATGACTGTAAATAAAATACATATTTTTCAACATGTATTTATAGTGTTTGAATATAGCGACCTACTGTTATAACGATCTACTTCATTGGTCCCTTCAACGTCGTTATAAACGATATCCACTGAAGTATACTCCACAGAAAGTATCTTTCTTTTGAGAATAAATGACTTATGACTTATTGTTGTGAAATATTAATAATGGGACATTTTTAGGGTTTTGTAGGTATGACCAAAAAACCCTTATACCGTCATTTTGTCGTCTGTCTGTCTGTCTGTCTGTTCGGTAAAAATTGTAGCCAAACGGCTAAACCTAGAGGGTTGAAATTTGGCATGCTTATACAACTCTTTGACCCGCACATAGGAAAAATACTAAAACATCTAAAAAACATATCCCCCTAAAAATATAAACAAATATGTGCTCATCGAAAAAAAATTTTTTTTTATAATTCTGAGTAGGGTATCAAATGAAAGCCCTTGGTGCGTGGATTAACGATCAAATTTTTATTTTTGCAAAATAAATTATTTTGAAGCGATTTTTGCCAAAATTGTGCAAAAAAATTTTTGTCCCACAGCCTGTAGCCCAGATGGTTTAAACTAAAAATCTGAAAAAATTCTAAGTAATGTACATTCTAAGTAATGTGAACCGGAATAGTATAACAGGAATTTTTGATCAGATTACGTTTTTGGAAAAAAACGCATTTTTTGTGATTTTTTGCTAATAATGTACACAAGTTATAGCTTTGTAACAAGCTGGTGTAGTGGTTTTGCGCTGGCGTTTCACCCAAGTAACTCGATCCGAAAGGGATCGAACCCTGCGAGAAGAGACAGTATTATTTTTAGTTTTTTTTTTTTTAATGTTTTATATTGTTTAAATTATTTTTTCAAAATTCTAGTTGTATTAAGGCAAATATTGCATTTAATTTTTAAAAGCGTAAAGTTAATAACCAGTGGAAATTGTTTATTTTAATTTAATTCTGTTTCAATGTACACGAAATCAGAGGGGCGGAACTTATAACAACCAATGGAAGCCATAGGCGCAATTTTTAAAATTCTTAATGAGCCTTGCTATATAAAAAAAAAAATACTGCACATATTTAGAAACCTAAATAATGGTATTAGGCGTTCGAATTAAAATTGTTTTGGCATCCCAAATAATCATCATTCACTTATTAAATACCTGCAAAACCCTGAAATGTGTGAAAATTCACACTTCACATCAAGTTTTATTATTTTTGTAATACAACAAGACATACAGTATCAAAGGTGCAAACAATTGAAATCCAAAGTTTGTTTTTACAAAAGTTAAAACACAATATTATATAGATCAGAGTGACTCTATAATTTAAAAGTAGGTGATTATAAAAATAGCTAGAGCTAGCATGAATGGATTAAACAGTATCTTCATGCTTGTATTTGGTAAATGTATATCACAGACTATTGTTTTCTTCTCTTTTTGGCGAAGGAGACATTCTATGTAGCATTTCTTTCTAACTTCATAGCATGTATTTCTTAAATCCAGTTCTTGATCTTCAGTAGTATTCAACTTAAGATCATTTATTGCTTGTCTTGAGCTCTCACGTCTAGTTTCATTGTTCACAAAACTTCTGTACATAGCCCAGGTATCTAAAAAATAAATATAACTATTAAAAATTGATGTGAAGTGTGAATTTTCACACATTGCAGGGTTTCGCAGGTATATAATAAGTGAAGGCGGCATGCTGAGTGTGTAGGACAAATTTTGCTTTGTAGTAACCACGGCAAAATGAACGATCTTTTTAAAATAATTTATCGTCTGTTAATCTAAGAGCTTTAAAAACAAATTTTATGTTAAAATATTTTTTTGTTAATTTTAATTCGAATACCTAATACCATTATTTAGGTTTCTAAATACAAGGTGTCTCAAAAGAAATTTTATATTTATTTAGCTTACTGCGTGAACGCAACGTATCCGAGGGGCGCGGGGGTTATGTCAATCGGTAGCCTGGCTCTTGGGAATTCAATCGCTATGGAGCGTTTCTCAGGAGCAGACCGCGCGTTATGCGTGCGAGAGTTTTACAAAAACGGTGATTCGGTGACTGTAGCGCGTAGAAAATTCTGCAGTATTCGAGGTTTTCGCCACTTAAATGATGCGCCAAGCATTCCTCTCATTCGACATTGGGTTAAAAAGTTTGAAGAGACTGGTACAACGCTGGATAAATCAAAATCCGGGCGACCTAGGTCATCAAGAACGGTAGAAAACGTGGAGAATGTTAATCAGTCTGTTCGTGACGACCCGAACCTTTCAATTCGGAAGCGCGCAAGTGCTTTAAATGTGCATAGATCATCATTACATCGCATTATGCACAAAGTCCTAAAGCTGCACCCCTACAAAATTCAATTGGTGCAAGAATTAAAGCCCCAAGATGCCAGTCAGAGGCTTAATTTCGTAAATCAGGTGATTGAGCGATTTTCAACGTTTACCAACATTTTGTTTTCGGATGAAGCTCATTTTCATCTTAATGGCCACGTAAATAAGCAGAACTGCCGCTACTGGAGTGCAACGAATCCGAAACGCAAACATGTCAGCGCGATGTCAGCGCGAGGAATTATTGGCCCTTACTTTTTTGAAGACGAAAGGGGGCGTGCAGTTACAGTGAATTCAGAGCGTTATGTGGAGATGTTAGACAACTTCTTGGTACCTGAACTGCAAAACTTTCCTGGCTATAACCAAAGAACATGGTTCCAACAGGACGGAGCAACTTCACACACGTCCAATATGTCTCTGCCACGTGTTCGTGAAATTTTCTCAGGCAAATTGATCTCCCGGAGAGGTGACATAAATTGGCCTCCACGCAGTCCAGATTTAACCCCTATGGACTTTTTCCTATGGGGTTATCTTAAATCTAAAGTTTACGCCAATAAACCGACTTCACTGGCGCATTTGAAAGAAAATATCCGTCACGAAATGGCAGCCATCCCTGAGTCCACCTGCCGAGACGTCATAAGTAATTTTACTGTTCGATTAAATGAGTGCCGAGAACGCGAGGGTCTACATTTAGACGATATTATTTTTAAGAAATAAATCCCCAAAAAGTGTATTTTAATAATTAATAAACATTTTTTCTATATACGGCTTACTTTTTTTTTAATCGATCCACTAAATATAAAATTTCTTTTGAGACACCTTGTATGTGCATTATTTTTTTATATAACAAGGTTCATTAAGATTTTGAAAATTGCGCCTATAGATTTCATTGGTTGTCTTAAATCATACGCTCCGCCCCTCTGGTTTCGTATAAATGAAACATAAACAAAAAATTAAATTTGATTCCTCAAGCTAGGAAAGAACCTGGTAGTGACAAGAAATTTGTGTAGTTAGCGCGCAACGTAGCCAATAGACCATGATACGCTTATCAACTAAACGTGTTATATGAGGATAACTTTTATGCATCGTCAACCAAAAAACACAAAAAATGCGTTATTTTCCGAAAACATAATCTGAACAAAAATTCCTGTTGTACTATTCCGGTTCACACCAATATACATTACTTAGGTTTTTTTTTTAGATTTTTAGTTTAAACCATCTGGGCTACAGGGTGTGGGACAACATTTTTTTTGCACAATTTTGGCAAAAATCAAAAATCGCATTTAAATAATTTATTTTGCAAAAATAAAATTTTGATCGTTAATCCACGTACTAAGGGCTTTCATTTGATACCCTACTCAGTATTAAAAAAAATATTTTTTTTTTCGATGGGCACATATTTGTTTATATTTTTAGGGGGGTATGTTTTTTAGATGTTTTAGTATTTTTCCTATGTGCGGGTTAAAGAGTTGTATAAGCATGCCAAATTTTAACTCTCTAAGTTTAGCCGTTTGGCTACAATTTTTACCGAACAGACAGACAGACAGACGACAAAATGACGGTATAAGGGTTTTTTGGTCATACCTACAAAACCCTAAAAATCACTTTTCATTTTATCACAGAACGTTCATTATTTTATCAACTGATAATTTGTTTGCATAAACACCTGTTTAATATTTAATAATAATTTAAATAATAAGTTTTGTAGATATTTAATGTTTTTATTTAACAACTGCTTTCTATTGGACCGTAACGGCGCTGCAATCGCTGTAAATAAGCTGATATAAACGAGTAATGTGAAAGTTGTCCTCATTTGTTTACATGTTAAATCTTCGATTTACAATCTATATATATAAAAGGCAGTGTCCTGACTGACTGACTGACTGACTGACTGACTGACTGACTGACTGACTGACTCACTCATCACCGCCCAGCCTGAACCCCTGGGCCTAGAAACTTGAAATTCGGAGAGTATATTCCCTTCATGACGTAAGCACCCACTAAGAAGGAATTTTTCGAAATTCCACTCCTAAGGGATGAAAAGGGGTGAAATGTGATTTCACGAATTCCTTAATATCTCTTAGGGCCGATGGGATATCGACTTAGTTTCTGCTTACAAGTATTACCCATACAAATACCGAAAAACCAATTTCGGGATTTTGCCCTAATCAACCCCTAAAGGAGTGAACCTACAATCGGGGTGGATTATACATTCCGTTGTATTTCCTGTGTTCGTTTAGTTGCAAGATTACTTTTTGGCACATAGGTGTCTTTTTAAAATATCTCGAAATGGGTTTGACAGTTTTTTAAAATTCCATCCCTAAGGGTTGAAAAGGGGTGAATTGTGATTTCAATGATTCCTTAATATCTTTTAGGATAAATAAGATATCGACTTACTGTTTGCTTACAAAGATTATCCATACAATTACCGAAAAACTTATTTCAGGAATTTTTCATAATCAACCCCTAAAGGGGTGGATCTACAATCGGGGTGAGTTATACAATCCGTCGTATTTCCTGTGTTGGTTTAGTTGCAACATTACTTTTTAGCACATAGGAGTATTTTTAAAATATCTCGAAAAGGTTTTGGTAGTTTTTTAAAATTTCACCCCTATAGGGTGAAAAGGGGTGAATTATGATTTCAAGTATTCCTTAATATCTCTTACAACCAATAAGATATCGACTTGCTTTTTGCTTACAAAGATTACCTATACAAATACCGAATCACCAATTTCAGGATTTTGCCCTAATCAACCCCTAAAGGGATGAACCTACAATCGGGGTGGATTATACATCCCGTTGTATTTCCTGTGTTTGTTTAGTTGCAAGATTACTTTTTGGCACATAGGTGTCTTTAAAATATCTCGAAATGGTATTGACAGTTTTTTGAAATTTCACCCCTAAAGGGTGAAAAGGGGTGAATTGTGATTTTAAGGATTCTTTAATATCTCTTAGGACCAATATGACATCGACTTGCTTTTTGCTTACAAAGATTACCCATACAAATACCGAATCACCAATTTCAGGATTTTGTCCTAATCAACCCCTAAAGGTGTGGATCTACAATCGGGGTGAATTATACATCCCGTCGTAATTCCTGTGTTCGTTTAGTTGCAACATTACTTTTTGGCACATAGGTGTCTTTTTAAAATATCTCGAAATGGGTTTGACAGTTTTTTAAAATTCCATCCCTAAGGGTTGAAAAGGGGTGAATTGTGATTTCAAGGATTCCGTAATATCTTTTAGGATCAATAAGATACCGACTTACTGTTTGCTTGCAAAGATTATCCATACAATTACCGAAAAACTTATTTCAGGAATTTTTCCTAATCAACCCCTAAAGGGGTGGATCTACAATCGGGGTGAGTTATACATTCCGTCGTATTTCCTGTGTTGGTTTAGTTGCAACATTACTTTTTAGCACATAGGAGTATTTTTAAAATATCTCGAAAAGGTTTTGGTAGTTTATTAAAATTTCACCCCTATAGGGTGAAAAGGGGTGAATTATGATTTCAAGTATTCCTTAATATCTCTTAGAACCAATAAGATATCGACTTGCTTTTTGCTTACAAAGATTACCTATACAAATACCGAATCACCAATTTCAGGATTTTGTCCTAATCAACCCCTAAAAGGGTGGATCTACTATCGGGGTGAATTATACATCCCGTCGTATTTCCTGTGTTCATTAGTTGCAGCATTACTTTTTGGCACATAGGTGTCTTTTTAAAACATCTCGAAACAGGTTTGACAGTTTTTTTAAATTTCACCCCTAAGGGTTGAAAAGGGGTGAATTGTGATTTCAAGGATTCTTTAATATCTCTTAGGACCAATAAGATATGGACTTACTGTTTGCTTGCAAAGATTATCCATACAATTACCGAAAAACGTATTTCAGGAATTTGTCCTAATCAACCTCTAAAGGGGTGGATCTACAATCGGGGTGAGTTATACATTCCGTTGTATTTCCTGTGTTCGTTTAGTTGCAACATTAATTTTTAGCACATAGGTGTCTTTTTAAAATATCTCGAAAATGTTTTGATAGTTTTTTTAAATTTCACCCCTAAAAAGGGTGAAAAGGGGTGAATTGTGATTTCAAGGTTTCCTTAAATCTCTTAGGACCAATAAGATATCGACTTGGTTTTTGCTTACAAAAACTACCCATGCAAATACCGAAAAACCAATTTTTGGATTTTGTCCTAATCAACCCCTAAAGGGGTGAATCTACAATCGGGATGAATTATACATCCCGTCGTATTTCCTGTGTTCGTTTAGTTGCAACATTACTTTTTGGCACATAGGTGTTTTTTTTTTATATCTCGAAATGATTTTGACATTTTTTTTTCACCCCTTAAGGGTGAAAAGGGGTGAAATGTGATTTCAGTAATTCCTTAATTCTTTTAGGACCAATAAGTTATCGACTTGGTGTTTGCTTACAAAAATTATCCATACAAATGCCGAAAAACGCATTTCTGGATTTCGTCCTAATCAACCCTTTAAGGGGTGATTCTACAAACGGGGTAGATTATACATCGCTTCGTATTTTCTGTGTTTGTTGAGTTATAACGTTTCTTTTTGGCACATTGGTGTCTTTTTAAAATTTCTCGAAATGGTTTTAACAGTTTTTTACCTTAACAAATATCACCCCTTAAGGGTGATAAGAGGGAATTGTGATTTCAAGGACGCCTTAATATCTTCTAGGATCAATAAGATATAGACTTGGTTTTTGCTTATAAAGATTACCCATACAAATGCCGAAAAATAAATTTCAGGATTTTACCTTAATTAACTCCTAAAGGGGTAAATCTACATTTGGGGTGAATTATAGAACCCTTGGTATTTCCAGCGGTTGTTGAGTTGTCCATTTTGGCATATATGTGTTTTGACAGATTTCTTTCACTCCTAAAGGGTAAATTAGTAATTTTTTGTTAGAAATAAAAAATTCGGAGAGTACATTTTTCAGTATGACGTAAGAACCCACTAAGAAAGGATTTTTTCAAGTTCGACCCCTATCTGGTGAAAGGGAATAAAATGATTTTTCACGGATTCCTCAGTATCTCTTAGGACTGATGAGATATCGACTAGATTTTTTGTTACAAACGTTACCAATACACAAGTTTAAAAACAAACTGCGGATTTTATGCCAATGAGACCATCAATATACCGTAGCGAAGCCCGGGTTTTCAGCTAGTAAATAATAATAATAATATATAATAATAAATTTTATTTGTTTCAAGGTGCAAACCTTATACAAAGGAGAGAGATAACAGCGAATATAATATGTACATAAGCATACAATATTAAAATTAATCTAAACAATAAACAATAATAGACTAATAATAAGAAATAGAGAAATGTAAATTATAATATTAAAATATAAATATGTGAAAATATGAAAACATAAAAGTGTAAATATGTGTGTATGTAACAATAAATATAAATAAATTAATATAGATATTAAATAAATATGTGAAAATACAAAATTATAAATATAAATAAATATAGATATTAAAATATAAAAATAAAAATGGAGATATGTGAAAATATGAATACATAAAAGTATAAAAATTTAAGAATACAAAAATATGAAAATATAAGTATATGCAAGTGTAAAAATGTGAAAATATGCAAGTTTGAAACTATGAAAATATAAATATATGAAAATGCGAAAGTGTGAAAATATACTAGTTTGAAAATATGAAAATATAAAAGTATAAATATATGAGTACAGGGCAATAAATATAAATAAATAAATAAATAAATAAATAAATATAGATATTAAAATATGAAAATCTAAAAATAAAAATTGATGTGAAGTGTGAATTTTCACACATTTCAGGGTTTTGCAGGTATTTAGTAAGTGAATGATGATTATTTTGGATGCGAAAACAAATTTTATATTAAAATATTTTTTTTGTTAATTTTAATTCGAACGCCTAATACCATTATTTAGGTTTCTAAATATGTGCAGTATTTTTTTTATATATATATAGCAAGGTTCATTAAGAATTTTAAAAATTGCGCCTATGGCTTCCATTGGTTGTTATAAGTTCCGCCCCTCTGATTTCGTGTACATTGAAACAGAATTAAATTATAATTTAAACAATTTCCACTGGCTATTAAATTTACGCTTTTAAAAATTAAATGCAACATTTGCCAAAATATAATTAGAATTTTGAAAAAATAATTTAAACAATATAAAAATTTAAGAAAAAAAACAAAAAATAATATAGTCTCTTCTCACAGGGTTCGATCCCTATCGGATCGGGTTACTTGGGTGAAAAGTCAGCGTCAAATACCACAGACTAGCACACACGTTAGAATGTGGCTTGTTACAAAAGTATAATTTGTGTACATTATTAGCAAAAAATCACAAAAAATGCGTTTTTTCAAAAAACCTAATCTGATCAAAAATTCCTGTTGAACTATTCCGGTTCACACCAATGTATATTACTTAGAATTTTTTCAACTTCAGAGTTGTATAAGCATGCCAAATTTCAACTCTCTAGGTTTAGCCGTTTGGCTACAATTTTTACCGAACAGACAGACAGACAGACAGACAGACGACAAAATGACGGTATAAGGGTTTTTTGGTCATACCTACAAAACCCTAAAAAGAGTACGTCTGGTCACCCTTATTATACCACACAAACAAAATAATACCGTAAAAAAAATTATAACGTAATACAGAAGCAGAATCAATTATACCAAATAAACAATAATACCAAATAATACCAAAAGTAATGCCAAAAAGATCAATTAAGGAATAAGATAAAACTATTTGCACGAAACAAAGTTGTGATATGATTACAGCCAACAGTAGAATGAATATGTTAACAAATTTTTGTGTGCTTGTATCACGTGAGCGCTTTATTCCTATACAGCGTTGTCAATTAAACGGTTTTCGATTTTTAGTTATTCATTGTATTAAAAACAAAAAAATTTATAACTATTTATGTACATATAATATTTATTATATATCTATAAATTAATTCTAAAAAAAATACATATTTAAAAATTTTCGTGTTAATTGTTAATAAAAATAACAAAAAGATTATTTAGACTTGGCAACATGGCTCCTGCAGCGCTACTATGTAATGCGCCAAGTTATCACACTAAACTAATTTATTACTAAAAACGGAATCCCAGTTACCAGCCAATAAATATTTATTTATTATAAATGCCCTAAATATAACAAAACAATGTATTTTTTCCATTGCATGAATATTTAGAAAGTTAAGGAAGTCCTTATTATTGAATTAACATAAAACATGTGAATAACAGAACATAAAGGAATAAACATTTGTATTTAATACATTTTTAGTTTTATAAAATTCATATTTGTGAGCTATGAGCGATCGCCCAAGGTAAATTCGACTAAATCCCGAAGGAAGTACCGGAACCTCTGCTAGTACAAACTATGCGCCATAAATTCCTCTTAGATAGATATATAATCTAAAAATATTAAGTGAAGGCGGAATGCTGAGTGTGTAGGACATATTTTGCTTTGTAGTATTCACTGTAAACTGAACAATATTTTAAAAATAATTTATCATCTCTTAATCTAAGAGCTTTAAAAACAAATTTTATGTTAAAATATTTTTATGTTACTTTTAATTCGAGTGCCTAATACCATTATTTAGGTTTCTTAATATGTGCAGTATTTTTTTTATATAGAAAGGTTCATTAAGATTTTGAAAATTGCGCCAAATGGCTTCAAATTGCGCCAAATGGTTTCATTGGTTGTTTCTAGTCATAGCTCCTCCCTTTGATTTCGTGTACATTCAAACAGAATTAAATTATAATTTCAACAATTTCCACTGGTTATTAAATTTACGCTTTTAAAAATTAAATGCAACATTTGCCAAAATATAACTAGAATTTTGAAAAAATAATTTAAACAAAATAACAATGCAAAAAAAAAAATAAAAAATAATCTTGTCTCTTCTCGGGGGATTTGAACACTCGTTTTCTCGGTCAGAACGCTAGTACCGTAACCATTGCACTAAGACACACGTTATACTTTAGTGTGTTATATAGCTATAAGTTTTCAACATTATTAGCAAAAAAACACAAAAAATGCTTTTTTTTCCAAAAACATAATCTGATCAAAAATTCCTGTTGTACTATTCCGGTTCACACCAATGTACATTACTTAGAATTTTTTCAGATTTTTAGTTTAAACCATCTGGGCTACAGGGTGTGGGACAAAAATTTTTTTGCACAATTTTGGCAAAAATCGCTTCAAAATAATTTATTTTGCGAAAATAAAAATTTGATCGTTAATCCACGTACCAAGGGCTTTCATTTGATACCCTACTCAGAATTTAAAAAAAATATTTTTTTTTTCGATGAGCACATATTTGTTTATATTTTTAGGGGGATATGTTTTTTAGATGTTTTAGTATTTTTCCTATGTGCGGGTCAAAGAGTTGTATAAGCATGTCAAATTTCAACTCTCTAGCTTTAGCCGTTTGGCTACAATTTTTACCGAACAGACAGACAGACAGACAGACAGACAGACAGACAGACAGACAGACGACAAAATGACGGTATAAGGGTTTTTTGGTCATACCTACAAAACCCTAAAAATGGAGATATGTGAAAATATGAATACATAAAAGTATAAAAATTTAAGAATACAAAAATATGAAAATATAAGTATATGGAAGTGTAAAAATGTGAAAATATGCAAGTTTGAAACTATGAAAATATAAATATATGAAAATGCGAAAGTGTGAAAATATACTAGTTTTAAAATATGAAAATATAAAAGTATAAATATATGAATACAGGACAATAAATATAACTAAATAAATAAATAAATAAATATAGATATTAAAATATGAAAATATAAAAATAAAAATGGAGATATGTGAAAATATGAATACATAAAAGTATAAAAATGTAAGAATACAAAAATATGAAAATATAAGTAAATGAAAATGCGAAAGTGTGAAAATATACTAATTTGAAAATATGAAAATTTAAAAGTATAAATATATGAGTACAGGACGATAAATATAAATAAATAAATAAATAAATAAATATAGATATTAAGATATGAAAATATAAAAATAAAAATGTAAAAATGTGAAAATTTGAAAATATGGCAGTATAAGAGTGTAAAAATATCAAAATGTAAGAATATAGAACTATAAAAATATAAAAATACTAAAACTCAGAAATATAGTATAAAAATAAATAAATATACACATACAAAAAAAAGTAAGAAAATATATAAATATACAAAAATATAAAATGCAAATATAACATACAAAAAAAAAAAAAAAACATAAAAATTATAAAATTGAAAAATAGTTGAGTATTGAAACGAGAGCTATTAGAGACAATAATACTGATAGACATAGGGAGAGACAGGCGGCCTAATCTGTTCACTCATTCAGGCAAAAACTTCTGGTTTTTAATGCATTGAGCGTGTAAAAATATAAGTCATTTAATTTTTTAGTATTAGTTACATTTAATAAATTATAATAGTTGTCTTCGGTTAAGTTTTGGATATTGTATTTTGATAGATAAAATTGTCTAATTGCTGATAATACAGGGCATTGTGTGAGAAAATGAAATATCGTTTCATTTACTGACATATTGCAAATTTGACATTTATTAGTCGCATCGAGTTTGTAGCGCAGATTTTTGTAGTATATATTTAGACCTAGTTTTGAGCTAAGTCTTAACTGTGATACTATTCTAATTTTACTGATCGGTGAATTAAATGTTTGATAATTTTCAGTTGCGTACTCAAATTTTAGTTCTTTATAAAAACTACTGTATCTTGCTTCAGTGGATATTCTTAATTGCTTCTCTTGTAGTGTTGTTTCATATTCCTCAATTATTGTTTTTATCGTTGATTTATTGACGATAGGTGCCGTGTTGTCCCAAAGATCTTTCCTGTTCTGACTTAGGATAAATGTTTTTAAATTTGAACACCAGTTATAATGCAAGTTGCTGAAGGGCGAGGTATCTAAATCTTTCAACCTATTATATAAAATTTTTGGATAACGCGTATCGTCCATACTCAAAATTTTTCTCCACCAGTTTAATACGCGTTTCCATATGACTGACTCCAAATGTTTGAGACCTGTTTCTAAGAGGACCATATGGTTAGGTGTAGTTTTAGGGCACTGTAAAATACTCTTACAAAACCTTATTTGAATACATTCAAATTTCCATGGGACAAAAATGCCCCATGCTTCACAGGCGTATAGTGCCGTTGCATTTATGACTGAGTCAAGCAATTTAATTTTTTCATCCCAACTGGACGATTTACCTCTAACTAATATTTTTATTATGTTGCTGGTGGCCAAGGATGCTTTTTGAATGGAACTTTTTAAAGCGATTGGAAATCTTCCATTTGTTGAAAATGGGGTTCCTAAGTAAGTATAATTCTTTACGACTTCTATTGGTTGACCGTTGAAAGTGAAGTGCAAATTTTTAATGTGTAAACCAGCTGCTTGAAATTTCATAATTTTTGTTTTGTTTATGTTTACTGTGAGATAGTTTTTTAAACAGTATTCATGCAAAAGGTTCAGTTTTTGCTGTATATTTCTTGGCGAGTCACCCAATATTACTATGTCATCCGCGAAGGCTAACATTAAGAGGTCATTTTCTCCGTCTATGTTTAAGCCGCTGACGCCAGCATTACGCAGGTGGTCCTCGAGATCGTTTATAAACAGAGAGAACAACCAAGGTGACAGAACTTCCCCTTGTAAAACCCCTCTGGTAACATTTATTTCTCTGGATAGTTCATGATTTATTTTGACAACAAAGTTAGCATTACTGTATAATTGGTTTATTATTCGAAGTATTTTTGCACTGACACCGTTATTGTAGAGTTTCTTCCAGAGATGATGGTGGTTTATGGTGTCGAAGGCACTTTTAAAATCAACAAATACTGCAAAAATAGACCTTTTTTTTTAAACGTATATGGATGTGTATAATAGACAATTAATGAAAATATTGCATCCAAAGTGCTTCTGTTTTTTCTAAAACCCATTTGACTCTCACTTATTAATTTAATGTCCTCTGACCAAATATCCAATCTGTTGAAAATAATCTGAGTAAATATTTTACATATATTGTTTACCAATGATATGCCACGATAGTTGGAGGGATTCGCAGTATCTCCTTTCTTAAAAATTAGAGTCAGTAAAATATTTGACCACCTTTTGGGGATTACCTCTTTGTTCATAATTGTGTTAAAAAGGTTTAAAATGTAATGTTCCCAATTACTTGGCAGGTTTTTATAAAAGTCGTAATTTAGCCCGTCATTACCCGGTGTCTTGTTACTTTTACACTGCGCAATACTAACTTGTAATTCGTTTAAAGTAATGTCCGAATCAAGAAAGGGGTGTCTGGCGTCATGATAGTTTAAGTATGTCTCTGTTGATAGTGGATGAAGGTTAGTAAAATATTCCTCCCACTGTGTTAAGGTAATATGATTTATATTCTTATATTTATTTTTTGATCGCAGGGAATTAACAATTGCCCAAAACTGCTTACCGTTTTTGACGTTAGACAGTAGAATTCTAGTTTTGCTATCATAATCGTTTTTGCATTTATCTGTAAGTCGTTTGAAGTCTTTTTTAATATTTAAGTAAAATCTTAAGTTTTCATCGGTAGGATATTTTTTGTACTTTTTCAGTTTCTGCTTTGCTTCAAATTTTAAACTACGACAGTTATTGTTGAACCACGGTTTGTTTTTATTAGGATTATAAGATTTATTGATTATAAATTTTTTCTGCATATTTAGGTTTACTGAAATGCTTTTTATTGTATCCTCTAAGTTATTTGCCAACAGATTTACGTTATCACTATTGAAATAAAGGTTATTACTACGGCTTAGTTTGTGATTATACAAATTTGATAATTCTTCGTTCCACTTGTAACCTATGTGAGTTTGTTTATTATTATTATTATTATTATTGGGTATAATAAGTGTTCTACCGTTTCCAACATTATTACTCTCGAGTTGTATCATACATATACAGTGTTCAGAGCGGGAAAGAGTTGGTATTATTTCTAACCGCCTCACAACTTCAGTGCAGCCGGTGTTACCCCAGACTAAATCAATAACACTTTTACCATTTTAATTCATAAATGTATAATTTCCGGGAATATCACCAGCTGTACGTCCATTGAGAACAAATAACCCCAACTCCTCCATTAGGGATACTATTTTTTTCCCTCTTTTGTTTGAGATATTATCCTTGGATTGCCGTTCTGCAATAATAATGTCACTACTGAAAATGTTTTCATAAATTTGATTTAACTGACCTATTCTCGCGTTGAAGTCTCCTGATACAATGATTATGTGGCTACTGTAATTATCAGATATGTACATTAAAAACTCGTTTACCAGATCTAATACAACTGTATCGTCTAGGTTTGGTCTTAGATAAAAATAAACAATAATGTATTTATTTTCCTTACTAACTAGCTCTATACAAATCCAGAGGTTAGAGTGATCAATTAAACTAGTATTATTTTTTAAGTAGTTTTTAATAAAAATAAAGATTCCACCGCTATCTCTGCCTCTGTCTTTTTCTTTACTTGCTTTACTGTGCGATATTAAATAAAAGTCCGACATAAAAGGTGGCATAGTAACACAGTCACTAGTAACCCAAGTTTCACATAGACAAATTACATCTGTGTTTATAATCATTCATTCAGCTTCTAGTTCATTATCTAAATTAAACAAAGTGTTGTAACCCGATATATTCCAAAATAAGATTTCAAAATTTACACATTGCCTGTTTGTTACCAATTCGTGTCCGTCCTTTGGCAGTGATGGCTAGCTGCTAGTTGACGGCTGGTTTGCTGGGTTTTCTCTGTCGTTGCCTAGGTTGTCCCCGAAGGTTTTGGCTAAGTTTGCTACTCTGTCACCTCTCGAGTTAGAACGCTGCCGTGTGAAGAAGTCCGTTATCATTCCTTTATAATTATTAGCGTCTTCTTTTGGTACTTTTGAGACATTACGCCTAAATTCATCTTCGAACGAGGAGTGACGTTTTCTTTTATCATTTTCGAAAATTTCAGTATCTTTTTCGTTTGTTACTTCACGACCGTTGACGTACAGTTTGTCATTCTTGATAATAGCGTAAAGTCCATTCTCTCTGTACCTCTTCATGAGTGGGACAAGTTTTTTCCTAGCTTCAATTTCTTCTTTAGTTGAGTGTTCGGTTATGTACACCCTTGATTTTGACAGCTTGATTCTGTTGCTGAGCACTTGTAATTTTTTTCTAAGTGCTATAAATTTGACTAATACTGGCCTTTCTTTATTTGGTTTTTTTCCTCCAAGCCGATGAATAATATCGATGTCTGCGATGTTAATATCAGTTTCCATAATTTGGTTGAAAAATTTTATTATCATCGTCTCTAGATCAGTAGTATTCTTTTCATTTTCTTGTATCCCATGTAGTAATATGTTCTTTCTACGCTGATCTTTGCTTATCTGGTTCACCGTTCTATCATAATGTGTGAATTTCGTTTCTACATATTGAAATTTATCGTTGAATGTTTTTATATCATTCTTTAACTCCGATTTTAAGTCATTTATCGCTCTTAATATATTTAGAGTATCCGGGTTTGAAGACATTTTATATTAATTTTGATACTTTTATTTTATTAAATATTTATTCTGTATTGTTTATATATTTATTTTGTTATTTTATAATGGCTATTTTTTATAGTAAATTTTGTTTATATGTAGACAGTTTACAGGTTTGAATTTGATTTTTAATATCTTATTACGTCACTGAGACAGTTCTTGTCGTTGCCTTACTTAATTCAGACATTGACCTATATCAGTGCTAGCAATATCAGATTTGTCAATTCTCGTTGACACGTATATTTTTTATAAAAATTCAAATAATTTAGATTGTTTTTATTATAATTACCAGAAAAATCAAAATCCACATTTATTCACAGTATCACTAGCAGCTTAGTTAACACAAATTATTATTATCAGGAGAATAATAATTAAATATATGTAAATCACGAAATATAAGTAATTTTTTATACACCAAACAAAGCAGCGACTACACTATATCGCCATTACCCTCTCTCGCTATAATAAACAGCTATCCTTACTAAATCATTTTAACTTTTTAAGTGCAACACCTTCTTCTAAGTGTGTAGTTGAAGGAGAGGAGTTGTTAAACGCCGGTCGTGTTATATTATTGTCATCTGACACTACCGATAGAGGCGCCACTGCATTGTACATCATGGCTGACGCAGATAGGATATTTTTGACAGGTTCCATGGAATCTTCATGTGATATTTATTGAAAATAATTTATTATTCAATATGAGGGTTGCGTTAAATGAAATTTTCCATTTTCTCAGTGCCCAAGTAACCTCTAGGGTTATAATTTATTTATTTATTTATTTTATTTATTTTACAGTTTTTAAGGAAAGCCAACAGTAGACCCTATAACTGGCTTCCACGAATTATTGTAATTGTGTTACATATCTTACAATTTTTTTACATATTTGTACACATTAATTTAGATTAATAACAATAATATTTAAAAAAAAAGAAAAAATAAACTACAATACGTATGTTTCTTAGAAATTAAATATTGGATTTTATTTTGTTTTTAAATTGTTGCAGGGGTAAGCTAAATAAGTCTAAATGTAGAAAATTATTATTATAAGTTGACATAAGTCTATTAATAGGTGAGTTTTTGTAAGAGTTAGTGTGACATTTTGGTAATTTAAAAAGTGCGCTTGATCTGGTAGATTTAACGGGAGCTAAAAAGTTGATATTTGAAATAAATGTTTGGGAATCGATTAAATTATTAACTATTTTAAAAAGAAATATCATATCGGTCTGGTATCTTCTGTTTTGTAAAGATTCGTAATTAAGTAATTGCAAGGTATTTAAGTAAGTAGAGTAGCCAATATTTAATTTGTAACAAACTGTAGACATGAATTTTTTCTGAACAGATTCTATTAAATTAATGTTTTTATCATACATTGGATTCCAAATGACTGAGCAATATTCTAATTGAGATCTAACTATGGAATTAAATAACAATGTTAAAGTTTCCTTCGTGTGAAAGGGCTTAGTAGATCTAATTACAAAACCTAAGAGTTTATAAGCCTTTTTTCTTATGTTGTCAATATGATCATTAAACAATAGCTTAGAATCGAAAAGTATGCCTAAATCTCTGACTGTTGTCTTGGTTATTAAATTTATACCATTTAAACCATAGTTAAATTTCAATATATTTCTATTACGTGTGAAGTTGACCACACAACATTTATCAATATTTAAGCTCATATCATTTTCTAGGCACCATTTATGAAGTCTTAATAGATCTTCTTGCATTTTATAACAATCTGTTGTCGTTTCAATAACTCTATAGAATTTCAAATCGTCAGCAAATAATAAATTGAAGGAAAATTCAAAACATTTATAAATTGAGTTTATATATAATATAAACAAAATAGGCCCCAAGTGCGAACCCTGAGGTACTCCCGATTTAACTGAAATTCTACGAGATATGAAACCATTACATACCACAAACTGTGACCTATTTCTAATGTAACTATCAAGCCATCGTAATAGGGATCCATGTATGCCGTAACTCGTTAATTTTAATGTAAGTAAAAAGTGATTTATTCTATCAAACGCCTTGCTAAAATCGGTATAAATTACATCAACTTGTTTCTTGCTGTCTAATGCATTGCTCACAAATTCAGTGAAAGGTATTAAATTTGTAAGTACTGATCTGCCACTGTAGAAACCATTTTGTTGTGGAATAATTACTTGATTTAAAATAAATTTGAGATTATCGACTATAAGGGATTCGAAAATTTTAGCAAAAACTGGTAATATAGATATGGGTCTATAATTAGTGACGTTATTTTTTACACCAGATTTAAATATTGGCGTAATGAATGATATCTTCCATATATCAGGAAAGACTCCATTCTCCAAAGATTTTTTAAATAAAATATGAAGCGGGTAAGCTAAATAATATGCACAATTCTTAACAAATATGGGATGAATTTTGTCAGGTCCACAACCCTTTTTTATGTCAATTTGAATTAGTTTATTGAGAATTTCGTTTTCACTTATTTTTATTGAGCTTAAGTTGATATCATTATCGTTAGTCAAAGCGTCTAATGAATGCGGTTGTACAAGGTGTCTCAAAAGAAATTTTATATTTAGTGGATCGATTAAAAAAAAAGTAAGCCGTATATAGAAAAAATGTTTATTAATTATTAAAATACACTTTTTGGGGATTTATTTCTTAAAAATAATATCGTCTAAATGTAGACCCTCGCGTTCTCGGCACTCATTTAATCGAACAGTAAAATTACTTATGACGTCTCGGCATGTGGACTCAGGGATGACTGCCATTTCGTGACGGATATTTTCTTTCAAATGCGCCAGTGAAGTCGGTTTATTGGCGTAAACTTTAGATTTAAGGTAACCCCATAGGAAAAAGTCCATAGGGGTTAAATCTGGACTGCGTGGAGGCCAATTTATGTCACCTCTCCGGGAGATCAATTTGTCTGAGAAAATTTCACGAACACGTGGCAGAGACATATTGGACGTGTGTGAAGTTGCTCCGTCCTGTTGGAACCATGTTCTTTGGTTATAGCCAGGAAAGTTTTGCAGTTCAGGTACCAAGAAGTTGTCTAACATCTCCACATAACGCTCTGAATTCACTGTAACTGCACGCCCCCTTTCGTCTTCAAAAAAGTAAGGGCCGATAATTCCTCGCGCCGACATCGCAGCCCATACGGTCACTTTATGTTTGCGTTTCGGATTCGTTGCACTCCAGTAGCGGCAGTTCTGCTTATTTACGTGGCCATTAAGATGAAAATGAGCTTCATCCGAAAACAAAATGTTGGTAAACGTTGAAAATCGCTCAATCACCTGATTTACGAAATTAAGCCTCTGACTGGCATCTTGGGGCTTTAATTCTTGCACCAATTGAATTTTGTAGGGGTGCAACTTTAGGTCTTTGTGCATAATGCGATGTAATGATGATCTATGCACATTTAAAGCACTTGCGCGCTTCCGAATTGAAAGGTTCGGGTCGTCACGAACAGACTGATTAACATTCTCCACGTTTTCTACCGTTCTTGATGACCTAGGTCGCCCGGATTTTGATTTATCCAGCGTTGTACCAGTCTCTTCAAACTTTTTAACCCAATGTCGAATGAGAGGAATGCTTGGCGCATCATTTAAGTGGCGAAAACCTCGAATACTGCAGAATTTTTACGCGCTACAGTCGCTGAATCACCGTTTTTGTAAAATCGCACGCATAACGCGCGGTCTGCTCCCGAGAAACGCTCTATAGCGACTGAATTCCCAAGAGCCAGGCTACCGATTGACATAACCCCCGCGCCCCTCGGATACGTTGCGTTCACGCAGTAAGCTAAATAAATATAAAATTTCTTTTGAGACACCTTGTACATTAGAGTCCACATACATAGATTCAAAATAATCGGCAAAGAGATTGCATATATCATTCCCTTCTAGACTCTCCTTATTGCCATAGTGCATAACATAGGTATATTATTATTATTTTTTAAAGTTTTTGTGTAATTCCAAAAATATTTTACATTAGATTTAATTTTTGTTTCAATAAAATTTATATGTTGCTTAAGATCTATATTTGCTTTAATTTTAACTCTCTGACGTAATATAGCAAATGAGTTGTAATCATCCAAATTATTATAACGCTTCCATTTTTTATGAAATTTATTTTTTTCTTTCAACATTTTTATTAGTGAACTAGAAAACCATTTTGGATATTTAATATTAGGTTGAGAATATAATGGAGTATAGCAGTTAATTAAATTATACAAAATTTTATAAAAAATTGATGTGAAGTGTGAATATTCACACATTTCAGGGTTTCGCAGGTATATAATAAGTGAAGGCGGTATGCTGAGTGTGTAGGACAAATTTTACTTTGTAGTAATCACGGTAAAATGAACGATATTTATAAAATAATTTATCGTCTGTTAATCATATAATAAGACAATATAAAATAAAAAAATTAAATACAACATTTGTCAAAATATAACTAGAATTTTGACAAAATAATTTCAACATAATAAAAATGCAAAAAAAAAAACAAAAAAAATAAAAATCCTCCGTACTCGAACTCGAAACCCTTCGTTTTCCAGCCAGTTTAAGAGCGCGCTAACGCATGTAGCCATCGCACGCTATGAATGTGAGTGTCTTACATTGGTATAACTTTTGTACTTTGTGAACCAAAAACCACAAAAAATGCGTTATTTTCCAAAAACATAATCTGATCAGAAATTCCTGTTGTACTATTTCGGTTCACACCAATATACATTACTTAGAATTTTTTTAGATTTTTAGTTTAAACCATCTGGGCTACAGGGTGTGGGACAAAATTTTTTTTGCACATTTTTGGCAAAAATCGCATCAAAATAATTTATTTTGCAAAAATAAAAATTTGATCGTTAATCCACGTACTAAGGGCTTTCATTTGATACCCTACTCAGAATTTAAAAAAAATATTTTTGTTTTCGATGAGCACATATTTGTGTATATTTTTAGGGGGGTATGTTTTTTAGATGTTTTAGTATTTTTCCTATGTGCGGGTCAAAGAGTTGTATAAGCATGCCAAATTTCAACTCTCTAGGTTTAGCCGTTTGGCTACAATTTTTACCGAACAGACAGACAGACAGACAGACAGACAGACAGACAGACAGACAGACAGACAGACAGACAGACGACAAAATGACGGTATAAGGGTTTTTTGGTCATACCTACAAAACCCTAAAAAGATCAGTGCTCTCATTGACGTCCAGTTCATTTAGTGCTTCGTCCCATCTGACAGCAGACAGTTTATATATAAGTGATTCGTAATCACACTTTCTGAAATTGTAAGACTTTTTATTCATTTGAGATAATTTCTTGTAATGGTTCAGCGAAAAATTAATTTCAAGAACTGGATGATACAAGTCTACTTTGCTAAGCGGAAATTGACATAAATTAATATTCAAGTTAAACGAACTCAAAACCAAATCTAGTACTTTATTTAAATTATTTCTGCAACCATTAAACTGAAATAAGTTGCAATAAGACAAAGTGTTCACTAGCTCTAAATGTATGTTGGATCTTGTCAGGTATGTGGGAACAAAATAATTGTGTTGGGAGTTCCAGCTTAGATCTGGCAAATTATAGTCGCCAATAATAATAAACTCATCTCGCGAATATCTAGTTGTGAGTTCGGATATTTTATTGAAATGACTACTATAAACACTTATATCTGATACAGGAGGGAAATATACACAACATAAATGAATTTTTGTATGATTTGATGTTATTAAAGTTACCCACAAGTCCTCAGCTGATGAATTCCATAATATTTGCGATTTGCTCTGAAATTTCTTGGACACTAGTATTAAAACTCCACCTCCTTGCGATTTGTTAATATCTACACGATCACGACGATATAAACAGTATTTATTTAAATCACAAATTTCACTATCCATTATAGAATTATTTAGCCACGTTTCAGTAAGAAATATTATGTCAAAAATACACGTAGATAGTTCATTGTATAGGTTAAGTAGTTTAGTTTTAATTCCTCGCACGTTTTGATAATATGTTCTTATTTCCAGATTATGCATTTTAAGCAAATATTTAATTTATTTGTATGTAAAAATTAAATAGTTCGAGTTAATTAATTTTTTGTATATCACTTTCTGAGTATATAATTGATGTAGGCGACGTTTCATTCTTACGAACAAATATCTTGCAATTTTTAACCCAAACAAATTTGAATTTTTTTTCAAAGGCGGCATCTTTGGCCTTTTTGAGCAGCAGTTTATTAGTCGGGCTGAGATGATCGTTCACAAAGATTTTGCTTTTGTTGTTAAAATTTAATCTGTCCGCGGTTAGGTCTTTTAAATTTCTCGCACTAGCCAAGAAATTGTCCCTCTTGAGACGGGAGATAAACCTTACAATTACGTTTTTTGGTCTATTTGAGTTTACTTGGTACGAAGAAACACGATGAAGTGCATCAATTTCCTGCTTAACTATTGGGCAACCGATTTTTTCCCCAATATTTTCGACAATATCAATCAAATTTTCCTGAGGATGTTCGGGAATACCCACTATTTCTACATTATTGGATCGTGCTCTTTGTTCCAGGTCATCATTTTTTCTTTTTAGTAACTGGACTTCACTGATAAGTGAGTCGTATGTTTTCATCTTGCATGACAGGGTATCGGAAGTTTTTTGAAAATCGTCTATCTTGTTAGAGAAAAAGTGTATAGATTTGTCAAATTCCTGTAAATTAGACATTACCATTTCCATTTGTCCCTGCCAGTGGTGTTGCCATTTTTCAATTTGCAACAATTTAGCCATAACATCCGTTAAAGTTGGTTCATTACTAGGCTGACTTCCATCAGGAATTGGAGACGCAGGCGGTTCAACATTTTTACATTTCTTACAAATCCATAGAAGATTTGAGGATTGTTGCAGGGCATCCTTTTCCGAGTTAGACATTCCCGCGCAACTAAGATGATAAGTTTTGCTGCAGATACCGCTGCACTTGTTACCTGGATGTGTTCTTTGACTCACATTTTTCTTACACTTGTCGCACACTGAAACCATATTGTTTTGAATTCGGTATAAACAGCTGACCGATTAATACGAAAACAAAAACAATGTACACGTCACAGCTCTAATCCCTCACTAACAAGTTAGAAGCGGCACAGCACTGGGTTACACTGTAGATATATATTTTTTTAATAAATAAATAATTGTTTATAATCACAAAGGTATTGTTGAATATTAGTTATTTATTATTAATAACCGATTTTATGTGCAACTAATCATATAACATACTTCTATTAAATCACAAAATAAACTATCAAAATATTAATTTTAACGGAGAGCAATTTAACATGTGCACACCATGTAAAAAAAAAACGTTATAAACGTTATAATTGAAGGTAATAAGGCTTTTTTTTGCCACGTTTAGGAACACGATGAAAACTTAGGTCTCTATCACGACCTACTTTTACATTGCAAAGATAAACACAACAATTCACGTTGCATTTAATTTTTTCTTGCAATTTTAAAGACATTTTTTTAAAAACTCGCTATGAAAACAACAGTAAACAAACTCGACTATCCTCCACCTGTCAGTTTCTCAAAATCTCACTAGAGGCGCTTCAGTTATTGTCAGTTGACAATACGGAATTTCGGAAAAAAAAATATGAATATGTCGACATATGTTTGGTATGTTTACAAATAAGCAGTCTAAAATCACCACCTCACAAAGTCACTGGAAATTTATAACTGCAAGACAACCTGCACCTGTAAACCGCAAACTTTGTTAGAAACTCGTTGCCTTATAAAATTAATCAAAAACGAAAGTAGACACTGCAGTGAAGCTTTATCATAATATCTACGTACAAAATTTGAGACTGCATGCTCTATCCTGCGTTAAAGTTACACGGGAAGATATTAAATTATGCTCGAGAAGGATTTTTATAATTGAGTATTTATTATTTGTTGAATTTTTTAAATAAATACTAGTTTGTTAAATATTAATAAGTTAACAATATTGATGTAATCTGTAGCTTTGAATGCCCTAGCACACCCTTACTCTTTTTCCCTGCTTTTATAGCATTTCCCCATGCTTTTTTCCTATTTATCTCTTCCACAACACCAAATTTATTTATTATTTTCACAAATTCTTTTACATTTGGAAAAAAATTAGCTGACTACAGCACTGACCGCCATCATAAAGTACTTGTATAAAATACATTCTAGCAGCAGATTAGAAATAACTTGGCCTAATATTTTCTAACAGAGATATTATTTATTATGACCATGGAAACGTTACATATAAGTATGAAAAAATTGAGACTTGAAATTACGAAAAATTTTTCAATTTTTTTTTGTTTTATCAAAAATTATCTCAAAAGTTGTTAGTTATTGCTTTTATAGCAACTTTTGTTCAAGAAATTTTTTCGAAATATTTTTCTGTTGTGAAATATTCGCAAAAATCTTAAAATCGACACGAGTATACTCCCATTTTTAGTCAACCGATTTTTACCAAAAGCTGATCAACTCGTGCCATTGATGGCAGAAGCTTAAATATGAAGTTTCATAAAAATCCTTTCAGCCGAATTTGCTCTACACGTGTACACAGAGAGACAGACGGACGGACGGACAGACAGACGGACAGACAGACCGACAGACATCATACTAAAAATAGTCAAAACGTTACGTAGACACCTCAATTCGTGGAGATCCATCGAAACCTCGAAATGTCAAAATCGGTATGATCACAATACCTCCCTTATATATGTTGGCGGTCGGTAAAAATGGAAGTGAATGTTTTTATAATTTCTTTTCCTAGAGCGACAACCAAGTACACAGCAGTTTATGTTATGACAACTTACTAAAACAAAATCTCGTTGGAAGTCGTTACTTCCAACCGCCACGTTGGTCAAATCCAACCAGTTTAGATTTGGTTCGCCTGCCTAAATAAATACAAACCGTGCTTCGTCGCATCAAATGCATGGCAATAGCAGCGTTCCGTACTTAAACGAGTGTATGTTTGTATTTATCGGAATTTCTAAAGAAAATAAAAGCTTTTCAATGATTAATTTGTGATGGTGTTGCCATAATTTTGCAATGTTAGGGCCATGGTTCCTTGGCTCTTCATGAGGAACCGCTACTGGTTCCAGCGAAATAGTAACTGTAGTGGTCTGTTTAGTCTCGGTGTGATTTTGTTTTCAGAACTAAACAGCTCGATAAAAAGACGCCATTAAGTTAATCGATATACTTATTTAAAGGCCTACATATACAGTCGATTCCGCTTAATTGGGACACATCGGGACTTAAGCATTATGGCCCAATTAAGCGGATGCCCCAATTAAGCGAATTTCACATAAAATTAAACAATGCATATTTTTCTTTCAATAATTTTACTTTATAAACTCTTGGACAAAACTATAAATTACATATAACCAAAAAATATAAACTTTTAAGAAAAAATAATAATAAATTCCAAAATAAAATAATAAATATGTACATACAATTTAATTCAATGCAAAAATGCGTCAAGTGTAGTCTGTCTTTTGTTTTTGTAACATTTCACTTCTACAAAATCAGCACAGGTATTCAGTGCGGCTCCCTTCATTTCCTACCTGCATAAAATAACGCTGTAATATTAAATTCTTTGTACATATTTTTTCTTGAGAATATGTGTAACATAATATGTACTGTGATCTTAAATTTATTGTCCCAATTAAGCGGAATGTTGTCCCAATTAAACATGTAAATTTACTGTTGGTTCCTTGGTTTGGTTTCTGTTCTTTGAGATTTGGCCCAAATAAGCGGCTGCCCCAATTAAACGGTGTCCCAATTAAGCGGAATCGTCTGTACTTACTTTCATTGGTATCGTTCAGGTTTTTAAATCCAATCCAGGTTTTGTTATCCGTGTTTATCAATTTCACTTGATATGTTCGACGGTTAGACTCTATATTAGTAAAGAGTTCTTCCAGTAAATCTTCCTCTACAACAAATTTGTAAAATTATATAAAGGCTCTTTCAAATTAAGCGCATTTTTTAGTAAGGTTATATCTTACAGATGGCGCACTCAATGGCCGCATTCAGCAGACTCATTGGTGACTTGCCGGTACAAACTTACTGCTGAATTTGACTAAATGCACATTTTTTGGTAGCGCTGTAGAACGACGTTTATGAAAACTACAATATCTAGACAATAGGGGAAACTTTTTAAGATCGCAGCGCCATATGCGGCAAAGCTGAAACACTCGAAAGTGACATTAAACTGTTACTCCTGTATTTCTTTACATGGTGAAAATGAACACGAGTTGTAATTTTCCTGTTTTCCGAGTTTTTTTTTTTTCTAATTTAAAAGTAATCTACGATTTACAAGATATGTAATAATATACTATTCTAAAGAAATTTCAAGGAAATTTTTATTTTCCATTGTATTTTTAATTCTTTTTGACTGTCTGTCAATATAATAACAACAAAATATGGTAAATATATTAGTAAAAATTAATATCTCTGCCTGAAAAAGTAGAAGGGCCTTTTAATATATCAACTGATGATTTAGGCAAATTTTGGGTGCGATAAATGCTTTTTTTTTCCGTCTTTTTTTTTACGCAAAACATCACTTTCCATAAAATGCAATTAAAAACATGCATACATGGGCTTGGATTTTTGCCCATTTTTAGTTTTTGAGTCCATAAAAACCTACGATCCACTTTCTCTCTGCCCCCAAACGTCGTTTCAATTGATATTTTTTCAGAGATGGGCGTCTACGCGTAAACTTTTTACGTCTACGTCTAAATTTACCGTCGACGACGTAGAGAAGTGTAGACTGTGTAGACACGTAGAATTTAGCGTAGAATAATGAAAAATGAGGTTATGTAACGTTTAAAAAAATAAAATACCGCCAATTTTGAGCAGAAGAGGCAGTAAAGAACTCAAATTTAATATTTTTGACAGCTTCCTGATTAAAACAACTACTAACTTTTAATTTTAATTTTACTTTAGTAGTTCATACAGTCAGAAACCAAGTAATTTATATTGTCTATAACAACATACGATTTGTGAGATAATATTTTTGGAAACAATATATGTAATAGAACTACATAAAATTCATGCCCATCACTGTATTTTTTTTTGATTTAGGTAAATTATGGAACGTTTAAGAAGGATTCTTCCTTATTCACGATTTACATTGCGGCACACAACAAAATTGATTGTTTTTGTTCCATGATACACAAAAATAAAACACAAACAACAAAAAAACACGTATATCTCCATTGAACAAAACAAAACAATGTGACTTTCGTATCTTCCGCAAATTGCCACCAGATGTCAGGGCGCTTAGGAAGTTTCCCCTATGCCAGATTGTAATGACAGTAAATTTTGTATATAAGCTTTTACAGTAATTTTAAAAGTACATGTGCTTTATATGCGTCTCCTCAATATCTAAGTAAACTTTGAATTCGATTCTTATCAAAATAAAGTGACATTGTTTTGTTTTGTTCTATGGAGAAATACGTGTTTGTTGTTTGTGTTTTATTTTTGTGAATCATGGCAAAAAAAAAACAATTCATTTTGTTGTGTGCCGCAATGTAAATCGTGGGTAAAGAAAAATCCCACTTTAACATTCCATCATTTTCCAAAATCAATTGAAACTACATTTGGGGGCAGAGAGAAAGTGGATCGTAGGTTTCTTTGGATCCAAAAACTAAAAATGGGTAAAAATCCAAGTCCATGTATGCGCGTTTGCTCATTGCATTTTATGAAAAGTAATTTTTTACGGCCAAGAAAAGACTGAAAAAATGCACTCATCCCACCAAAATTTGTCTAAATCATCAGTTGATATATTAAAAGTCTCTTCCACTTTTTCAGTCAGAGATTTTTATTTTTTACTAATATATTTACCATATTTTTGTTGATATCATATTGACAGACAGTTAATTCGCGACTGCAAATAACAGTTAGACATCAGGTGGTGACTGGCTAAATTAAACAGAAGCGTATATTTGGATAATATTTTTAGCGTGTTGTGCTGCAGTTTATGTGAATTAAGAAGTATTTTAAAATGTAGTGACTTAAATACAGTTTTTGCCGAAATATTATTTGAACAGATAAATATTAAGAAAAAACTTATACTGACATATACGCGTCTCGTCCGCCATCAGCTGTTGTACGCAGCGCCGCCAACGTTAGTTTCAGTCGCGAATAGGAATGTGTTTTTTGAACTATCAGTATTTTTCCTATATGTGGGTCAAAGAGTTGTATAAGCATATCAAATTTCAACTTTTTCTGTGAAGCTGTTTGGCAGACAGACAAACAGACAAATGAGTGATGTTATAAGGGTTTTTTTGTGGTCATACCTACAAAACCCTAAAATCAATGAAAATATTTTTTTAATCTATCGCCACTCCGTCCTTTTCTATCGAAACTTTATTTTCTTGGATTAAATAAAAAGGTGCCAAATATTAGTGTAGTGCCAACAACTGTACCTCTTACTCTAGCAATTAATTTAAATTTTTTACCTTTTAAATGATACATTTCGCGAAGAGCAAGGAAGTTTGTGCCTACTTTGCAATAGGTTAAAGCAGACTCGGCCCAGTAGTGCAAAAAGTAATAGTTTTCGGTCAGGTGTTGAAGGTAGCCGATGAAAATTGTATTTTTAATCGTCTTATCTGTCAATATGTAATACTTTCGTCCAATAAATAAAAGTTCAGTAGTGTTCATAAAATGAATATCTTGACATTTAAAATGGAATATACCAAAACCAGGTGGATCTAAATCTGTAGTTGATTCCCAATCATCTAAATAATTCTTTACCTGAAATATTAATTTGTCTGTTAGATTATGATATTGACGTTAATTGACATTGAAATTGACATAATATACACACTGCATGCTCTATGTCTTAGCACTGTTTGCTATGAAGCCAAGATCTTGCGGAAATAGAGGGGGTAGTTGCCCCTCGAGTACAGCAGCTAGTATAATTGACATTTATTTTGTCAAGCTACCGCTAGAAGAGATTATTGTTGGTTTTGTTTCTAGAGCTATTTCTAATAATTTATTATAGTTAGACGCAAGCGCAACCAATTATTTTATTGAGTTAATACAAGGGTTACCTTTTATGTTTTTACAAACGACCACTAGATGGCAATATTGAAATGTGTCATTACTACACTGGCGCACCCAGGGGAGGGGCACGCCCCGCCCTAAGAAGGAAGGAAATAAAAATAAAAACACACACACACACTAGAAATTTTTAAAAAAGATATGAGGACCTTTTTTTAGTTCGAGGTCGTCACTTATATTTTAGAAGTGAGGATATTTTTGTTTTTAGGTCATCATCACTTTGGATTTTCAAAGCGAGGACCTTTTTTTTGTCTTCCGGGCCCCCCTTACAAAAATTCCTGGGTGCGCCACTGCATTATTATATTAGTAAAATTTGACATTTGTTATTGTGAAATCACTGGCAGCTTATAAATTGACCAAGTAGTGTGTTGACAGTGAGCGTTAAAAAAAAAGTTTGTAAAAAAATGGATATTACTCGTGAAGGTTTTTGTTACGATATTTTTTACGATTTTAGTTAAGGCCTAAGTCAACAACAATGCATATATTCGCTTCGTTCAACTTTTGGTAATGAAGTACCATCAGAAAAGACTGTTTACAATTGGTTTTCAGAATTTAATCATGGTCGTGCATCCGTTAGTGATGAATCTCGTAAAAGTCGACCAAAATCGGTTGTGATTAAAAAAAAAACATCGATGCTATGCGCAAAATGATTGAAGAAGATCAGCATGTGACTTACCGTGAGATAGAGGCATCCTTTGGCATATCGCAGACTGCAGTACATTCGATTTTGCATGAACATTTAGCTGTGAAAAAGATCTGTTCCCGATGGATTCCGCATAATTTGACCGAAGCTCAAAAAAAGGCTCGTATTGATTGCAGTGGCGGCTCCTGAGTACGCGCTGCGGAGCTGCAGCTTTTACTTGGAAATAATAAAAAAAAAAAAATCTTTTTCTTCAAGCGGATTATAATGCTAACATTACAAAATAATGTGAACATTATTATACTAGTAAATAGTTAATATAGTTATCAACAGATGGCACTAATGGCAGCAGTCGCCATAAACAAAACATCTGTCAATTTAATATGTTTCTAGCGTGGTTTGTAGTGAATTCAGAAATTAGTTACGTTATTAGTGAGTTAATTTATTATTATTCTGTGATCATTCTGTGATTAGTTACAAAATACACAATATAATGATCAAAAATTAAGAAATGTCTGAACCAATTCAATGTACACCACCGGAATTAGCAGCAATAGCATCTGAAACTATAAAGTCATAAGTATTTATGGTTGCAAATTTTTAATACCTACGCTTGAAGAAAAAATAGTATATGTCAATCGGAGTAGAACGCCTTTTTTGTGCTTCGCTCAATATGCAAGCCTCGGCTGCGCCTCGGCAGCAACATTTGAGCTCAGCACAAAAAAGAGCGCGTTCTACTCCTAGTAACATAATATACTATTTTTTGAACTCAAAATGCATTTAACATAGTAATTGTGGTGTGAAGATGCTTTTTTTAAAATATATTTTGAACATTGAATGCTATTGTTTCATAAATATTTACAAGTTTCCTTTGAATAAGTCTACGTCGCGCTGCTTATATCCTAGCGTCAAGGAAAGTGCAAATGTAGGCTTGTAAAGGGGTAGCGGTTCGTGGGCAGTAGTGATAAACTGGTGGGGATCGGAGCTAGAAAGCTGTTAGCATCACAATAACACAGTACTATGAAATTATTGAATGTATTTATTTAAGTCGTAATTGAAATCGCTGTACCTATATTATCTCTAAAAATTTATTGTTCAGGTAGGTGTTAATAATTAGTATTTTCTAACTTTTTCTTTTAAATTTATAGAAGTATCTTAGCTTAACAAATACGCTTCGTTAGATATTTCGTTAGATACGTTCGTTTAAATTATAAAACAATAGGTTTAAAAAATGAATACTGTCAAATCATTATTGGAAATTCCATTTAACATACGAACGTTAGAAGAAAAAATTGATATTAAAAAATTGGGGCGACACACACCAAATTTAAATATTTCGGAAAGTGCAAAAGGCAAAAATTATAATTATAAGAGGCAATTCAACAGAGTCTTATATGATAAAACGTCGTGGTTAAACACCTAAACCCAGAGCCGGCGCTGGGGTCTGCGGCGCCCATAGGCAAGATTTTATTGAGCGCCCCTAAGTAGGGCGCAATTATTTTTTTTCGAGATCTTCCCTTCTAAATTTGAAGTGAAGAAGTGAAGATCTAAAACAAAAATGGTCCTCACTTCTAAAATTACCTTTACCCTACCTTCATATTCATTTGGCCATTTAGCGCCCTTTCAAATCTCACATCAGCGCCCCCCTCGCAGTGGCGCCCGCATGCCAGGAAATATGTTTTTATCGCTTACATATGAAAATACAAGTAATGACCTAAAAAAATGGTCCTCACTTCTAAAATATATTTTTTCCAAACAATTCTAGGGGGGCCAACTGGGGTCAGAACAACTTTTAGATCGGGCCCCCCGCTAGCACCGCCACTGACCAAAACCCACGAAAGTTGTTCATGAAGCACTTCCAAGAAAATGATCGCTTGTTTCTTCGGTTGCACTGGACATGTCGCAACCATTCCTCTAGAGCAGCGGTTCCCTTTTATGGACGCGACTCGGTACGAGGTTTTAAAATTTTTCGCGACCCACCTTATGAAAAAAAAAACATTTATTTACAAAACAAATTTTATTTTAAAGCAGTAGCTTTATAGTAATAAAGAGTAATAAATAGTAATAGAGAGTATAGTATAGTAATAAAGAGTATAGTATAGTAATAAAGAATATACTGTAGTAATAAAGAGCACAAATACACACTATTCTAGTGATCAACTGTCGTAAAAAAAAAATATGTACAAAAAAAATCTTTTTTGTGTTTTTACAATTTTTTTCGCGACCCGGCAAAAATTTTCTGCGATCCGTTGCCGGGTCGTGACCCACACTTTGGGAAACGCTGCTCTAGAGAATCGGAGAACAGTTAATGCTGAATGGTATACAACAATTTGTTTGCCAGAAGTCATCGACAAAATCGGAAAAAACAAACAAAAACATCGCATCATTCTTCATCATGGCAATGCAAGTTCCCACACAGCACGTTAAACAATTGATTATTCGAAGGATTCCTTGCCTGTATTCACCTGATTTATCCCCTAACGACATTTTTTTTTGTTCCCCAATGTCAAACAAAAAATGCGTGGAGAGCGATTTTCATCACAAGAAGCAGTTGAAGCCTTTGAGAACCATTCAGAGTGAAAAAAATGTTTCGAGAATTAGTCTGAACGCATGCAAAAGTGTATAAATCTTAAAGGCGAATATTTTGAAAAACAAAAAAATAGTTTGTTCTTTTTTAGTTTTTGTAAAAACTTAAAAGGTAGTTCTCTACTCCAATGTTTCTCAAACTTTCGACAGTTGCGGACCAGTTTCAGAATTCCACACTATCCGCGGTCCACCAACATCAAGAATAACATTTTTTTTGCGTAAACGCCCATTATTAATACTAATGAAATTTTGTGTGTTTGAACCACCTGTTGAGAAACACTGTTCTACACTATTTTTTTACCTTCATCTCTGCTAGTGCATCTCCAGAATTATCCAGCTGAGAACATATTGCGTGTTGTACAGAAATAGTAATTAAACAAGAAAAAATGAGAGACATATTCCTCAACTTTTTCATCTTCAAATGTTTATCCTTACGATATCTAAATGAAATATAACTTAATACTACATAGAAAAATAACAATATTTTAAATTTAATGCAGAGCGATGTATGACATACGTATTAAAACACATGTTTCAAATAAGACATAATTTTTATCGCTGGACATTATTTGAATTAAGCAATTACATGCAATAGAATATTTTTTGTAGTATTTCTCTTACTGCTTACAAGAAATATAAATTACCGTACTCAACAGTTGGAGAAATGTTCTTAATATTATCGCTAAAATGTGTTAAATACAGGGGCGTATTTAAGGGGGGCTGCAGTCCCCTGCTAACAATTTTTAAATATATAGTTTTCATTTAAAAAAATGAAAAATTGTGATGCCATTATTTTTATGAATTTTACTGCAACGTTTTAAATGCTGTTAATGAAGATGTGCTAAATGGGTACGATATATGGTTCGGGAAATATCTGGATTTTTCAAATAAACCTACTAACGCAATAGAATATATATTTTGTAATGAGCCCAACCCACAAATAATGTGTAAATCACAAATAACAATACCAGAAAATTAAAAAAATAGTTTGCGTTGCCTAAACTACAAGTAAAAGAGATTTAGTAAAACTATCTCAATAAGATATATTAAAACTAGATCTAAATAATTTGTAGCCTTAAAACTCAACTACAGGAGCTCATGATTATTTTCCATATGAAACTAACAATAACTATTTTTATATTATGAATTAAAAACAATTACATAACAGGAACTTAACGGATGTAAATTACAAAAACCTTTTATCACATCAAAATAAATTACATAATTTTTTTTTTATTTTTTATTACAACAGAACAGTCTTTTACACTTTGTATTTTTTATAGATAGTTTAGCAGTTATTAATTGAATTAACCTACTTAATTTCATTTTAAAAAGCTTTGAGAAAGGAAAATACGTTAATGACACGTTCTGATCTTAATAAGGCTTTTGATATTAATAACCATGGTATATTAATTACCAAATTAGATCATTACAGGATCAGAGGGACATCTAGTCTAGTGCCTACGTTGAAAGATATTGCACTTGATGATAATGGAATGCCAGTTGGCACACGTGTTCCTTATAAAAATTAAATCATTTTGACCCGCAGCAGCTATTTTTGAATCGAGGCATATTCAAGATGGCGGCGAAACTAGCGCGCCAATTACGATAACGATAACAAAATTTTATGATAGAGCAAAATACCTAAACACATATTTGTACAATGGACCTTTAGCTACAATTTGCCGCGTCATACGCAAATTTTCGTTACTTAGTTTGCAAGATACCGTCCATACTTCATTCTCAGACGCAAAAAAGTGATTTCCGAAATGGCGTATACATGTAATTACTTTTTTCGAGCAAAATACAATCTAATGTGTAGCAAATCTTTAAATTAACTCCATTTTCGAAATTTACGACTTCAATATACCCGAAATTGATATACAACTCAACAAATTTGATGTAAATAGCAAAATTCGACTTTCGAGCGTTATTTCGAAAGCGGCTTTATTTGAGACCAGGTACTGCGAACAAACCTAAGCAAATTTATGCATTCCGTATATTCATGGAGTATCTTACTTAAATGTCATAATTTACAGCCGTTCCGGAATCTATCAAAATTTAAAATTTTTGAGATTTTGATAACAGATTCGTAATCTACGACATTAAATTAATAGAAAACGAGCCATATCATACGAAATTCGTTAGCCATTTCGGATATCACTTTTTTGCGTCTGAAAATGAATTCTGGACGGTATTTTGCAAACTAAGAAACGAAAATTCGCGTACGACGCGGTAATTTGTAGCTAAAGGTTCATTGTACAAATATGTATTTAGCTATTTCGCTCTATCATAAAAATTAGTTATCGTTATCGTAATTGGCGCGCTAGTTTCGCCGCCATCTTGAATCTGCCTCGATTTAAAAATAGGTATTTAGTAAGTGAATGATGATTATTTGGGATGCCAAAATAAATTTTATCTTAAAATATTTTTTTTTTGTTAATTTTAATTCGAATGCCTAATACCATTATTTGGGTTTCTAAATATTTGCAGCATTTTTTTATATAAAGGTTCATTAATATTTTGAAAATTGCACCTATGGCTTCCATTGGTTGTTTAAGTCATAAACTCTGCCCCTCTGATTTCGTATACATTCAAACATGAAATTAAATTATAATTTCAACACTTTCCATTGGTTATTAAATTTACGCTTTTAAAAATTAAATGCAACATTTGCCAAAATATAATTAGAATTTTGACAAAATAATTTAAAGAAAATATAAATGCAAAAAAAAACAAAAAATAAAATTGACGGGAATCGAACAGTATTTTGCAACTTACGAAGCGAGAACATTACAACTGGACTACGGATGTTCACTCATTTATGGCCGGTTGTTAAAGTAAGAATTATCCCTAACTCGAGTTAAAATCATTTGTTTTTGTATGTTGTAAGATACAAAAACAAATGATTTTAACTTGGGTTAGAGAAAACTCTTACGTTAGCAACCCGCCATTACTGTCTTAAATAGCGGATTAAATATTTTACATATTTTAGTTAAAAACACTATAAAAGCGTTATTTTCCGAAAACATAATCTGATCAAAAATTCCTGTTGTACTATTCCGGTTCACACCAATGTACATTACTTAGAATATTTTCAGATTTTTAGTTTAAACCATCTGGGCTACAGGGTGTGGGACAACATTTTTTTTGCACAATTTTGGCAAAAATCGCATGAAAATAATTTATTTCGCAAAAATAAAATTTTGATCGTTAATCAACGTACCAAGGGCTTTCATTTGATACCCTACACAGAATTGTAAAAAAATATATTTTTTTTTGATGAGCATATATTTGTTTATATTTTTAGGGGGACATGTTTTTTAGATGTTTTAGTATTTTTCCTATGTGCGGGTCAAAGAGTTGTATAAGCATGCCAAATTTCAACTCTCTAGGTTTAGCCGTTTGGCTACAATATTTACCGAACAGACAGATAGACAGACGACAAAATGACGGTATAAGGGTTTTTTGGTCTACCTACAAGACCCTAAAAATATGTATTTAAAAAATTTTAAAAATGTATTTAAATTTAGAAGTAAATAATTTGTAACTAAATTTAATTTATATGAGTCAACTACGAGAAAACCAGTTATTCTTTGTTTGACTATTTGATTTTCCTAGTTTATTTTTTTTATTTATGATAGTTTTTTTTTCTTGTACATAGGTATTTTATGTATCTCGTTTATATAAAACGGGCAAAATTTTCTAGATAAACATAATAAAAATTAAAAATTGATAATACCTATCATGTCTCTAATGTGACTAAATTTTCAAATACATAATATTATAATATAAATATATATAAAATATTTGCTGCTTTAAGATTCTCGCCGATCGTAAAATTTTATTAGAATATTATATTTGAATGCACGTGTACATAAACATTTTCTATTAGTTCCGAATTTAATGAGTGCGGTGAATATATAGCCAAAAGAGCACCAAATTTTACTTAATATTTTATTAACTTTTAAAATACAATTTCTTTTTATTCAAATGGTCACGAAAATTTTCTTAAGCCAACCCTTAAAACACAATTTTTTTATTTAGTTTAATTCCCACCAAAATGTACTTAATCAAACTATTAAAATATTTTTTTTTTTTCAAAATACACGCAGTTTAATTTATGCCAACTTCTAAAATAATTATTTTTTATATTAAACAAAAGAAGACTCTAGCTCTTATAGTTATGGCCACAGTTGTGAAAAGCCCCAATTGTGTAGGGCCCGAATTGTCCAACGCCCCAGTTGTTAATGGTCCCAGTTGTGAAAAGCCCCAATTGTGAACGGCCCGAATTGTCTTATAGCCCCAGTTGTCATGGAAACGTTCACTGTATATCTAGCGTAAAACCTTCGACATGTGTATAAGCCCGGTAATGACATATGGTGCCCAAGTTTGGTCTCTAACCGATAAACAAACAAGAAAAATTAGAACTTGCCAACACAGAATTGAAAGAAGCATGCTCGGAGTTACGTGTAAAGCATAAAATGTAAATAAACTAAATGAAAGACAAAACTAAAATCTCAGATATCATATCGACCATACGATCTTTGAAATGGACCTGGACTGGACACACCATCAGGAAAGAAAAGAGCTGGAGCAAGGATCTTTTTGAATGGATTCCACTAGAGAATAAAAGAAGCAGAGGAAGACAGCCAAGAAGATGGAAGGACGAAATAAGACAACTGGCAGGTCCAACATGGACTACAATAGGCTCATAATCGAAAAGAATGGAAACGTCTGGGGGATGCCTTCATCCGAAGGGACACAGATCCTAATTAATATTAGAAAATAAGTTAAATTTCTTATAGGTTAAGTCAGAATGTAATTATGGGTTTAAATAAAGGCTACTAATAATAATAATATGTATTGTATCATTGAGCACAACAAGCGACTGGCTTCTGCTCTAATCAGTGTAATAATAATATTGTAACACAATTAGTATAAAAAAAATATTATAAAAAAAATAAATAAATAAACAATAAAATAATAAAGGCTCCAGATAAAGCTTAGGTTCAACCTAGCGAATTTAATTATTTTTTACAAACAGGATCGTAAGAGTTTTTACTTAAATTAAATAAATTACATTTGAGACACATTTAGTACAAACAAATTTATGAGTTCTAATGTACTCATATTACTGCTGCGTTACTCTACATAATAGAATGGGTTGAAACGTTCAGTAGGTTGAGAAGTTGACAGTCTTAAGATGCACTGGTTACGAAGTATTTTGTCGCCCTTTTTATAGTGGCTATGTCGATTACTTGCGGTGGTGAAATTTACATTAGTTTTACTAAACAAGTACTTATCATGAACTACCAACATTTTCTGGTTTTTACACTTTCCAAGTAAGTGCCGTTGTTGCGTAATTATTTATTTAATTATTTCATTTTTAAATGTATTGTTTACATCTTGCAACAGCGCAAGTTATGTGGCAACATTGTATAGAGAGACAGTAGTAGAGTTGTAGTCCACGCCTGTGTCACTGGTATAGAAAAATTTCGACACGGCCCCCTTCACGCCGTCCCTGGATGCAGCATGTTATGTTTCACTTTGCCGCTAGGCAGCAGTAGTGTTGTGTAGTTCCCATTGGTTGTTCCCCTTCTCTACCTCCATAGTTTATTTAAAATGGCTGCCGAAGTTGACAGATTTTATATAATGAATCTCGAATCTTCGAATTTTCTTATTGTTATTCTGTTTTTGTGGTTTTCCTTCCACGACATGGTAAGTAGTATCATTCATTTTTATTTTATATATTTAACACGGCAAAAGTTACTATTTTTATTTTTTATACAAATGAAATGTTTCCAGTAACAGTTTGAGTTATTGTCATGTAAATTGGTAAAATGTAATTAGAACTAGAACATTGTCATTAGTCAATTATTTTGTTGCGTATTTTTTTTTTTTAGATCTGTAATTGTACTGTTATTTTGGATGTTACATTCAGTACATCAATTTTATAATTAAGAAAGGCTAAAACAATTCAAAATTTGACTTTAATTATTTTCAAGGCTTGAAATGTACCGGAGCGGTGTTCCAGATTGTACAATTTTGCTCTTTGAGTCCTAATTATATTGCCTATGAGCCTATAATTAATTTCTTAGCTTAGTGGGCAACTAAATGTAATATTTACTGTGGAATTGGTCACGAGCTCCCATTTTAACGATTAAAGTGGGCTTTTGCTAAACAAAATGATCAAAAGCTTAATTCAAATCTAGTTCTGCACGAAGCTAAGAAATGAGCTCCATGTAGGCAATCAATAATTAATCTGATATGTTAATATGATTGCTGACATATAAAATAAATTAGTTCCCTGAATCAGCCACACGGATTTACTTGACGTATTGACAAAAAGAATAATTGAATATTATTTGTTTCAGAGTAAAACGTCGAAATACTGTATAGTGCCTGGATGTACAAATTATGCCAATCGAAGTATGTTTACGTTTCCTACGAACCAGGCCCTTAGGAACAAATGGCTGGAAGCCATTCCTAACATTGTGGAAGCACTGTCACACTCTGTTTCGAGTAAGGGCTTTAGTTACTCAAGTCTAAAAAATTATAGAGTGTGTAGTGCCCATTTTAGAAGCGGCCAATTTTATATACCGGAGCGAAAAAAGTTATTACCGCATCACGTGTCATTCTACAACAAATACCAGATTAGAATCAAAATCCACATGTCTTTAATCCATATTTTTGTTATAATATTACTCTCCCTGTAATATAGAGCATTATAGGATATTCTAAACGTTTAAGCGTAACTAAATGGAATTTTTATGTTAATTTTAAATTAAAAATATGTTTAATTATAAATTATCACGAGCCAACTTTTTAATTATTGAAGTGGTCTTTTATTAAACACAACGATCAAAAGTATCATTTAATCGATTACTAGTTGCCAAAATCTATACTTTGTTTATTTGATTTAAGCAGAACTAGATTTTGAAAATTAGTAACTAGTAACTTTTAACGTTTAAATGAGGCTTTCGATCATTTTTTTTAGCAGAAGCTCACTTAAATCGTTAAAGGATCAGCTCGTGACAACCTACAAAAAAAATCCATCTAGTTCCTCTGAAACGTTTGGAATAGCCTATAATTCCGCTTAAACCAAAGAAACGGGCTTTAGTTTTAAAGCTATGTTACATGTATGCTGTTCACTTTTGTAAAAACAAACTTAAAGGAAATTTTGATTTCAATAGTTTGCACCTTTGAAATTGTATGTCATGTTGGTATTGAAAAATGTTTATATCGTAATTATAATGATCATAACTAACAATTCTGAAGTCTGTTTTACAGCGTTTTTTTTTTTATTTTTCAATAATACACTATAAAAGTAACCAAAATAACCAGATCTGGTGTGTCCTTACAAAAGTGAAAGCAATGTACTAATATTAGAAATAGTACTAATTATCAGAACGAATTTTGTACGAAAACAAAAAACTCATACGATATTTGAATGCATGTAAAAAAAATCATACCATTAATCTAAGTGTCACAATCGTTGGATTTTTAATATCCACTATTTGTAAAAATAAAACATGCGATTATTGTTTCAATTTTTTTTTTATGTATTTGTACATACATATATATATGTATTTTGGTTTCCTAAGCCATCTTCAGGAAGATTTATATTTGCCTTGTTTTAAATGTTTCAACGAGTGCATTCAACTATTATAATTTAATTAATATTATCCACTATTTTAATTGTAATATATTTTAGTATAAATATATGTTTCTTTTATCACATCATAGATAACGTGCTAAGATTTTACTATAGCAAAGAGTTCGGTAACCTATCGCTCTTATGCTAAATATGGCTCTGTGACGAAGTCAACATGGCTGAGCGCCATAATGACTAGAGATAATAATAAGTGTTTTGATATTAATAATAATATTTTGATTATATTTGGTGGAACTTTTTATTGTATACTTCATCAGCTGAAATCAAACTTAGATGTATCGTATATTAGATATTTTTCTTTATGAAGGTTGTCGATCTCCGAACAATATTATTTATGTATCTACTATATTTCTATGTATGTTTTATATATGTGTATCTATAATAAGTAACAATAAAATGCTTAATTTTATATCCTTTTTTTTATTTATGATCCCTTGCAATTTTTAGACTTGCATACATTTTTGTTTTATTAAAATTTTATTACAATTTTGAATTGTAATAACATTTTATATAAAACAAAAATGTATGCATGTCTTTAACAACTATTTTTTTTTTAATTTTGGGAATAATAATGATAGAAACATTCAAATTTCGCGGGTTAAGCGGAAGTTAGTTATGCAGCATGCTAATAGAGGGTACTAGTTACGCTGACAAAAATATTTATACAGCGAAGGCGCTTCTGGTGATATTCTGTGAGTCCGAATGCAGCGTAGCACAGGTGTGCCTGATAATAAAGTTTTTGAATACACATATTAGGTGTTTGCATTATTTATTCATACTATGCGCAAGTGTCCCTATAGGACGACGGCCTCTGGGAAAGTTTACAACATATTTTGGTCCTTCGAGCAAAGGATAGTGATCTTTGTGGTCCTATCAAGTTGGTTAAAATAGTGAGTGAGTGGTAGACATTTTGTTTTGTTACGGCAACCTTGAAGTGCAGTGAACAACAGTTCCCGCGCCTTAATTGTCCGACAGTCATACTTCGCAGCGTAGAGGGTTGCAGCAAACGCAAGCCATCTTACCAAGCCTACTAAGATGCGTCTACACTTACATCAAGCGTCAAACATCAGGTGATCACACAATACTGCATCAATCGGAATTTGGATTGGAATTACAGCGACATCCTTGCATTTTTTTGAACCGTAAGTTTTCCTTTGTTTTTATTATCCTTGTTTTGTTGAGTACAGCCAGTACAATCGCATTTTAAGTAATACTACATACACGTATTATCTTTGCATTTTTGGATATTTGTTTATTTGCGTCATGGAGCCCAAAAATGTACTTAAAGCGCTTCATTACAAGCGTGGTGCGTTAAAATCTTGTTTAACGCTATGTGAAAAATTCTTAGAACAATTAGAATTGGATAGCGCACATCCAGGTTATGTGCCACAACCATCGCTAGTCTACGAAATGGAACACAGGCTTTTTAAAATTGATAGTGTGTTAGATGAATTCAAGCAGTTACAAGCTGAGATTGAACATTTAGATGAAGAAACATCTCCTGAAATTCATTTAAAGGAACACGGAGCCTTCGAATCGTCATATTTTAAGTTGATTGGAACACTTAAAAGAAAAATCGCAGAATTTTCTCTGGCTAATACAGCTTTAGAAAATAACAATTCATCATCGCTAAACAACACGCGAACGGACGAAACAAACCGTAAGCATGTAAAATTACCCACCATTACGCTACCGGTTTTTGACGGTACCTTTGAAAATTGGCTAGAATTTAGAGACACATACAATTCTCTGATTCACAACGCAAAAATGGATCCCATTGAGAAATACCACTACCTTAAAGCAGCTTTAACAGGCTCAGCTGCAACGGTGATAAAATCCTTACCAATTTGTGATGCGAATTACGAACTCGCATGGGAAATGATTTGCGAAAGGTTCAATAATCGTAGATCTTTGATATTTAATCATGTTAAGGCTTTATTTAACATTTCGAGCGTTTCAACGGGCACCTCAAACAATCTTAGGGAAATGATAGACAACGCGTCTAAAAATGTTCGCACGCTAACAAATTTGAAACTACCCAGCGAACAATGGGGCGAAGTTTTTTTGGTTTATATTTTGGGTGAAAAATTGGATAGCGAAACGTCTTCCGAATGGGACGAACATAAGATGAAGATTGAAATACCTAGTTTCAAAGATTTCAAAGATTTTGTGGAGGAAAGGGCAGAGTTATTAGAGTCTAAAGAAAATAAAAATAATGAACATCCATGCAGTCATCAAAAATCTACCCCTCAAAAATCTACTCCTCAAAGAGCTAAGCAAACCTCTAAATCTTTTATAGTCACTTCAAACGAATGCGCGTTTTGCAACGGTGCACACAAGGTGTACACATGCGCAGACTTTTTGAAACTGTCGCCGAATTTGCGGTACGAACGGGTCAAACAGCTCAAATTATGCGTGAACTGTTTGAAACCAGGCCATTACGGCAAGGATTGCAAATCTAGTAATTGCAGAGAGTGTTCAGCAAAACACAACACTTTGTTACATTTTCAGTCTCCAGCGAGGCAGACGACTGAAACCAAAGTTTTAACAAATCGGACATATCGTTCAACATTGTCGGAAGTTCTTCTTTCCACAGCTGAAATAAGAATATACAGCCAAGACGGGACTTTGCATAAGTGCCGAGCAATATTGGATTCTGGTTCGCAATCTCACTTCATCACAGCAGACCTGTGTCAAAAATTGAAGTTGGAAACTACTAACGTGGACATGCGTATCATTGGCATCAATCAGGTGAAGTCTACCATTGAAAACAAATGCGCAGTTCGCATTAAATCGCGTGTTAATAATTACACAGACACTATAACATGTTTTGTTATACCTGAGGTAAGTCGTTGTACACCAGGTCATAAAATTGAAACATCATTTTCCATTCCAAATCACATCAAATTAGCTGATCCAAATTTCGACAAACCAGCTAAAATTGACATGCTTTTGGGAGCAGAAATATTTTGGAAGCTTATCTGCGTTGGGCAGGTAACAATGGGTTCTAACAATCCAACACTACAGAAGACAAGACTTGGATGGGTCGTGTCTGGACGGGTTGGTGCGGAGCAACAACACGACATTAAAATTCGTTGCAATCTCAGTCAAGATCTCAGCGATCAACTAAGCAGGTTTTGGGAGATTGAGGAACTCTCGTCTGAAAAGGTTCTAACAACCGAAGAAAAACTATGTGAAGCTCACTACGTAAATACGACGAAGAGAGATCCAGAAGGACGCTTCATCGTATCCATACCGCTAAGACAATCACTAGAAGTGCTAGGTGATTCAACACAAAATGCCTTAAAACGTTTCCAGTCATTGGAAAGGAAATTGGGACAAAATCATAACATGAAAAAAAGGTATATTGACTTCATGAACGAATATCTAGACATGGGCCATATGTCAAAAATCGATCCTAGTTCATCAGAAAAACTTGTTTATTTACCACATCATGGAGTACTGAAGGAAGACAGTACAACAACAAAATTGAGAGTTGTATTTGACGGCTCAGCACAGACCACCACTGGAATATCCATCAATGATCTCCAAATGGTTGGCCCCACAATACAGAGTGATCTTTTTTCTATTATTCTTCGCTTTCGACAACATCAATACGTCGTTTCGGCCGACATCGCCAAGATGTACAGGCAAGTTTTAATGGCACTGGAACAACGGTCGCTACAGTGTATATTCTGGCGTTCCAGCCCAGCCGAACCATTGCACACGTATCAATTGAACACGGTAACCTACGGAACAGCCGCAGCAGCTTACCTAGCAATTCGTTGTTTGAAACAGTTAGCAGACGAAAACGCAGTAAAGTGTCCACAAGCTTCTCAAGTATTGGAGAACGATTTTTACGTAGACGATCTGTTAACAGGTTCAGATTGCATTGAGAAAGCAACTTCCATTTGCAAACAAGTAAACGAAATCTTGTCAATGGGATGTTTTCCTCTTCGAAAATGGATCTCAAACGAGCCGAGGATACCTGAGGGTATCAGCGGCAAGGAACAGTCGCCAGAGAATTACGACTTCGGATCGCGTGAAAACTCTAAAACACTTGGAATTCTATGGTCGCCAAAAGAAGATACTTTGATCTACAACATAAAGGGAGACAATCTGCGGCAAGAAGTCACGAAAAGAGCAATCCTCTCAGCGATCGCACAAATATTCGATCCTTTAGGATTACTAGGAGCTTGTACTATAAAAGCCAAAATCATTTTGCAGCAACTATGGTGCGAGAAAATAGATTGGGATGAAACAATACCCGCCGAACTTCACGTAGAATGGACAAAATACAAGAAGGAGCTACATGAGCTCAACGATATTGCAATACCACGTAGCATCATTTGCAAAAATGCTACTCGAATAGACATACATGGATTTAGCGACGCATCACAACGAGCGTACGGTGCTTGTATGTACGTACGAAGCGAAAGCAGCGATGGTACAGTCTCAATTCACTTATTGACGGCAAAATCCAAAGTTGCACCCATGAAGACGCTTAGCATTCCACGTTTGGAACTATGCGGGACATTAGTTTTAGCCAGACTACAGGACAAAGTAGCCAGAGCTTTAACCAAGAAAATAGACAATTTTTATTGTTGGTGTGATTCATAAAACGCATTGGCATGGATTAAGACTCCTGTAAATCAGTTAAAATCATTTGTTGCAAACAGAGTTGACGAAGTTCAAACTCTGACACGAAACTCTAAATGGCAATATATAACTTCAAAGGATAACCCGGCAGACCTTATATCTCGAGGCGTTAGTCCAAGCATTTTGAAGAACTCTTGTTTATGGTGGCATGGACCAAATTGGCTCCAACAAAGTGAAAACAATTGGCCAGTAAACTCTATCACAAAATAGTCAGTTCAAAATAGTTATTTCTTCAGATGTACAGATGTATATATTGTGCTCCATAATAGTTAACAGAAAAGTTAGGTATTTTTAACTTAAATTTGTTTAAATTTATGTATAGTGACAGTGCTAAGTGGGAAGATTGAAATAATAATAAATAAAGTGCAGAACTGCCCTGCTGTGTGTTAATAATTTGAAAAAAGTTAGAAAAAAGGTGATTTTTTTATTTAAAAAAACCGTTAAATCCACAGTTTCTAACTTTGGCAAAGTTAATCCTGCATAGCATCGCAAGTTACCAGCTGGCCTATTCGTCACCTACATATAACTGACGTCACAACTGTGTATAGCAGCAGATTCAACATGTCTCAATGTACAGTGTGCATTAAGAAAATTGTCCGCAATGGCGACAAACTTATGTGTGTGGGCAACTGCAAAGGAGCCTTCCACTTAGATTGCGTACATGTGTCTGTAGCCCAATACACAGACATGAAAATCAGCGGTGAAGTACTGGATTGGAGATGTCCCGAATGTCGAGGTACGGGCAATGAGACAGGAATCCAGTCGGTGACAGACAGAGTCAACGTCTCTCTAGCTGACATAAGTGCTACACTTAAGTCATTGTTAGATGAGAATGCGAAGCTGAGGGAAACGGTTATTGATACGAATAACAGAATAGCGGAGCAGTCGGCCAGAATCGACATACTGCTGTCCAGACTACACGACGTCGAGGAGGAAAATAAGACGCTGCGGATCAAAAACGCGGAGCTGGTGTATAACCTTGACGAGCAAGAGCAGTACAGCAGACGGAACTGTGTAGAATTGCATGGTTTACCTGAATCGTCTGGCGAGAATACAATGGCGGAAGTCATTCGAGTCGGTCGTGCCGTGGGAATGGAGATACGACCGGAAATGATAGATAACTGTCATCGACTCGGACGTAACAATCCGACATCTCCCATCACTAGAGGGATTATTGTTAAGTTCGTGAGGAACTTTGACAAGAATAACCTCCTAAGATGTCGAAGAGTGAAAAAGAACCTCAATACAGGAGACCTAGGCATCCAAGGCACCCCAAGAAACATCTACGTCAACGAAAACCTGACCCAGTCTCGTCGCTCGTTACTGACAGCCGCCCGGAAGCTACGTTCATCGTGCAACGTCATGTATGTGTGGACGAGGAACGGAAACATATACGTGAGAGAAAATGAAAGATCCCCTGTTGTGAACGTGAAATGTGTGAGTGATATTAGTGAAATAGAGAAGAGATGTAGAGGCAAAGCTATACATGTATTACAATCTAGTGTAAATGAGTAAACAAATGACCTTGTATTACCAGAATGTGCGCGGACTTCGTACCAAAACGCATTTACTCTATTCTGCCGTCCTTACTTGTAATTATGATATAATTTGTTTTACTGAGACATGGCTTACTAATAGTATATATAATAAAGAATTATTTGATGACAGATACATATGCCATCGTTCAGATAGACAGGACGGCAGGAGGGGCGGAGGCGTTCTGGTGGCTGTCCATTCTCGTTTTAAAACCGTAGACCTAACGAAACATGTAGCCTCGCTCGAGTATATACTGATCAAACTGTATGATAATAAAACAACATTGTTTTTATCATGTGTGTATTTTCCACCCAAATCAACAGCTGATCAGTATAAACTTTACTTTCACACATTAGATTCATACTCGGACATAATTACAAATAATATAATAATAATTGGGGACTTCAACATAGATTTAATTAATTGTGACAATATAGCATTAGAAGTTAAGAATAATATGAGTTTCTACAATTTGCGAAACTTGAATAACATTCGTAATGCCTATGATAAAACTCTAGATCTACTTTTGACTAATATTGCAGGTGTATCAGTAAATAGAAATAATGATCCTTTGTTACCAGAAGACAAATATCATCCAGCCCTCACTATTTATAACGATTATACCAGTGATATGATTAAACAAAATATTGAAGTTGAGAAAATATACAATTTTAAACGAGCCAATTTCTTAAAATTATATAACAGGCTGAGTCACATAAATTGGGATTTTCTTAAACTATACAATGATGTCAATAGTGCGGTGGACAAATTTTATGATGTTTTGTATAACGTCCTTGATGAATGTGTGCCTGTCATTAGGCCAAAGAAAAATTCTTACCCCTCTTGGTTTACTCCTGCGATTAAATCACTGATTAGAGAGAAAAAGTACCATCATGATATGATTAAAATCGCTTCCGGTGACATAGACTATCACAAAAATAGGTTCTCTGAAAGTAGGAAGACTCTAAAAAAACTATTAAAAAAAGAATATCAGAATTATCTTGAAATTATGGAACTAAATATTAAAGACGATCCCAAAAAGTTTTGGACATTTGCAAAAAATAAGAAAAATTCAGGTATTCTTACGTGTTTAACTACTGATGATAATACTATTATTGATGATGGTCATCAAATCGCGGATACTTTTGCCTCATACTTTGCCTCTGTTTGCCAGTGATGATATCAATGACGTAAACAGTAATAATGAGGATTTAATTAATAATTTGAGTTCACTAGATATACAAACTATTACTTTGGAGGATGTAGAATGGTCGATAAGAAAGTTAAAACCTAAAAAATCTTGTGGACCAGATAAGCTCCCGCCTTTTGTGTTGAATGGATGTGGAGATATTCTAGCCTATCCACTTCACATATTGTTTCAAAAATCACTCGCTGAAAACATTGTTCCTGTGAAGTGGAAAGTGTCTAGGGTATGCCCCATACATAAAAGTGGGGACAAGAAAAATGTAAAAAATTATAGACCGGTGTCTATTATCTCTTCTCCGGTCAAGGTATTTGAACAAATTATGTACAAATATTTATTTCAGCACGTGTCCCCTGCCATTAGTAAGAAGCAGCACGGTTTTATGCCGCATAAATCAACTGTCACCAACTTATTGTCCCTAACGGATTATGTAAGTCAAGGTCTGGATTCCGGAATTCAGGTCGATGCAGTATATTTGGATATGACGAAGGCTTTTGACAGACTGGGACATTCACGACTACTTCGGGCATTAAAAGATTTCGGCGTTTCTCCCAAGTTATGTGCTTGGTTTGAATCATATTTACGAAATCGGTCTCAATATGTTGAATTCTATGGGTCTAAGTCGAGTTATTATTTCTCAACCAGTGGTGTACCCCAGGGATCAAATTTAGGCCCATTGTTATTTCTATTGGTAGTCAACAGCATCTCAAATATTGTGAGTAATTCCGAATGTGAAATTTTTGCTGATGATGTAAAATTATATAGAAAAATTACGGACTTATCTCAGTGCATTGAGTTACAGAATGACCTTCAAGAACTCTATAAATGGAGTAACACCACTGGATTATACTTTAATATTACAAAATGTAAGGTAATGACTTACTCCAGAAAACGTAATATTATAAAATATAATTATATAATGGGAGGTTGCAGCGTTCCACGTACGGAAATAATAAAAGATCTGGGAGTATGGTTCGATGCGGAGTTAAGATTTCAACAACATATTGAACACACCCTCAATAGTGCGTTAAAGAGGGTGGGATATGTCCTACGTCTGACAAAAGATTTTCGTCAAGAAAGTTCATATATTGCCTTATTCAATTCGTACGTAAGACCTATACTTGAATATGGTTCCATTATATGGGCACCATATCAAGCAAAATATATAAAGAAAATTGAAAATGTTCAAACGCGATATTACCGTGTTGTAAAATATAGAATGACAGGGGTGTATCCAAAATACACACCTAGTAACGAAATATTAGCAACATTTTGTGTCAGGACTTTGGCCGCGAGAAGGGAATTGGCATCCCTACTATTTTTATACAAAATATTTAATGATCTGATCGACTGTTCGTATATCCTATCCAGGATATCCATAAAGGTACCATCTCGTGATCTCAGAATTAGGGACGCATTCTTTGAATGTAAAAGGGCCAACACGGAGCATCATGGAATGAGTCCACTACATAAAATGATAACATTTTTCAACGATCTCTTAGCAAAGGATAGATCTATAGACATATTCAATACAAGTTATGCAGGTTTCCGTAAGGTTGTATTAAACATGATATAACTAATGCCCACCGTAGTATCAATCTAAAGCTAACATGTAGGTTCTTACAAAGGCAATTCTGTGTAATACTAAATTTGTTAATGAATTTCTTATCGTGTTAATGAATGTCTTGTTTTGTTAATGATTTTTTTTTGTTTTGTTTTTTTTTTATCAATGAATTTCTGTATTGTCAATGAATTTCCTGTCTTGTCAAAGAATAATTTGTTTTTGTTGAATTTGTTGAATTTTCTGTTTAAACTTGTATGCATGAATAAGATTATTTTTGTAATGTACGTTTGTATGTTGTAATGATTCTGTATAATGTGACAATTTTTTTGTATAACTGAATGTATATATATATATATGTATGGACACAATAAAGGACATTTATGTCTGTAGTGTCCAATAAATAAATAAATAAATAAATAAATAAAATTCTGAATTCGAAAATTAGAGGACTTACCAGAATTAAAATCAAAAACTCAATGTTTCAACTCGAACAACGAAACAAAGGAGTTAGTTAGCTTCATTGACAGGTTTTCAAACTTCAACAAGCTTAAACGAAGCATCGCTTACTGTTTGCGCTTCGCCAACAATGCGCGCAAGCAGAAGGTAGAGCGTCAACACGGACCTCTCACCGCCGATGAACTAAAATATTCGCTAAATTGTTTGATCAAATTAGTACAGAAAGAATGTTTCCAAAAGGAATTTCATTGTCTCAAACAAAGGGACTCATTAGACAAGAAGAGCAAATTGCTCAACCTGAACCCTTTTTTAGATTCAGAAGGCATCATCAGAGTAGGAGGGCGGATTCGACACTCAAATTTTCCATACGCTCAGAAGCATCCTATCCTAATGCCAAGCAAACATCACTTCGTTAACTTATTGCTTAGATACGAACACATACGTTTGGCTCATGCGAGTCAGCAACAATTATTGTATTCACTACGCGAACAATTTTGGATTGTTTCAGGACGAAATATTGTTAGAAAAACGATACATGACTGCATAAGATGTCATCGCATTAAGCTAAGACATATAAATCCGATAATGGGAGATCTACCTTCCAGTCGCATTTTACCAAATCTACCTTTCGTTATCACCGGCGTAGATTACGCAGGTCCTTTCATGATCAAAGATAGAAAGGGACGTGGATCTAAGGTGACAAAATGCTATGTTTCATTATTTATTTGCTATACTACGAAGGCGATACACATGGAACTCGTCTCCGATCTTACAACAGAGGCTTTCATTGCAGCCTTACGAAGATTTACTTCTCGACGAGGTAAACCTATAGAATTGCATTCCGATAACGGTACGAATTTCGTTGGAGCACGCAACGAGCTTGCAGAGTTAAGTAAGTTCCTCCAAGATTCGGCAAAATCGATAATCGAAGCAACGGCACAAGAAGGAATAAAATGGAAGTTTATTCCTCCAAGATCTTCACATTTCGGCGGACTTTGGGAGGCCGGCGTGAAGAGCGCGAAATACCATATAAAACGGGTAATGGGCAACGCTTTATTAACATTTGAAGAGCTACACACATTACTTAATCAAATCGAGGCTGTGCTCAACTCACGTCCACTCACTCCTATGTCATCCGATCCAAACGATCTTATCCCTATAACCCCATCACATTTTTTAATTGGTCGCATAATCACATCAGTGACAGATCCGGATGTGATGCACATTCCAGAAAATAGGTTATCAACATATCAACGCTTGCAACAATTGCGACAACATTTTTGGCAAAGGTGGTCGCAAGAGTACATCTCTGAACTCCAAGTCAGAAGAAGAAGCTTAAGAGGGCAAGGTACTATCGATGTAGGGACCTTGGTGCTCATCAAAGAAGACAACACCCCTCCATTATGCTGGCAACTAGGTCGCGTAACTCAGCTACATCCAGGAACAGATGGACAAACCAGGGTAGTATCTATTCGAACGTCAAGAGGGAACATACAGCGAGTCGTCGCCAAGGTGTGTCCGCTTCCTTTGCAAGAAGATCTTTCATCCGCCCGACCTCCAACTGGTGAATTGCGCGAGTGCGGGAGTGACTCGTAGTCACATGGTCATTCGAGTGCTTAGTGACGAGTGCTTAGACTAGTAACATTTTGTATAACTTATTTGTTTATGTTGAAAGCCTACCCCAGTCTTTCAAGGCCCGGGAGTATGTTGCGTAAATATTTATTTAATTATTTCATTTTTAAATGTATTGTTTACATCTTGCAACAGCGCAAGTTATGTGGCAACATTGTATAGAGAGACAGTAGTAGAGTTGTAGTCCGAATGCAGCGTAGCACAGGTGTGCCTGATAATAAAGTTTTTGAATACACATATTAGGTGTTTGCATTATTTATTCATACTATGCGCAAGTGTCCCTATAGGACGACGGCCTCTGGGAAAGTTTACAACAGCCGTCGTTAGGTCCTAATCACATATTTCACCACAGTATCCCATAATTGTTTTCTTAGGCCGCGAACATACAGAAAGCCGGCACTGTCTTTACTGGCAACAAGCGCTGATCTGCCGCAGTATCTGTCCATGTTTTCAAATATAACTGCACACGCTGTGTACTGATCGGCGCCGGTTGGTGTCGGCTACCCGCTTACCGAAACGTTTAAGCAGATTAAGCAGCTTGCTGTCAGCGCCGAAACAAAAAAATATTTAAAAAATCTTGCATCATCTTCTTTTAATTGAGGAAAAAGGTGGGGGTATTCCCCATATTTACGTCTCTCTTGGTTTATTGCATGTATACCTTTTCTTTTTGGTTCCATTTTTAAATATAGTGATTCTATGAGAAACAACCCATCCAAAGATGAATCAGAACTCGCCATTTTCACTTATTTCAACATATAATATAATATATGATTTACCAGCTTTCTGTAAGTTCGCGGCCTTAGGCGGTTACCAACTCAGTTTATCTTTTTACCTCAAACATTGCTAGCAAACATTGATGTATTTAAAGAAAATTATTTTTGCTATGTTTTTAAAATATTTTATCTTTTTGAAAATATATACAGTGCGATTATTAATTCCTGAGCGTTACATAACAGTCAACAATGGGTTTAAAAATATCAAAACTGTATTCCAATTCATAGCTGAAAATCCCAACTTGGCAAAGAACCAATCAGAATACTTCGTTGGCCCGAACTCACCCTAGGAACAAAGATAAACCGTTGCGAACTTCATATTTGACATTAACTCATTGGCGTGTAGAGAAAAGCAGTGTTCATTTATTAATTAACTCGTATTGGTGACTCAAATTAACGCGTATCCCTCTAGCGGCAATAAAGCGAAAACTTCTAAAAAGTATACTGTCATTGTTTACGTATAGTTCAGCATGTGTTTTTTTGTTTTGTTTTTTGTTTCTGTCTATTCTTACTCCGTTTTTATAACGAATAAAGTTATAAATTTAAGAAAAAAAGATTAAATACTCATTGTTATGTGTACGGTTGTCATTCAGAGAAAGAACATCTTCCAATATTAGATGAATTTTGTTAGAAAAATTATAGTGTATGACAAAGTTTCTTTATTAGTTCTGCAATTTAATTTAAATACCAACGAGAAAAATGCGTTAAAAGTGAATAAATGCGCCATTTATACTTATGTTTTGCTACAAGTGAAAAAGAAAGTTTATTAATGATTCTAAAATTTTGTTTCTATTTATTGAAGGGAATTTCTACTGGTCAGATGTTTTTTAACAAACTTTTAACGTTGAATTTTTCATTTTCTCTGTCTCACATGTGCAAAAAAATCGTTTAATATTGTGTAAACTATTGTTAATATAATTAAAACTCCTTGTTATTTCATTTGGGTATTCCAGAAATGTATTAGTTTGCAAATATTTGACAGTTTTCTTGTCTAGAATAAATTACCAGTTCTCTTTCTATAAAATATCTTGAGAAATGTGTAGATTTTCGTATTAAGTATTCAAATAAATGTTTTAAGTCCAAAGTATAATATTTTATTTTCTCTGTGAGTATAACCTAGCACCAGCATTATAATCTCTGAAAATATTTATTTACAAACAGCAAATTTTATCATAAAATGGATTCACGTATATTTATACACTTTTTTAATATTCGGTTATAATTAAAATATACTGTATACAGCAAGAAAACGTAAATTTGACCAAAAATTGTTTATAAACCAATATGTTTACATGCGTTGACAGATGACTATCCTTTTTCACGTCAAAAGTTCAGAAGGCGATAGTGGCGCCGTTTCGGTAACATTAGTCGCAAATAAGATAATAAAAATCGAATCTATGCATATGTTTACATGTTTTTGGAAATAAGTTTGATAACTAAATGTTTCTGTCAAGTATTACATAACACTCAAGAATTAATGATCTCACTGTACTTTGGTCACTTAGATAGGCTATGATTGTTTTATTTATTTTTATTTTATTTTATTTTGTTAGGGGAATTAAACGGAGACAAGCTCCTGCAAATTCCCACGTACAGAAGTTATAATAAATTAAGAATTATTGCAACAAACATTTGTAAGTTACATAATAGATATAACTAAATATAAATAAAAAAAAATATCAGAAATTTTTCATCTACATAATTTGATTTATAATAAAAGCTTTATATTGATTGAAATTCATAAAAAATCACACAAAATTGTGATAATCCATTAACTGATTGCATCATGATATTAACTGGGAAATTAAAGCCAACATTACTAACACTGCTATTGCAGTAAATTGTCTGGGAATGTCTTGTAGTCTGCACAGGAACGTTAAAATTAACGTGTTGTAACAAGTCGGGAGAGTCGATTTTATTATTAATAATTTTATATAATATGTTCATACCGATTATCATTCTACGCTTAGATAATTCGGTTAAGTGATAGCGAGTAAGCCGGTCAGCATACGATGAGGGATTCTCTCTGTAAAATTTGTAATCGAGATACTTAGTAAATTTGCGCTGCACGGATTCCACTCTCTCTATATAAATGGTGTAATAAGGACTCCAAACTATACTAGCACATTCAACCTTACTTAAAACAAGTGATTTAAACAAACCAAACCAAACAGTCTGGTCGGCTGAAGTCTTAACAGTTACGTAATATAAATCCCATAGTTTTTAAACATGATGATATTGTTTCTTCAACATGAATATCAAATCTTAATTTACTGTGTTGTAACAAGTCGGGACTGTCGATTTTATTATTAATAATTTTATATAATATGTTCATACCGATTATCATTCTACGCTTAGACAATTCGGTTAAGTGATAGCGAGTAAGCCGGTCAGCATACGATGAGGGATTCTCTCTGTAAAATTTGTAATCGAGATACTTAGTAAATTTGCGCTGCACGGATTCCACTCTCTCTATATAAATGGTGTAATAAGGACTCCAAACTATACTAGCACATTCAACCTTACTTAAAACAAGTGATTTAAACAAACCAAACCAAACAGTCTGGTCGGCTGAAGTCTTAACAGTTACGTAATATAAATCCCATAGTTTTTAAACATGATGATATTGTTTCTTCAACATGAATATCAAATCTTAATTTACTGTGTTGTAACAAGTCGGGACTGTCGATTTTATTATTAATAATTTTATATAATATGTTCATACCGATTATCATTCTACGCTTAGACAATTCGGTTAAGTGATAGCGAGTAAGCCGGTCAGCATACGATGAGGGATTCTCTCTGTAAAATTTGTAATCGAGATACTTAGTAAATTTGCGCTGCACGGATTCCACTCTCTTTATATAAATGGTGTAATAAGGACTCCAAACTATACTAGCACATTCAACCTTACTTAAAACAAGTGATTTAAACAAACCAAACCAAACAGTCTGGTCGGCTGAAGTCTTAACAGTTACGTAATATAAATCCCATAGTTTTTAAACATGATGATATTGTTTCTTCAACATGAATATCAAATCTTAATTTACTGTGTTGTAACAAGTCGGGACTGTCGATTTTATTATTAATAATTTTATATAATATGTTCATACCGATTATCATTCTACGCTTAGACAATTCGGTTAAGTGATAGCGAGTAAGCCGGTCAGCATACGATGAGGGATTCTCTCTGTAAAATTTGTAATCAAAATACTTAGTAAATTTGCGCTGCACGGATTCCACTCTCTCTATATAAATGGTGTAATAAGGACTCCAAACTATACTAGCATATTCAACCTTACTTAAAACAAGTGATTTAAACAAACCAACCAAACAGTCTGGTCGGCTGAAGTCTTAACAGTTACGTAATATAAATCTCATAGTTTTTAAACATGATGATATTGTTTCTTCAACATGAATATCAAATCTTAATTTACTGTCAAAGTAAATACCTAAGTCCTTGAATATATTAACTTTTTTAAAGGGAACAGATTTTTTAAACGGTATAAAGTGACATTTATTAAGATTCAAATGTAATTTATTTTCTTGGCAATAAGCAAAGAAGTTCTGAAAGTCGTTATTTAAGTTGATGCAGTCCTACAAGTTAATTATCTGTTTAAATACTTTAAGATAATGAACGTAAAGTAAAAATTTGGAGTGCTTAAAACAGGCAGTTATGTCATTTAAGAAAATGATAAATAGAACTGGTTCTAGATGACTTCCTTGCGGTACCCCAGATGTTACAGGAACGGAATCAGAATTCCATGTTAGGCGCAAATAGCCATCATTGTTGTACGTCAACATTTTTGACTATCTAAATCATACAGCTATCTATTTTTATATCATACGCGATAAACACATACATATCTGTTTAGTAGTACTGCACCAGAAGAGGCACAATTTCATTTAAAAAACTTCACAGAGTTCCATCACATGATATTATTAAGCAACTATAATTTTATGGGTCTATTCTGTAAAAACATGTTTACAGTACTGTATCACTATAGCGCTGTAGCTAGCTTAGCACTGTAAAGTGCCAAGTTACGGCGGTTCTCTAAATATTGAGCATTAGCTATTCTGTAACACATTCTGTAATTTCGGTCGATTTAAACTGTGCTTACATTGTAGCTAACTTCACTATGTTTATTTCTAACCTCAAAATTTGACGTTTGGATCAAAGTCATCGATCGGTAAGTGTATATCATATTTGTATATACACATGTTTTTTACGTTTGTAATTTTTATTAATTATTGTTATAATTTGTTTATAAAAATAAAAGTTTCTCTTTGCATCTTATGTATCTTTATTCCATATAAACATATTTTTTACATCAAATTATACAATGCACTGCTGAACATATACATAAATTTCTAATCTGCTTTCCCAAATTCATATCTTGATTAGCTGTTAAAAAAAAGTTTTAAATCAGTTATTGAAAATTTTAAATACTTTTTAAATATTTTACCATTTGGTACCATTATTTTCAGATTCAGGATCTTCATTATTTACAGGTTCAAGCTAATCATCATCAATCTCAACATAGTTAGGTATTCTTGCTTTTGTTGCTATATTATGCAAAACTTACCCTTCTTTCACTCCACGTTTTTCTTCGCTCGTAGTGGGGAACTTTATATGAATTAGCATTAGATGTGTTGTTATCAGATAACAAATTTCTGTTATCGATCTACTAACCATAGGCTGGCATAGAAGTGAAATTGTGAGCTCCTATAGTAGCCTGATAGGATCCATTACTTAAAAAATACAGTGTTTCTAAAACCTATATATAAAAATATATAAATGAAAACATGTATGCATGAAAAAAAGGACCACTATATAATCTTAATTCATTGATTGTCTTTTTTTGACTCGTACATAATTTCTAAAAAAAAAAAAGAAGTTTATGTGTGTTTGTAACGTGATATTTTAAGCGTAGTTATGATCCTCTGGTAGTATTGCATTAGAAATAGGGCGAAATTTGGGTCGTTCATTTTTTTTTTAGGTGACACGATCAATACAAACGTATACAACTTGACTTCTATACAGTACTGTAACTGACTTACGGCCAGAAAAATTTCTAACTTTACAGCGCCACTTTGTAACTTTACAGCGATATTTTACATCGGTGTAGAGTTTACAGAGCAAAGCGAGTCAATACAGAATAGCACTATCATTACAGCGCTGTATTTTACAAGGTTATAGCGCTTACAGCGGTAGAAAACGCATACAGAATAGACCCATTAACGTGAATAAACTATATCGTTGTAACTTTTTTGCATGTATAAAATAAATAACATATGCATTTTAAAAAATAAATGTTTTATTAAATTTTGTCAGTAAAAGGAAAAATTAACCGTTCTTCAATATAAAAAAAAAAAAAATAACAAACGCCTTACGGGCTCGAGCTCTCTTCAATATTCAAATTACATCGTTTTAAGGAACGCATTTTGCGTGCCCCTACAGAAAAATAACTGGGTGCGTGCCCCAAAACGAGATAAATATAGGTGATTCAGGAGAAATATGATAAACTTAAAAAGCAAGTTCCTTGAACAATTTTAAATAAACATCATTTTATTGACACAAGTTCTATTCGACAAAATTAAAAAGTTAAAGCATGTTACAGAAAAATGTACAAGTATATTAATGCTCCACCACCTTAGCTAGTACTATCGGGCTATCTTAAACTGACCGGTGAAACACAGTACGGCGCAGGGTGCGACAGTATTATGAGTGAGTGAGACATAAGTTATACCACCCGAGTACAGTTGGAAAAAAAAATCTGATTGACTTTTTAAGTCACGAGAGTTTCCTAATTTGCTCTGAAAATTCATTTTTGTGTGATTGTACCCCAAGACTCCTAGACGAATACTAACGATGCCCCGTTCATGTTTTTCGCTAACTGCGCAACCGACCAACTTCAGTTAGCTTGACAGTAGGCCTGGTAGACAATTGCACGAGCAAAAGAAGAATACGCCAAAATTTATTTCATAAATGGCTTTTGTAACGATAATGCCACAGCTGCTGTGATGGAATACCATCAACGTTTTTCAAACCGTAATCCTCTTCCCAACCGCTTTTCTAAATATGTACATTTTTCTTTAGCATGCTATAACTTTTTAATTGTCTTACAGTTAAACGATTTCTCTCGAGAATGTACGCGTTTGTGACTAAAGAGATGTGATGTCTGTGAAAATACTTTATCACACTGATCACATTTGACTGGTTTATCTTCAGAATGTACTCGTTTGTGAGTAACGAGACTGGAAGACACTAAAAATGCTTTGTCACACTGATCACATTTAAAGGGTTTCTCTCTTAAATGTAATAGTTTGTGTGTAATGAGACTAGATGACACTGAAAATGTTTTATTACACTGCTCGCATTTGAATGGTTTATTTCGACAATGTGATCGTTTGTGTATAATAAGATATGATGACTGTGAAAATGCTTTACCACACTGCTCACATTTGAATGGCTTCTCTCCAGAATGTAATCGTTTGTGAGTAATGACATGAGATGATTGTGAAAATACTTTATCGCACTGATCACATTTGAATGGTTTCTCTCCAGAATGTACTCGTTTGTGAGTAATGAGACTTGATATCCTTGAAAATGCTTTATCGCACTGATCACATTTGAATGGTTTCTCTCCAGAGTGTACTCGTTTGTGATTATTGAGGATTGAAGACGTTGAAAATGCTTTATCACACTGATCACAACTAAATAATTTCTCTCCAGAATGTACTCGTTTGTGAATAATGAGATGTGATGATCGTAAAAATGCTTTATTACACTGCTCACATTTGAATGGTTTCTCTCCAGAATGTATTTTTCTATGTCTACTGATATCTGATGACCGTAAAAATGCTTTATCACACTGCTCACATTTGAATGGTTTCTCTCCAGAATGTATGTGTCTATTGAGAAGTGATACATTTGTGGGTTGTTTACGATTATTATTGGCCAACGACTTCACACTCTTATCTAATTCACTGAAAGTTTTTTCACTATCTGCAAACAAATTATCATTGATTATTGAGTCAAAAATTTAGTTGTTGAAATACAATTATTTCCTAACATAATCTTTTGCTGCACGTGGCTATACAGGGAGTTTTTGTGAACTGTTTAAGCATTGCTAACTTCTTTATTATAAGAAATACGAAGGAGTTTAAATTAGGAAAGATGAAGCATTTTACTCTAAAAATAAAAATATTATATTGAAAAAACAATTGATATTCAAATTAATGAGTTATTTCAAAACAATCGAAGATCAATATGTTCAACCATAGATTCTCTAGATGCAATTCTGATGAAGGCAAATACGTTTTTAACACGTTTTGTTGCAGTTTTTATACCTCTGCGCTTTGGGTTAATACAACCAAATGTAGCTTACGAAAATTTGTTATTTGTTATGAATTTAGAGTTATCTATGGATTACCTAAACCATGTATAAATATTATAAAATATACTGGTATTGGTGTTGCACATAAAAATATAAAACACAATTAAACGTCATACATATATATATTTTTTTGAATTGTTATGTTGAGTTGGTGTCAGTAATTGAATTGTGACAAGAAAGACAAAACATGCGTTGCATGTGTTTTATTAATTCATGCTGTAAGCTGTCATGGCTGAAGTTATAACATCAAACTATAGCTAATACAATCAATTTTATTAATTCGTAATGAATCATACTGTTGTTATTAGGAGAGAATACTGTTATCACTGGAAATATATCTCAGCCAACTCAATATGCTAACAGACCAAATTTTTGGTCGAGACTCATAGTTTAAGAAACTAGGCGCTACTGTGTTACAACTATCAATATATAAAAATCAAATTTTCTGAAATAAAAACGATTATTATTCTTACCAGTCAATTCATCAATATTATTCAAATGTCCAGCTGAATGACTTTCCATGTAAATGCTTTGTTCCAAAATTGTATTCGTTGTACTGCCAGAATGTATGTCCATTGGTTGGGTTTCATACTTAATTTTTGAGACATCAACGGAGTATGCATCTAACAGTTCATTCTGCTGTTCTTCAAAAAACATTTCTTCATCCATTTTCTCTTGTTTTATATACACAGTCTCTATATTGTTACATAATGAACTGCTAGATTTTTCATTTAAACTTACAAATTCATTTTTTAGAGTACATTCATTGTTACAAGTAAGATCATTTAAAATATTTTCTTGTGTATCACAACATTTGTTCTTAGACATTACTTTATCGGCCATATCAGTTGTTTTAGTTTTTATATGCACTTCATTCACAGAAACACTATTATTACTGATATTAATATTATCTTTCACTAGATCTCTGTTAGTTTTTTCCTTTTTTTGATATTGTTGATTAGTTGTTCGTTTTAAAACCATACTTTCAGAAGCCATTATTTTATTGTTTATATTTTTACTAGTATCGCTAATATATCTAGCCTTTTGGTTAAATTCTGATTCAATTTTAAATAAAACTTTCAATTATTTTTGTCAGTTTATTAGTTTTTCTGAGTATTTAGCATGCCGTGTCGATTTAAAAACCAGCCCGTGACAAGTCGCCGAATAGATAATAATAATAATAATATTAATTGTTTAGTAAATCTTACAGCTGTAGACATAGAACAAGTCAATACAATACAGTTATGCAATATTTAAATTAGATGTGTAAAAAACATGTATAGGGGAAAAATTTTAAGATCGTAGCGCCACGCGGTTTTTTTGAAACCATTCTAAATCAGATACCACTTGACATTTACTAGTAAATAATAGCGAAAAGTGTATCAAAAAACGACAAAAAATAAATAATTGTTTGGGATTTTCTGATTTTGTGAAGTGACATTACTTGTAAACATCTAAAATACTACATTTTGTGATCTGGTTTTAAGTTATGGCGGTTTTCCATTGTCGATTATTTTAACTATATTGGGGGAAATAATAATTCCCGTGTTGTTTACCAAGGGGTAGAAATCTACAATGCTGAGCATATAATATTGTGTGGAGTCACTGAAAAAAACAGAGAGTTCATAAAGATTTATGCATTATGCCTACAAACTTTATTACAAACCCACACACAATAAGGGGAATTTTCAAGATATGCGATAATAAATACAAAATTGAAAATATTTTTTGTAGTCACTATCATTAAAACGTAATGAGCAAACTTTGATACAAGGGCTCACTTTTTTTCCAATTTTTAAATTGTTTATCTAAACATCGCGTCGATTCCTAACCTCTTGCTTTCCCAATTTTGTTTCGAACCATGAAACAAATTTCGAAACAAATGAAACGATATTTTCGGGTTTCTTCTTTTCAATGAATTGCACATAGGCACACAACAATATGTATTATACATTTTTCAATGATTATAATAAAACTTTAAAAACAAACTTCATACAAAACCAATACACAAAACGAAATGTTATATGATGTACACAAGTTCATGAAACGCTCACCAGATGGTAGGGTGCTTAGCTGCAAATCCCTATAAGATTTTAAAAAATAAAATGAAGCACACATTTTTCTTATATTTTAAGGGTTTTAAGGATGTAGAGAGTAGTTGGGGAACATTCAGTGATAATTAAGATATTCGCTAATCTCATAGTAGCATTTATCCATTAAAAATTGTTTTAGTTTAAATTTAAAGTTGATGAGAGTTGATAATTTGTTAATGGTTTCAGGGAGCTTCTTAAATAATTTTATGGCCATATAGTCCGGACTCTTCTCATACAGACTTAATCTGTGATGAGTACAGTCAATAATGTATGGGTATCTCTCGTTTTATATACACTATTGTGCCCTAATAGATTAAAATGGCTTTGTTTTTAAAAGCGTATAATAACATTTCATATTGTAGGACCCCGAGCGGTGGGCACTAACCTCTCAGGCCCCAATTAAGCTGGGTTGGCTTACAGCTCCCTCATGGAACCTGGAAATTATGGGTTCGACCCGGACAGGAGAATGTGGGGGTTGTTGAAATTAAGCAACCGTTGTAAGTTTAACTTATAACTAGGTTTATTAAGCTAAAGATATACAAAGCTTAAGTCTACGTGTGGTCTATGAAATTTAATCAAAGAACATTATAATCAAAGAATAGTTTGGAGGTCCGTTTTGACGTCAATTTAGTAAATTAAACTTATAATTTGAATATTTTACATGCCCAATTAAATAAAATACATAGAACATACATACATCATTTCTGAGGTGACACAGCTAATCCAAATATGTATCACAAAACACACAATTTAGTCACTCAATTTCTTAACAGAACAGAAAAACACTTCACTTCTGGATATTCTAGGATGGATCGTAAAGTTCAAAATCCCGAACGCGAATCTTATTAGCCCATTGAGGCTTTTAGGCACGACCATCCTCCTCATGTCCCTTCATCTCCTTTTTAAGAGCTTTTCCCCACCACATGTCATTCAACATATAGATGACATCAGCTTATATCGTAGTCAGTGGCTGCTCATTTTAATTATGCAGTTATCATTAGGGCATGCACATAATAGGGCGTCCTACCACAAGTAGGCCCCCGCTTCGCCGATACGCCACTGGTTTTTGGGACATTACTTCCAACAGGTCGCGTACCTTACAATATATAAAAACGCATGGTAGTGGGAGTATTTCTAAGTCTTTAAATATGTTTTCACAAGAAGTTCTTTGTGGTTTACCATTAATATTAGAGAAATAATATATTTTACGGATGTTTCTGCTTGTAATGTTTACTAGTTTTCTGAGACAGAAACATGCTTTTGAAATTTTTGTACTTATCATATTTATGTGATATTTCCATTTTAAATTATTCTCAATGATAATACCTAAGAACTTCGTGTGATTGACATTTTCAAGCTGTGGGACAATGTTGTCTATTATGTTATTTGTTTCTACTTCATCAATATTAAATGTCATTATTTTAGTTTTAGAAGCATTTAGTAATAAATTATTCTGTGTGAACCAGTTGTTCATGTACAATATTTGTTTTTGTTATAATATTGTCGATAGATGTATCGTTTTGGAGACAAGAAGTGTCATCTGCAAATTGAATTACAACACCACTATCGAAGCCATTAGGGAAGTCATTAACATATAGTAAATATAATAAAGGTTCAAGAATACTTCCCTGAGGAATCGAACCTGATAATGTTTGTTTATTTGAAAATGAATCTTTTATTTGAACCACTTGTTTTCTATTTGTAAGATAGTAGAAATCCGCGTATGTGCAGGATCTCTTACACCTAGATTGTAAATCTTATTTAAAAGGATATCGTGTTTTACACAGTCAAACGCTTTAGTTAGATGTAAATGGGCTGCGTTCGGCGCAAATAGCCTTTGTTGCTGTGCGCCAAAAAATGTAACTAACTAACTAACTTTAGTTAGATCTGCAAATACAGCAACAATTTTTGATTATCGTCTTATATCGTTTTATTAATAGCGTTGATATTGATAATTTTTTACGGAAGCCAAATTGATTATTATTTAACTAACAGACCCCGTTGCCAACAACGTTGGCAAACTGATATCGAATAAAAATCAATATAAGCAGGAATTAATTATTAAAATTTGCATGATTCTGCGTATATTAACAAAACAAAAACGTTTCTTGATTATACCTAGGAAATCCTAAAAACCGCTTAATGCGTGTCGTTTAAAAAATAGTATCGGGCTGGATACGGCCTGCCACCCATATGCTGGATATCAATGTTATAGCTGTTTCTGATTATACCTAGGAAATCCTAAAAAGCCGCTTAATGCGTGTAGTTTAAAAAATAGTATCGGGCTGGATACAGCCCGCGGGCCATATACTGGACATCAATGGTATATCTGTTTCTGATTATACCTAGGAAATCCTAAAAAGCCGCTCTATGCATGTCGTTAAAAGATTAAAAATTAGTATCGGGCTGGATACGGCCCACGATCGGACATCAATGTTATAGCTGTTACTGATTATACCTACGAAATACTAAAAAGCCGTTTAATGCGTGTCATTTGAAAATTGGTATCGGACTGGATACGGCCCGCGGGCTATATGCTGGACAACAGTGGTATAGCTGTTTCTGATTATACCTAGGAAATCCTAAAAAAACGCTCAATGCATGTTGTTTAAAAATTAGTATCGGGATGGATACGGCCCGCGGGCCATAAGCTGGACATCAATGGTATAGCTGTTTCTGATTATACCTAGGAAATCCTAAAAAGCCGCAGAATGCATGTCGTTTAAAGTTTAAAAATTTAGTATCGGGCTGGAGACGGCCCGCGGGTCATTATACGTTGCGTAACATCAATTCAAAACATGCCCCTGACTCAACAACCTTCGCTCGAGTCACCGTATGTACAACAATGCTCTGCTCTAGTGTCTGGTAAGCTATCTGTTTCGTCGTTTACGTCGCCCCCTACTACTCACTTCGTTACCGTCCACACCCCACAAAACCCATTCACACCACGCAACTTAGCGTTACGATGACACACAGAAATTAGGACTTTTATATATATAATATTTTTAATTTTTCTATGAATGTATAATCCTGTTCGCAAAACACTTTTCTATCATTTTTGATACCACTGAAATAAGAGCTATAGGTCTGTAGTTTTCTATATGATTTCTATTCCCTTTTTTTAAAGATAGGTTTAACTATAGAGTTTTTTAAACAATTGGGAGAAATACCTTCTTTAAAGAATAAATTAATTAAGTAAACTAAGGGTTGAAGAATATGGGCAATACTTTCACTTATTAATATTACTTAAATTTCTGCATCCATACTATAGCGCCCGCCTACGGTTGGTGGTCACGACAGCGCTACACAGGTAGACGATTTTTACTCGAAAGACCAATCGCTTATAGCGATAAAAGGTTGGCAGCGCAGCGCGCTGTAATTGGGCTTGTTTGATTATATTGAGTGCACGTATGTTGCAGGAGGTAGTACCGCAGGTGACGTCTCACCAGGTGACTACCCTGAACACCGTACCCAGGCTAGCTCAGATGCTGGGTTCCTCATATACCATCCTGGCTTGAATAGCCACGTCGCACTAGTGTCTGAAAATGAGAACGTGATTCCCCAAGGATTGTTACAAATGATAGTCGAACAATGTGAATTTAAGATTTATTTAACAGAAATGAAACGTAACAATGAAAGATATAACAATATAGAACAATATAAGAGAAATACATGTTTATTTGGGATAGGATTTGAGATGGATTTGAGAAAGAACGGCGAGCGTCCTTTCTCAGCGTAGTGAGCAGCGACGTCCAACATGGACGGTAGGCGTCGCGGCGATGATGATGATGTCCGTCGTGGACATTGGTGGCGATTAGAAGTGCTTCTTGAAATGTTGTAGTGCCGGAGGCCGGCAAGGAGCGGCGGTGACGCCGTAAACATCTCGCGTTGGAACGGGGCCTAAGTGCCGTTGAGTTTGAGCCCCCACACGACTAGTGTGAGTCGGGGGCGGCTGAAATGACATTGGAGGCGGTGGAGTTTGGTTCGCGTAGAGCGAACATGATGGGTTGAAAATAACGGTGCGTGAGTGTATAAATTCTTATAACGTTGACGGTGATTCGACGCACTCAACAAACAGCGAGTGATCTCCGCAGAGAGCGAGATGTCGTTGATAATCGAAGCACTCAGCAGGGAGCGAGTGATCTCAGCAGTGAGCGAGAATGTTGGGTCTCGGATCTCAGCAGTGAGCGAGATGAGACCAGTCCGAGAACTGGTAGCTTGCGTAGGTTTGCTAGCTGTATTTATACGCTCTAACTGCGTAATAGAGCAGGTTTTGTGGAGAGGGAACAGTTTGAACCAATGAGAAAATAAACTCCGCCCATTTATAGAGAATTTTGCAAATAAACGCTATAAATGCGTGGATTAAATTTATTAGCGGTTTCCGAGGGTCGGCACGGATCATGCGATGTCGTAAAAGTGATGTAGCGTGCGGTGCGGCCACCGGCACGCGTGAAATCGCGCGGTAACACGTACACGCAGTAAGTTGCGTAGGTCTTCTCAAGACGCGGTTCGGCCTTAAGGTGAGAGGGGGATTTTAACTCTTCTGCTCCTAGAGTCTGTTCTAGGAGACTAGCACACAGGGAGTAGTTAGCCCTAGCTGGGGAAAGAAGGGGTAAAATCCAGGCCCACAAATAAGGTATAAGGAGGAGTAGACACTCGACGTTTCCCTCGGTGGTCTTGACTCCCTTCAGGACGGCGTACCTAACATAAAAGGTCGTGGACTCAACTCACTGGGATAAAATACGGTATGGTGCAAAAATGGCCAGTGTACTTGGTCAAATACAGTACAAAATACTAGTGCAAATTATTAACTGACACAATAAATATTATACAGAAAAAAATGTGTACTCGTGTAAACGAACCTTTAGTGCAATAATATTTGAGAACTGGAATTGGATAATATTGAGCAAACAAATAAATATATTGCACTCACAATGTAACGGATACATCATCTGATGGCAAATATAACTGTAATTTAAGCTGACCATTTTTTCAAGGATAAAACCAGGACATTTAAAATAGCTCAAGCGCAGACGTGCACATCAGGAGGGGGATCCTCGGATCCCCCCCAGGATAAAAAAAAAATCATATACTGAATCAATAAAAACTAAGCTACTGAAAATAAAATCTGCTTTTTCGTAGAAATAGATCCCCCCTCAATTCATTTTACTAGGTGCGCGCCTGCTCAGGCAGTATGAATAATAGTGGCTATCGTAGAATATATGTTTAAAAATATTGGGAAATAAGCTTATATTTTTTGTCTTTAAGTAAAATAATTCAATTAAATGTACTTCTTTTATTTATATTGTATGTTAAGAAAGTAATTTGCCCCATTGCTGTGCCAGCAGTTTTATATAAAATTATATTTAATATAAAATTATTATATATACGGTTAAATATAAAATTACCAATTTTTCAAAAGATCGAGTAATCGATCCATCTTTCAGTACGCGCGTAATGAAAGATGGATCGATTACTCGATCTTTTGAAAAATTGATAATTTTACATTTTGTGTCCTTAAACTGTACTGATTATATTTCACGACTAACCAGGACCAATGACAAAAAAACTGTACTGTACTGGTAAAACCAGTACGTATGGTCACCTTATGTAATTACTAATTTGGATATGATAACAACTAAAGTAACAAATTTGCTATAAAATACAACATAGATTGGTCACTTAGCTGTGGTCCTTAGTCCTATGCGTGGGATCTCTTCGGTTGTGAAGATCAGCTGATCCGTTGGAGGTGTTTTCAACGGGCTTCGTGGTCCGACCACCGATGCAATGTCCACACACCAAATTGTAACTCTGCACTAATTTATTTTTCAGGATGTAAACTGACAAAGCGGGTTAAATATACACTGTAATTTCGGATCGTAAAACCGAAAGAACATAAAAAAAAAAACGAGAAGAAAAAAAACATCGTTTTGAGATTAAACTGAACATGTGTTTTTTTCTTGCGCTCAAACGTTGTTTTTTTTAACAGACTTGTTAATGATAATAGTTGACATGTCGACATGTCGAATGCGGTCAACTAGTGTATTATTTTTACATGAAGGTCCAATAAATAACTTATAGATGGCCCTAGTTGGACTAAAACATGAGGAAATACACAGAAATTGTATTTTATCATTTAAATGAAGTAAAATTAAAGAATTGGGAACTTGGGCGCCTAGGCGGGCCCAACACATGCCATACAACAGTTTTAAATGCCCTAGCACAGTGCTTCTCAGATTATCTGATGTGGCGGACCTCCAGATTTTATTGCAAATGTACCACGGATCTGTACTAAATTTGTGGCATATTTGGAATAAATATTATTTAAACATTCGTAGTAATAGTAATTTACAGCGGAAATTGTGATAAGTATAATAAAAATTTGCACATTTCTTATTTTATATTTATTTTGTCAACCAGTAATACAATATCAAAACATTATGATAAAATTGATTTAAAAACAATTAAAGCCACTGCACAATATACTTTACCTTCAATTAGCAATATATTTAATAAATGTTTCAATGCTGGCTACTTTCCGTTAAAACTTAAAAAATCTATAGTACACCCGATTCACAAAGGTAGTGATAAAGAGGATATAAAAAATTATCGACCTATTTCTCTAATTAGCAATTTTAGCAAAATATTTGAGAAACTAATATACAAACGTTTATATTCTTTTCTAACTATAAATAATGTGTTATCAGAAAATCAATTTGGGTTTCGCCCAAAAAAATCCACGAATGATGCAATTATTAGCCTGACAAACCATATCTACAATGCACTGGATAAAAATCGTCCATCTATGGCTATCTTCCTTGATTTGGCTAAAGCCTTTGACACAGTAGACCACAAAATCTTACTTGATAAAATGGAAATATATGGAATAAGGGGTATAGCACTAAAATTAATGGAAAGTTATTTAAGTAATAGAAAACAAACAACCAGTATAAATTGTGTTCAAAGCTCGGCAAAAACAATTTCGTCTGGGGTTCCTCAGGGCACTGTGCTAGGGCCCTTATTATTCATAATGTACGTTATGACATGTTGACACTTAAACTAGGCTCTAAAATAATGTCCTACGCCGATGATACTGTCATGTATATAGAAGCCGAGTCTTGGAACCAAGTCAAGGAAATAGCTATGGAGGACTTAAAAAAAGTCAAACTTTGGCTGGATATAAATAAGCTATCATTAAATGCGGATAAATCGCATTTCCTAACATTCTCCTGTAGTATAAGTACTCAACCCCATATTGAATCTATCGTATTTCACGAATTTAACTGCACTAATCCAAGCAATTGTGACTGTACATCTATAATAACAGAACTAAACCACATCAAATATTTAGGTGTTATAATAGATAATCACCTCAGATGGAATTTCCACATTGAGCAAGTGTATTAAAATTCGCAAAAATATATATATTTTTAAAAAGGTACGTGATATTCTTCCTGTGGAAAAATTAAAAACAATTTATTATGGCTTAGTACAGTCAATTTTACAATATGCAATACTAGCTTGGGGTGGAACATCTAACGTTCATATCAATAGACTAAAAATATTGCAAAAAACTATCATTAATATAATGACATTTAAACCAAAGAGATTTCCATCGGAGTTGGTTTTCACTGAAACTGGCATTTTCTCCATAAACCAATTATATGTGGAAGCAATTGCCAAGCAGATTACAAAAGAAAGCACTGTTATTGAAGTACACGACCACAGTTACTCTACTCGAGCTGTCACTAATAAATTAGCAGTGCCTCTTAAACACCAAAAACAAAAGCTAACATGTGCATTTTTTTATCATATCTCCAAAATCTACAATCATTTAAGAAAATATTGTATTGTTAACAATATCAACATACATCCTAAAAATTGTAAAAAAATTATTAAGAAATGGATTATCTCACTTAATAAGTCAGAAATTCTCAACATATTAAGTAAATCTTCATAACCTTTGCCTGTACTATTTTGTAAACTTTATATCTAAAATTATTATTGTTATTAATTTTATCTATTTATTTATATATTTATTTTATTTCTTTAAATTTATATACATGCACCTGTATTTACATCTGTGTGTTCATAGTATTACGTTCTAATATAAATGAGCACACCTTTAGACCGGCACAAGCGTACACAAGAACAAATTATGTATTAAGATACCGTCATGCACTGAGCTTTGCTCATAATGGTGTGACAATTTGTATGTTCTCATGTAAACTGTGTAATTTATTTTTATTTGAAAATAAATTATTATTATTATTTTGGGGTATGTTTGGGGTTTGTATCCTTGACAAGCGTATTATTATTATTATTATTATTATTAATAAATAGTATTAAAAATTAAACTAGCATATCCATCTAACAAAGATAAGAACATTTACTGTAACCGTACCTACATAACGAAACCTACAATAATGTAACTGACCTACGTAATAGAAAAATATATAATATGAGTAAATTAAAAAAAAAAAAATAATAATCTAATTCAAATACAAATGTAAAATTAAACCAACTAGCGCCAATCTGTGATGGGCTAGAACGGAAACTCAAACTAAAATTTTACCAAACTAATAACAAATTTAAAAACAAATGGCTAATAACAAACGTAGGTAAAACTAATTAAATTTGATAAAGAATTAATAATTTAATTTATCCTATTACAGTCGAACCATCATAGTTCACTGAAAAAATTCGAGATATGGAAAATTCGAGTTACAGAAATAATTACAAAATGAGCAAAATAACGCTTTCATATGAATTTATTGACAATAAATATGCATGTGTCTGCATGAAATCAGAGGATGCTAAGTTTATATGGATGTACATACAGGGCCGTACTAGTTTTTATCGGGCCTTGGGCAAGATTTTATAAAAAGAAAATTTATGGGTCTCCCTAAACACTAATACAAGTGATGACTTACAAAAAGTTCCTCCCTCAAATACAATAAATATGCCAATATTTTCTCTTCTGTGCCCCTGTTGTCCTTGCCTAATTACGGCACTGTGTACATATAAACATACAGCCTTGGACAAATGTATGGAGCACCCATGCAACTATAATATAACAACTCAATTTATGTACATTGTAACTTGTATATATTTGACAAAATGTTTTTAAAATATCATTGCCACATTCTAAAAGACGTCCGTCTAATCAGATAACCGAAAATTTAAACAGAGCTCTTGACATACAAATAAATATAGGATTAGATCTGTTACGTTTTGTTTACATAAAAATAAACAACTAGGGCTTGGATCATTATTACACATGCGTTTGAAGTGAACACTGTCTTTTTCATGTTTTATTGAGTTCAAGTGAATATTTTTAATTATATTATAGTTAAAAATCGTGAACTTATTGTGGCAGAAGAGTCAAATAGTATTGCTTCATTCAAAAGGATAGTCACAGGTGAAAATTTAAAAAAAATGAGTGTTCAAGAAAAGCCGTACAAATTAGCACCAAAAGGTTCCAAGAGACTGATACTTATGAAAACAGAGCAAAAACCGGAAGTAAACGTGCAACCACTTCCAGAGATGATCGTTTTATAAAGAGAAGTGTTCTTTGTTAATGCTCAATATCGTCAAAATAACTGGCTGGTGATCTGCGAGAGCATAGAGAAGTTAAAGTTTCTTCTAGAACAATTAGAAGACGTCTAGTGGAATCTAATTTGCATTGAAGAAGAGCTCGCCAACAACAATTGTTGACCGAGCGACACAAAAAACTTCGCCTTGTGCGAAAAGACATTTAAATTGGACACCTGATGAATGAGCGAAAATCATTTGATCTGATGTGTCCAATATAGAAGTAAGTATTGTAATCGTTAATTGTACTTACGAATTTAACAGAAAAATTAATTTCTAAGCAATTATTGCACTAACAATATAAAATTTAATTTACTATAAATTTACGAAATTAAGGTTTTTTTTTTTTGACAACCTGCAGCCATCTTTATAAGATGTAGGCCGGGTGAAGCTTTTCATCCTGACAGCATCATAGCTATGGTCAAAATTGGTGGTGGTAGCATCATGATCTGTGTCAAATCTTTTTGTGCGAGGGACGCATTATTCTGATCGTTATATTACCATGCTTAATGTAGTTTTGGGCCATCAATATTAAAATTATTTGATGAAGACAATCTAGAATATGTTTTTCAACAAAATAATGTCCCCTGTCACAAAGCCAAAGCAACAAATGAATGATTTTCCAAAAACAATGTTCCACTTTTTGCATGGCTCCCCAGTCACCAGATTTATCGCAAATTGAAAATTTATTGTCGATTCTGATAAACAAGGTGTCTCTTTACAAATGCAAATCAAAAGAAAAATTGAAAAGAATTATTGTGGACGAATGGTTCAATATACAATCCGATGTACGTAAAAAACTTGTGGACAGTATGCCTAAAAGGGTACGTGCGGTAATTAAAGCACGAGAAGGTACCACAAAATATTAATAATTTTGATTAAAGTTGTCATTAAAAGCTGTATGTATTATTTTATTTACCATTTTTCCTGTAATAATTCTAAAATTCAATAAAACATACGGGGCTCCATACATTTGTCGAAGGCTGTAGAAACAAATTGTTATGCAAAATGTGATCTTGACGTAAATATTTTCGTAAAAATTCTAGATACAGAAAATATTTACTTATAGAAATTCGACTTATATTATTTTTTGACGAAAAATCTAATATAATATATCTCATTTTGTTATTCGGAACTAAGTGGGACACTTCATTTTTTATGTTGCATATTCATAATATCATCTTAGGGTGGTAATTCTGAAATGCCACCTTTCAAAGTATTTGACATGTCAATCACAATTTTGACTTATCAATTTGGTATTGACATATGTAGTTTTTTTAGTGACTATAACCTCATTATATCATATCAGATTTACAAGCTTGCTTGGTTCCATAAAAGTCTAATTACACCACAACAGTCATCAAAGTAACTAGATCTATCTTACGTATTACAAAATGAGACAAATAATATGAAAAATTCTACAACTTTAGGAGATATATCAAATTTCACACCTTTTTAAGTAGAACCGTCTGTATATCACTATACTAAAATTATCATTATTATTATGGGGTTTGTCAGGTCTTGACAAGCGTCCACTAATCTCAAACTTCAGCAATCTTTTGAGCCGAGTCATACTAGAGACTAGTGGAGCTAAATACACACGACTGCATCCCAAACCCTGGCGATATGCAGCTATTATTATTATTATTATTATTATTATTATTATTATTATTATTATTATTATTATTATTATTTATTTAAAAAGAACTGAAGCCAATGGCTTGTAAAGTTCTTATAGAAAAATTACAATATTTCACGTTGTTGTGATACAGGAAAGTTGAAAGAAACAAAACACTTTGATAAACAACTTAAGTCAAACAATAACAAATATAAAAATTGTACAAAAACAGAAAATTTCAGTTTATGGGGATAGTAGCAATTGATTGTAAAGGTCCAGTCTATTTTTAAAATTGTTCACACTAGGGGCAGACACTACACTTTCAGGTAGATTATTCCAGTCATTAAACACTCGGTTAGAAAGAAACTTGGCCCGAACGTTCTTACGGAATTTTTCGTGACATAACTTTAACGAATGTCCACGTAAACGAGAGTCTACATTAAGTACAAACAAACCAGTAAGATCAGCATCAAAATTCCGATGGCGTACACGGTAGGTAGTTATAAGATTACCACGACTTCTGCGGTTTTCCAGTTTATAAAATATTCTATATCGTCGGCTGAAAATAATAAGGTTGTATGTCGAAGTGTATTACATTTGAGAAAACAAGCTTCAAAAAATTTGACATGGAAAAAACCAATATAAGGTTACAATACAAGGAAGAAATTTTTTTAATAACTATATATTGATATGTTATTGTCATTAACGCATTATTTTGAAAAAAAAAAAAATTGAATAATACCATTTTAACAATTTGAAAAATAAACATACAACTTTGTGATTTAGAAAAACACGAAACTTAGGACCTTAACGTTACATACAGCTTTGTAGTTCAAAGTAATATCGGGGGGACATTCAGTTTATAGGTAAAGCTTCAGTTTTTAGGTTTCTGAAAATTGTTAAAAAGGTACCAGAAAAGGTAAAAGAAATGTTAGTCACGTATTAAATTTTTATTTGATTATAACACAAATTAAACAATATGCTTGCAAAATAATAACAAATTAAACATTAATCTTACAAAAAATTAAGATAAATTAAGATAATTTGAACTGAAACTAAAACATTCGAAATAAAAAAATTTAACGAAATAAATTGTATTTTTATTATTTTCTTGAGATTTACTTTCTTGGCAATATTGTTTCATAATAAGATTTATCCATAGTAGGCATCCAATCCAGCATAGATTTTAAAGCGATTACCTTGGTTTCTGGTAACGGATTTTTATTTGTAGAAACCTTAATGTCTCTAAATATATTTAACAAGTCTTCAAGACCTTGTTTTATTCTTTTTAATATTTTTTGTAACCCAGGTGCCCGAAAAAGATGTTTTATATTTAACATAAAAGATGTTGTATGTCAAACATACAACCATAAATTATGAATTAAAAAAAAAAAACAATTAAAATACAAGGGTGTATGTTTTAACATACAACTATGTTTTGTAAGTTTTGTATTTTTTAAGACATACAACTATGGTTTTCTGCTTTTTTATCCGACACCGGTAATGCTATCTCATGGAAATTATTGGAACAAGTAGGTTACGTGACATACAACTCTATAGTATTGAAAAGTGCATTTGACAAAAAATGTCACATACAACCTTATTATTTTCAGCCGACGATATGACTTTATCTTATCCTTATTTAGATATTAGACGAGATTTAGTTGCATAATCTTTTTGGCGGCAATTGTAATAAGTAGAGTTAGGACATAGTTAGGCCTTAGTCACGAAATACTTCTTTTAATTTTTTTTATGGCCTTTGCTACTTCGGCAATTAACCAGGACACTTCTTATTCTTTGAAACATTCCATGCTTGAACGGGATTCGAACCCGAGACCTTAGCAACGCAGAGCGCATGTGTAACCACTGCGCTACGCCGGTCGGTATTAAAATTATCTTGTAATCCATGGACATTAGTTCTATGTAACTTTCCACTGACGTGCTGAGTTAAATGATTTGTTTTTGTGCATATTATATATTTTTTACAAAGTATACATAACAGTTGTTTTTGTTAATAACTTGAAAATGATCAGTAAATCAATATTCTGTTAAAATCAGTTATAAAAATTTTTTCAGCCTTTTTAATATTTCCAAAATAGTAATAATATAAATAGCAATAATAAGAAAAATGTCTACAAATTTTTCTTTCAGAAAGAAATATATTTAAAAAATTCTATAATTAATATTATTGTAAAAAAGTGAATATTAGTAGATAGATTCAAGAAAGTATATGCTCTAAATCTAAATACCTACAGGAATTATTGTTCAGCTCTGTTCACAGTTTAGAAGAAAAATTAATGTTGACAGGACTTGCAAAGTTTATACAGATTAAATAACAGTTCAAAATATTACAGGTTTGAATATATTTGACGTTTGCAATAAAAGAAATGTTTTTCTATAAGAACATTTCTTAACAATGATAACATCTCACAATGATATTGCATTCAATAATGCACATTATGGAAAAACATATGTAGTAGCATTTGTATTAATAAGGCAGGAATGTTTTTAGATAATAAGTACCCATTTATTGATATTATGATGTGAATTTTTCTACTTCTATGAACATCTCATTAATAATGTCGTTAGTGCAGATTTGCCTAAAAACGTCCTTACTCTGGTAATAAGTAATAGTAACTGAAATAAGTGTTTATAGATTCGGGACCTATTTGACTTTATGCCTTTTCACTAAACGGTTTTTAGTTTTAAGTATTTTGGACCCCTTTGTGCGTTTCTGTTGATAGCTTCTGCATCATATTTGTCACACTGATCATATTTGAATACGTTCTCTCTATTATGTATTCACTCATGTATAATCAGGTGTCATTAATTTGAAAAGGTTATATTTATCACACTGATTACATTAGACTGATTTCTCTTCAAAATTAATTTCCCTGTGTTTAATGCAGTGGCGGTTCGTGACTTTTTGGGACTAAGAGCTGCAAATTATAATACAAGGATAGGTTTAGGTGTTTAACCACGACATTTTATCGTATAAGACTCTGTTGAATTGCCTCTTATAATTATAATTTTTGCTTTGTGCACTTTCCGAAATATTTAAATTTGGTGTGTCCCTTCAATTTTTTAATATCAATTTTTTCTTCTAACGTTCGTCTGTTAAATGGAATTTCCAATAATGATATGACAGTATTCATTTTTTAAACCTATTGTTTTATAATGTAAAATACTAAACGTATTTGTTAAGCTAAGATACTTATATAAATTTAAAAGAAAAAGTTAGAAAATACTAATTATTACTACCTACCTAAACAATAAATTTTTAGAGATAATACAGGTATAGCGATTTCGTTACGACTTAAATAAATACATTCAATAATTTCATAGTACTGTGATTGTGACGCTAACATTATTCTAGCTCCGATCCCCACCAGTTCATCACTGCTGCCTACGCACCGCTACCCCTTTGCAAGCCTACATTTGCACTTTCCTTGACGCTAGGATATAAGCAGCGCGACGTAGACTTATTCAAAGGAAACTTGTAAATATTTATGTTCATTTAATGTTCAAAATATATTTAAAAAAAGCATTTTCACACCACTATTACTATGTTAAATGCATTTTGAGTTCAAAAAAAGATTTTTTTTTATAGTTTTCAAGTAAGAGCTGCAGCTCCGCAGCGCGTATTCATGAGCCGCCACTGGTTTAATGAGATGTGATGACATTGAAAATACTTTATGACACTGATCACATTTGTATGGTTTCTCTCCAGAATGTACTCGTTTGTGAACGAGATGTGATAACAATAAAAAAAAAAAATGCTTTATCATACTGATCAAGGGAGCGTATTGGGGGCCTAAGCTGTTCAATATATTTATAAATGATATTCCAAAAGAGCCAAATGTCAACTTAATTCTTTATGCGGATAACACAGCTCTGTTTATTTTACCCTGGAGACTTGACTAACCGATTAAATAAATATCTGCATAAAATACACAAGTATTTTAATAAATGGCGTATAAAATTAAATACAGATAGAACAGAATTTATTGTATTTACAAAACGACATATTAATTTAGAAAATACTTTCATCAAAATTAATAACAGCAATTTATTTCACAAACCTTCTGTTAAATATCTTGAGTCGTACTTGACAAATCTTTAACTTTCTCAGAACATAACAAGAAAACCTGCGTATCTGCTAATAAAGTGCTAATGCAAATATTTAAAATATATAATCGTAGGTCCTTTTTGTGTCAACAAAGTAAATTACTTATATATAAAATGATAATACGACCAATTTTAACATATGCTTGTCCTGTTTGGCGTATATGTAGTAATACTAATTTAAACAGTCTTCAAATTGTACAAAATAAGTGTTTGCGAATAATTAGTAAATATCCTATGTATGAATTAATAAGTGTGATGCATAAAAATATTAATATTGATACAATTTCTGATTTTATTTAAAAAATATCACATAAATACTTTAAGAAAATTTCTAAACACGAAAACCAACTTGTTTCGAATGTTGGGAAAATAGTTCTTAAAAATAAACATTAAAATCATAAAAGAATTTTACATAACATAATGAATTATTAACATATTTATGCAAACTAAATAAACAGTAACTGTGTACTGCCAATTTGTGAAAGGTTTTTTAATTTTTTCCTTCAAGTTTAAAATTACTCTAAATTGATTTAATATTATTGTCTTGAACAGCTCTTGTTGTAAACTATGTCCAGAGGTGTATTTGGAACTTTGAATATCTATGTTGCAATTGTATTATATTTAAACTACTGAATAAATAAATTTTATTATTATTATTTATCATACTGATCACATTTGAATGGTTTCTCTCCATAATGTATTCTTTTGTGAGAAATGAGATTTGAAGACACTGAAAATGCTTTACCACACTGCTCACATTTGAATGGTTTCTCTCCAGAATGTAGGTACTAATTTATGAGTAATGAGCTGTGACAACTGTGAAAATACTTTACCACACTGATCACATTTGAATGGTTTCCCTCCAGAATGTATTTTCCTGTGTCTAGTGAGAACTGATGACCTGAAAAATGCTTTATCACACTGTTCACATTTGTATGGTTTCTCTCCAGAATGTACTCGTTTGTGAGCAATGAGATGTGATGACATTGAAAATGTTTTACCACACTGATTACATTTGAATGGTTTCTCTCCAGAATGTATTCTTTTGTGAGTAATAAGATTTGAAAACTGAAAATGCTTTACCACACTGATCACATTTGAATGGTTTCTCTCCAGAATGTACTATTTTGTGAATAACGAGAGTTGAGGACACTGAAAATGCTTTATCACACTGATCAAATTTGAATGGTTTCCCTCTAGAATGTGTTTTCCTGTGTCTAGTGAGAACCGATGACTTGAAAAATGCTTTATCACACTGATCACATTTGAATGGCTTCTCTCCGGAATGAAATCGTTTGTGAGCAATGAGACTTGACGACTCCCCAAATGCTTTATTACACTGATCACATTTGAATGGTTTCTCTCCAGTATGTACTATCCTGTATCTAATAAGATGCGATGAGTTTGAAAATGATTTACCACACTAATCACATTTGAATAGTTTCTCTCCAGAATCTACTTTCCTGTGTCTAGTGAGAGCGATGAGCTTGAAAATGATTTACCACATTGGTCACATTTGAAAGGTTTTTCTCCAGAATGTAATTGTTTGTGAATAATAAGATTTGAAGGCGCTGCATATGATTTATCACATTTGAATGGTTTATCTCCAGTATGTACTCGTCTATGAATAATGAGAAATGATGGTCGTGAAAATACTTTATCACACTGGTCACATTTGAATGGATTTTCTCCAGTATATGTTTTCCTGTGTCTAATGTAATTTGATGACGTCGTTGCTATGGGTTGTTTGCAATTCTTACTGGTCAAGGACTCCCAACTTACATTTGATTCACTGGCAGATGTCTCCCCAACTACAAACAGTTTACATTAATTATAAGATATTTAAATATAGTTATTTTCTAATATAATTTTTTTCGGTTTCGAAGATTTGTGGAGTCACAAGGAACAAGAACTGATTCTCAAGACACTTAATAATAATTTTGTAACGACTTTCTTTGCTTCATAAATAATCGTTATAAGAGTTAGTTAGTTAGTTAAAATTTTTGGCATACAGCAACAAAGGCTATTTGCGCCTAACACAGCCCATTTAAATGACTAGACTATATATTAAAAACAACATATTAATCAATAAATAAATAAATCAAATCATTAAAAATACGCATACTCAATAAAAGAAATCTTGCACTGACAAACACAAATAAATAATATAAAAAGTCTGTTCGAAAATTTGAACAGACTTAGGGTGATGGTAAGAGGCTGTAAATGGGCCAATTACCATCGAATATCACAGTCACATAATAAAACATATTAAAATAAGGTGCAAGACTTCACACATAAAATATACTCTCTCAGGAAGAGTATCAGCCTGTCCATGAGTACTCTACCGTCACCTAAAGCAACTGACAGGTCATAGCACAGGCCTAACCTCTCCCTCGAACTGAACACATTCGGTTAAAATGTGTAACTCAGACAAATTTGTGTTACACGTCTCACAGATAGGGGACTCTTCACCTCGAAGGAGGTGTCTCTGGGTCCACCAACATTGGCCTGTACGGAGGAGGGTGATGGCGATTTCCTCCTTGCGGTTTATCCTGCAGGAAGAACCCCATGGTTTAACGTCTCCCTTAATCTGTCGTAACTTATAACGTATATTACGGCCAGACTCCAGCGTTATATAGTTGGCATACGCCAGCGTCCGCTCAGCTCTCTGATCGGTCGCTTAAAACCTAAATGGGGAAAAATATGAATTCCGTAACCACTGTGAAGTGACTCCAGCGGCTATCAGCTGTCCAGGGCAAGGTAGAAGGCCGCCAGCCCAGTCTAGAGGTAGATGTGACTATGCAGGGTGGTCCTGTAATTACCAATACAATATGTGCGGCCTAAAATTTATACGGCGCCAGTCACCTCGCTTCTACTTCCCTAAATTCTGGAAGAAAAATAAAACCCCAGGGGAAGGAATAATGTTCTCGTAATAGAAACACCAAAATTTTCAATAACAAAATTTATTAACAATAAAAATTAACGAAATTTTTCACAACGCAAGGTGTTCATAAGGAACTACCACAATATCCTTTTTACTAACAATAAAAATCCAAAATGTTAAACACTGGATCAGACTAACAACAGTCGGAATCCAAGTGAAACTCAAATTATTTAAACATACAATACAAATTACATTAACTCTGCTATTTGTGGCATAACCACTCAGTAACGTGTGATCGGATTACTTTCGTTACAACTGCCCTAGGGCTGCGTGAACTTCTGCACGGGAATTACACCACAATGACTGTCTACGGTGAAGTGGTGGCTGTATTCCTTGTGGTAATACAGTCGGAAAAAGGTCCTGAAGAAGTCTAGAATCGGGAAGCCAGCGCTTATCCAAACCCCGATTTAAATTTTTACAATACTAACTCTCTCACCTTAAAACTATTGAAATCCCAGTGGGATTACTGGCCCTGCCGTCGCGATGGAATAATAAAACCCAGTAGGGTCAGTACTCCCGCTCTAAATAAACCCCTATTATACCTTTAAAACCCGTGGTACGTCAACAAAAAAAAATCTCCGCGAGATACCAAAAAATATGACGCACCACCCACCCACTGATTCAAAGGAAATGTAAATAAGAGAAAAAAAAAATTATCGAGAACACAAAAAAAATTAATGAAGACTGGCCACGGAAAATAAAAAAAAACAATGCTTGTGGCTGAGGTTCTGCCCGATTGAAGTTAACGTTAATTCCTCCCAATATTATTACAAAAACCGATCCTTGATAACGTGAACAGCAAGTAACACGAATACTTGACCAGTAAGTATTCAAAGTAAGGAGTAACCTGTGTGTTTGAGAGCTAATTCACAACCTCGAGTTATCAAGGGAAATACTTTACAGACAGACTGAATTTACATTACGCGGCAACAATTTAATATGAGCGATTCGTGAACAAAAATTATTGTACCTCCAAAAATAATTACGGTGGCGACACACCCAACCGTACACGCAACAGCGTACTCAATAAATCCAAAAACATCTCAATAACTCAAAAATATCTCAAGATACAACAAAACTTGAGAAACCTCAATGCATTTCAGCTAAAAATACAGTACAAATAATAACACACACTTAATAATCATGGCCATAACTCATAAGGGTGTACCAGACGCAGCCCTACACTATTAACGTTGAGAATCACAAAAACATCCCCAAACGGGAATTCCAATACGTCAATAGGGCAGAGTCGCTTCTGTTACAAAATTTCAAAACATTTCCAAAATATACTTAGCTGAAACACAGTAATTCTCGCAACACCCTGCAAAAACAGGTCTCAAGTGATACAATAATTTTCCATTTTATATGTCCCTCTCTCTCCCCACTAACCGCCGGTGGACAATAGACTCACGTGGACAGAACCACGTGACTCAGACAGTTATCAAAAATGACAACATTCTGCCTTATCGGCGTTTGTAAATCACGAATGTCAACATTGTATATATATTTTTTTTTCAAGTAGTAAGTATGTTCCTTATATACGTAATACATGCTAATAGTCTGTAATTTCCAGGTTCTAATGAAGTATTCATACTCCAAAATGCAAAAAAAATGTGATTATTCCCATGTGTCAAAATGACATAACCTAAAAGACGCTAGTCAGTTGGTTTCGCAAAAATACACAATACTGTATCCTTTAATGAGAATAGCATAAGTTTTTGTACGTTAAGGTAGGTTAGTGTTTAGGTAGTTTTATAAGCAGTGTTGTCAGCTAAAATAGGCCGTAACAAACTTAGCGTTCTATGTGCGGCTCCACTCATGTTGCCACATGTCTAAAACCAGGTGTTTTAGATGACTCTTTGCGTCATCTGGAAAAATGAAACTCACATTAATCATAAGTCTGTGAGAGGCGGCTTTTGCAGCTGCATCTGCCGCTTCGTTCCCTTTAATACCAACATGTCCCGGTATCCAAAACAGCTCTACCCTCACATTTTGAGCATTCGCTTGTCAAGACCTGACAAACCCCATAATAATAATAATAATATATTTATTATAACTGTAAAATATACAAGAAAAAAAAAAGTATATATATATATATATATATATATATATATATATATATATATATATATATATATATATATATATATATATATATATCGAGAATTGCAATGTCTCAAGAATTGCATTGTGATATATCAGCATGCTATCTGAAAAAGGAAAAACTGGTAGTACTTGCAGTGTACCGTTCATCAAAAGGTTCCATTGATGTTTTCTTCGATATTATAGAAAATGTATTAACTTTTATTTTCAATAAATTCAATAATGATATAAAAATAATCCTTTCGGGAGATGTAAATATTGAATTATTAATAAAATCAGGTAACCAACAGGCCTTCCTCAATCTATTGGCAAGCTTTGGCTTACATCAGACAATCTTCGAACCAACAAGAATATCAAAAACATGTGAATCATGCATAGATAATATATTCTCAAACTGTGATTACTTCAATCAGACGACCTGGGAAGAACACGTCGCAGATCACAGAGCGCAACTAATTATGATACCGGTAGAAAATTGTCTCCAAGAAAATGAAAATAACACAACAACCCAAAGAAATTTTAGTACTTATAACCGGCACCAATTCTACAACAACATACTACAAGAAGAATGGAAAACAATATTAGAAGAGACAGATCCAAATAAGAAATTTAATGATTTCTTAAATACTTTCTTATTTCACTTTGAAAAAGCTTTTCCAAACAGAAAACTAAATGTCACTAACAAACGCAACATAGTACAGAATAATGTTACATTTCAAATGAAAGAGACTTTAAATCTGATCTATGAAGCATTCGTACAAACAAAAAATGATAGGATATTTGAAATATATCAGCAATATAAAAAGAGATATACTAACCACTGTGAAGAAGAAAGGCGACAAACTAAATTGGAGTCGATAAACATTGCAGAAAACCAACAGAAAAAAATATGGGCCATTATAAATCAAGAAACATGTCGCCAGAAACGGAATAAGCCCACAGATATGCCGGATTGTGAAGAATTCAGTGACTTTTTTCCAAACATAATTGGACAGCTACTGGCAAATATACCTGCTACTAATACTGACCCTATGGAAAATATGGAGATCAATACTGAGTTTACATCCATGTTCATGGAACCTACCACAGAAGAAGAAGTAATTCTGCACATCAATCGATTAAAAAGCAAAAAAACAACAGACATCTACGGTCTCAGTACCATCACAATTAAATTGGTAGCAGATATTATAGCTTTGCCCCTTACAGATATAATAAACTCATGTATTGAGATGGGAGTCTTTCCAGAAAAATTGAAAGCAGGAAAAATAGTTCCAATATATAAAAAAGGAGACTCTAAAAATCCAACGAATTACAGGCCAATAACGCTACTTCCTGTCTTTTCAAAGGTTATTGAATCTATAATTGCAGACAGAATATGTAACTATATTGAGAAAAAAGACATTTTCTACGAACATCAATATGGATTCCGTAAAAACAAAGGTACGAAGGATGCAATATTCAACTTAGTACAATATATATCAAGCGCATTTGAAAATCATGGAGACTGTAGTTTATTATTATGCGATTTGAGTAAAGCATTCGACTGTATGTCACACGCCTTACTTTCAGAGAAGTTAAATCACTATGGTCTTCGAGGACAACCAAGTCAATTGATCACTTCATATCTACAGAACAGGCAACAAACTGTGGAATGTGGTGGACAATGTAGTGCAATAAAGATATCAAATAGAGGTATTCCACAAGGCTCAATACTGGGACCATTATTCTTTATATTGTACATGAATGACTTTTCTAATAACTTGCATAACTGCCATGTGATACAATACGCAGATGATACTTCAATAGCAACAAGATACGATACCGAAGATCTTATGACAACATCCAAAGAGTGGTTCAATGCAAACGAATTATGTTTAAATGAAGATAAAACAATGCTACTGCGTTTCTTCACTTCTAGAAGGATAGAAGCCGAATCTGAAAGAGCACGGTTCCTAGGAGTTACACTTGACTCGCGCCTTACTTGGCTACCACATATAGAACAGCTATCTCAGCGACTATCAACAGCAATCTTTGCCATTAGGCGCATATCAAAATGCGTAAGTGCAGAAGCTGGGAGAGTAGCTTATTTTGCTCTGTTTCATTCACTCATTTCATATGCACTGATTGCGTGGGGAAATTCGGCTCACACACCCAAGATATTTATATTGCAAAAAAAAGCCATACGAGCGATAGAAGGAGTTAACAGTCATACACACTGCAAGCCTCTATTCATAAAAAATAGAATTCTCACCCTACCCAGTATCTACATTCTACAACATGTGCTGCAAGTTCATGAACATTTTGGTGATACTCCTAAGGTCTCGCAGGTGCACAACTATGGAACCAGGACCAGAGAGCAAATACGGATACCATTTACAAGACTGAAAACAACAGCTACACTACATACAGGGTATAGACTGTATAATAAAATTCCAGTACAACTAAGAAAATTATCAAGAAATCAATTAAGAACCAGATTGAAATCATTCTTAGTAGAAAAGGCACTATACACCATTGAAGAATTTACTAATTGTAATTTAACAGTTATTCCCTGTATTTAGTATATACATACATATGTATGTATATATATAGATATATATTTTTTTCTTGTATGACATGAATGTAAGGCTAATGCTAAAATTCCAATAAACATTATTATTATTATTATTATTATTATTATTATTATTATGTGGGATCGTTCCCCGTTCCGCCGCCTATGAGCGACCAGTAACCCGTAGTAAGACGAGAGTGACGCGTCGAGAATGAAGTATTAATTTGTTTGAAACTTTTGCTATTTTTGTGTAATTTACGTTAAGACAATCAATAAACTTATAATTCTAACATCTAGCTCAATTAACCCGCAGATTTTGGGGGCTCAACCGGGATTGAGTGAGTTTAAAAGTCGAAAACGTAAAATAGAGGTTATGAGTGAAGTTTTTTGTTAGTAAAAGTTAGATGTGTTAGATGCTTTTGAAGAATTAGATGTTTTAAAAGAAGTATCAGAACATTAGAAGTATTAGAAGTGTTTAGATGTGAAAATAAATAGAAGCAGTGTTGATAAATACGTAAAAGTGAGAACGAACAGAAAAACATTAAGCTGTAAAAGAAGTAAAAGTTTGTGTTTTGTGACGTGATCAGTGAAAATTGTGGCTCTAGTATACTGTACTGGACAATAGAAGACATAATTTGCATTAAGAGGTACAAATTTATAAACATTTAACCTAAAACATTAACATTTTGGCGGTTAAGTTCCGTGTGAAGTTAGTGCGGTACGTGTTAGTTCCGAGCGCGCTAGTTGTCGAGTGGCTCAGCTGTTGCGACTCAGCGGTGTAACCATAGGCGTGCGGTTAACGTTTCTATTATTTTTGATTGTACTTATCTAAGGTTTATCAAAATGGAAGAAAAAGTGGAATCTAAAGTAGAAATGCAAGATGAGATGGAAACGCGTGAAAAACAACTGCTATTGCGCGAAATTGACTTATTGAAGCGTGAAAATGAGCTTTATAAACGTGAACATGCGACCGTTAAAAATAAATTTAGTCTAAAAGAAGTCGAGGACAGTTTGCCTAAATTTAATGGTACAATTCCAGTTGAAAAGTGGATATCGGACATTGAAGAAAACAGTAAATTGTTCGGTTGGGACGATTTAATGACATTAGTTAGCGCAAAAAAGTTATTGTCGGGTACTGCGAAAATTTGACTTGAATCCAAACCGATTTTTAAAACGTGGAAATTATTTAAGGCCGAAATAGTGGTTGAGTTCGGAAAACGTTTTAGCAGCGCAGAGATACATCGCACCCTAGCCAAGCGGAAGCAGAAGGCGACTGAGAGCGTACAAGAATACATCTTACAGATGGCGGCGATTGCAAATAAAACTACTATTGATGAAGAATCGCTAGTCGAGTATATTGTGGAAGGAATACCCGACCAAGAAATTAATAAAATAATGCTGTATGAGGCTAGGGCTTTAACCGAATTGAAGGATAAGGTTCTAATTTACGAGCGAATGAAGAACAGAAACAAAGATGGAGACAACAAGAGGAAAATAGATGCAAAGAAGAAGCCAGACGATAAAACAAGAAACGAAACATGCTTCAATTGTGGAGAAGTGGGGCATAAGAAAAAGGATTGCAGAGAAATCGAAAAAGGTCCTAAATGCTACAAGTGTCGCAAATATGGGCACATTGCAGCGAAATGTGGAATAAGAGAAGAGGAGAAGAACAAAGCCAGCATGCAAGTAGATGGTGCAGCAGGTAATGTTACGAAAGATGTTACTTACAAGAATATTATGATAGGAGAGCAGGAAGTACAGGCATTAATAGACACAGGAAGTTGTGTAAACTTAATCAGGAGTGATGAATATTTTAGGATTGGGGCGCCAGAAATTAAACAAGAAATAAGAAAATTATCAGGGTTTGGCCAAAAGGAAATTAGAACATTGGGTTGTTTTGAAGCAATCATCAAAATTGATGATGTCAGGTGCGATATGATCGTACACATAGTGGATACAAGTGCTATGATGATGCCATGCATAATTGGCAAAGAGCTTTTAAACTATGTATCACTGACTATTGATCAGTCTGGGATTGTTGTGAAGAAAATTGATAATTTTATTATGCAGATTGATATTAGCCCTAATAATGGATTACATCTGAATATAGGAAGTCAAAAATATGAGAACGAGGTAGCAGATATCGTTCGGAGCTACGCACCAAGACCCACGAAAACGACGTCAGTACAATTAAAGATTATGCTGAAAGATGAAACCCCGATCGCGCAGAGACCTCGACGATTACCACCTAAGGAAAACGCAGAAGTGGAAAAGCAGGTTGAAGACTGGATTGAGAAAGGAATAATTCAGCCCAGCAGTTCTGAATTTTCCAGTCCAGTAGTTCCGGTCAAGAAGAAGGATGGTTCAATCAGGACTTGTGTTGACTATCGGAGGCTAAATAAAATAGTCATACGAGATAGGTACCCGTTACCTGTCATCGAAGATGAAATTGACAAATTGCACAATGCTAAGGTCTTTAGTACGATAGATTTACGAAATGGTTGTTTCCATGTGTCAGTGGAGCCGACCAGTCGTAAGTACACTGCATTCGTAACGAGTAATGGGCAGTACGAATTTATCAAGATGCCGTTTGGGTTTTGCAATAGCCCTGCCACCTTCCAGAGGTATGTAAATGAAATATTTAGACTTTTAGCCCAAAAAGGATTGGTAGCTATATACCTTGATGACGTCATTATATTGGCGGAAAACGAGAACGAGGCTTTAAACAACCTAAAAACTGTACTTAGAGTAGCAGAGGAATACGGACTTGAGATCAATTGGTCCAAGTGCCAATTTCTTAGTCGTAAAATACAATATTTAGGCTATGAAATTGAAAACGGTAGTATAAAGCCCAATGCAAGTAAAGTGAAAGCAGTATTGAAATATCCGGAACCGCAAGATGCAAAACAAGTCCAAAAGTTCCTTGGTCTTGCAGGATATTTTCGAAAGTTTGTGAGAGACTACTCAAAAATTGCTAAGCCGTTAAGTGACCTCTTACGTAAGAAGTGTCCATTTAAAATTGGAGCAGAAGAAAAGTTAGCAATAGAAAGCTTGAAAAGAAGCCTAGCAGATGATCCAGTATTGAAGATATTCCAAGACGGTTTAGAGACAGAACTTCACACCGACGCATCTAAACATGGATTGGGTGCAATTTTATTCCAGAAATGCACAGAGGATGGTAAGCTACATCCAGTTTATTTTTATAGTAAGAAGACCACAGACTGTGAGCAGAGGTACTCTAGCTATGAGCTTGAGGTGCTTGCAGTCATTAAAGCATTAAAGAAATTCAGGAATTATTTGTTGGGAAACAAATTTAAAATCGTAACCGATTGTGCAGCTTTTAAGATGACCCTCGCGAAATCAGATATAACTAACCGTATTGCCAGATGGGCACTGATGCTTGAGGATTTCGAATATTCTATTGAACATAGAGCTGGCGAACGTCTAAAACATGTTGATGCCTTGTCCCGATACCCAGTCATGACGATTATTGAAGACAGCCTCAGAGCAAGAATAGAGAGTACACAAAAGAAGGACGATGAATGTCAGAAGATATTAGAAGAATTGGAGAACGGAGCAGGTGAGGAATACAGCATAAAGAGAGGAGTATTGTACAAGTTTGAAGAAGGAAAGGATAAACTGATAGTTCCAAAGAAGTTACAGAACGAAATCATAAGGAAATGCCATGAATTTGGACATTTTGGGGTAAAGAAAACTAAAGAGATTTTGACAGCAGACTATTGTATCCCAAAAGTCGACAAGAAGATCAAAGCAATAATTGACAATTGCGTGCCGTGCATCATGGCTATGGCAAAGGCAGGCAGGAAAGAATGCTTTTTGCATCCAATAGACAAAAGCGGTGGACCGCTGGATACTCTACATCTCGACCATTTGGGGCCACTGCCTTCTAGCCACAAGGCTTACAAGTATATTCTCGCAGCTGTAGATGGTTTCACTAAATATGTGTGGTTGTTTCCCACCAAAACCACCAACGCGCAAGAAGTAGTCAACAAGCTAGAAATTATTAAGCAAATCTTTGGAAACCCAAGAAGAGTAGTTACTGACAGAGGTGCGGCATTCAGAGCACATGAATTTGAAAAATACCTGGAAGAAGAAGGAGTGAAGCATCAGATGATAACCACAGGAGTACCCCGTGGAAACGGACAAGTAGAGCGAATCCACCAAATTGCTGTTTCAGCTTTAGCGAAACTAAGTTTAGAGAATCCCATGGAGTGGTATAAACATGTATCAGATGTTCAGCGATTCCTGAACGCAACATACCAACGTTCAATTGCCTCAACTCCTTTTGAACTGATGGTTGGAACCAAAATGAGGAACAAAGAAGACCCGAAGTTGGCAGAACTATTGGAAGAAGAAAATAGAAAAGCTCACGAAGAAGAGCGGGAAGAGTTAAGACAGATAGCGAGAAGACAGATAGAGAGAGTGCAAGAAGAGAATCGGAGAAACTACAATAAGAGAAGAAAGAAGGCCCGAGAATACCATGTAGGCGATCTGGTTGCCATTAAGAGGACCCAATTTGGACCAGGCCTGAAGTTATTTGCTAAATACTTAGGGCCTTACAGGGTGAGTATAGTAAATGCAAAAGATCGTTATGTCGTAGAACACCAAGGGCATGGCGAAGGTCCCAGAAAGACCACCACCAGCGCAGACCTTATGAAGCCCTGGGAGGGCGACCTCTCTGGAGAGGATGCAGAAACCGACCCAGGAGAAGACACCGAAACCGATCCAGGAGAAGACACACACTTCAACCCAAAGGAAGACACGAACACCGACTCCGTAGAAGACGATACAGGACCTCCCGAGACGGAAGCCACAGCAGGACGGCCGAGTTGTGGGATCGTTCCCCGTTCCGCCGCCTATGAGCGACCAGTAACCCGTAGTAAGACGAGAGTGACGCGTCGAGAATGAAGTATTAATTTGTTTGAAACTTTTGCTATTTTTGTGTAATTTACGTTAAGACAATCAATAAACTTATAATTCTAACATCTAGCTCAATTAACCCGCATATATATATATATATATATATATATATAAATATCTTATACATTTTATATAATATACAGCGAAATGAACAGTATACATTGAAAATTGCAATATTAATTGTTATAAATTGTAATAAATATAAATATGTTCTCCTTCAAGAGAATGGCAGCCACAATAAATGAGTAATTTAGCGTGTGGCTAATATATAAATAATTACTAATAAACGTATAGTAAAGAGTATAGAATGCATATATAAGATATAAGATTTTTATGTTAATGTATAGATGTAAACTTATCAACTTCTAGACCAGGCATGTGCAACCTACGGCCCGCAGGCTGGATCCGGCCCCTTGCCACATTTTGTCCGGTCCGCGATAACTATCCAAAATCCCATTGAATCTGGCCCGCGAGTATATCTTTGTTTTCAGAGATCAAATCCAGTTAAATGGTTGATGTGGATGTGGAACAGGCGCTACTTTTTCTGCAAATGGAACTACTTGAGCTCCAGGGGAACTTAGATTTAAAGTAAAAAATTAAGGATATTTCACTAATTGAGTAATGGCTGGTTACTATAGTAAAAATTATCCCTAACTCAAGTTAAAATCATTTGTTTTTGTATGTTGTAACATACAAAAACAAATGATTTTAACTTGAGTTAGAGAAAACTCTTACGTTAGCAACCCGCCATTAATAAGAAATCCTAGTTGACCAATTTCCGAAACTCACAGCTTTTGCTCAGAAGAGAATTGCGCTCTTTGGAAGCACTTACAAATGTGAGCAGTTATTTTCTAGGATGAAGTTTGTTAAATCAAAAACAAGGACGCGAATAACTGAATATTCGCACCTAGAAAACACGTTGCATGTTGCTACATCAGTTGTTTTCCCTGAACATTGACAAACTTGTGAGCAATATAAAGTCCCAACCTTCCCATTAAAATTAAATAAACATTTTGTGCTTATTTAACAATATTTATGCATAATAAAATATTTTTTATTTTTTTCTTGCGTTTTTTTATGAATGCTATGAACTTACATATTTTTTTATTTAGTTTTGAAAATTTAGAATATTTTATTTTTTATAATAAAGACAATGTCAGTGAAGTACAGTCAGCGTCCGCTTAACGTACACAGATTCCCGTACGTTTATCGAACGTACGTTAAGCGGACGGTATATTTCCGTATAAATGCATGTAAATTAACGTCATTTTGGGACACTCGAAAACATTCAAACGTCCATTTTTTATAAACTTTGAAACTAATTGGTACATACTTTCGATCCCTATGTTCATACGAACGTACATTTGTTCGTATGAACGTACATTTTTTCGTACGAACGTACATTTTTTTGTATAAATGACCAATATTCATTGATTGTTTGGAAGTGATATTTAGACAAGATATGCGTATGAAGCTTGAAATACAGTGTTACCAACTTCTATCTTTCAATTTTCCCCCTTCACTCACACTTACAGAGAAGAATCAGTAAATACGTCGAACGCAGCCGAATATGTACACGTATTTACGAGTGCGTTTCTGTGTGTGAATACAGAGCAGTGTATTCACATGTATTTTAAAAAAATTGGAACTGAATATGGACACTGAAGATATTAACGATTTGTTAGAATCGCATGCGGACGAACTCACAACTAATGAGTTATTAGAACTACAAGAGCAAATGAGAACTGAAAAAGAAGACCCAAAAACCGAGAACGAAACAACCGAAATGCAACTAAAAACAGTAAATAGAATATTAGGCAAAGTGGAAGAACTCATTGACACTATCGAGAATTCGGACCCGGATATTGATAGAAGTTTCAGTGTTGTTAATAATATACGCAATAGCACCGCTTGTTATAAACTTTTATATCAAGACAAAAAGAAAACTGCGGTACAATTGACAATAGACAAATTTCTAATTAAAAACAACAAATAATAATTTTTTAAGTACTTATTTATTTTTCTAAACATGTTTATTTTATATAATGTATGGTATATTTTTATTTTTTTAACATGTATTTATATGTTAGTACTACCCGTTTACTGTTATATTCGGATTTACAAAAATATTAGGGACATTAAATTAATAAACTTCAATATCTTGCATATGATCATTCATGAAAAAAAAATGTAAGAATCTTTTTTTGTAGAAAATTTAAAATCTGCAAGTTTTATTCAAACAAATTTTACGTTAAGATTACTCTTTCAAAATTAAATGCGGTCCCGTCATTTAATAATCGGACACTTGTGAATCCGATTATACATTATACATTGTGTGCTATTTCTTTTCCCTTTTTTTAACCATAAAGTTGCCATATCAAATACGAAAACGATGTTTTCGTGTGACGCGATGTACGTTCGCACGGACTATGTGTACGTTCGTACAAAAGCGACATTTTCATGTTACGCGATGTACGTTCGTACGAATAACGTGTACGTTCGTACGAACATAGGATCCGTAATTAATCATGTACGTATCATCGAACGTGCGTTAAGCGGATGTACGTTAAGCGAGCGCTGACTGTAATTTAAAAAATCTGATGATTCTAAAAAAAAGATCCTTCAACAGATCTGGCCCGCGAATGTATTTCAGATTGCAATCCGGCCCTCGGTCTTTTGGAAGTTGCACATGCCTGTTCTAGACCTTCCGCTTCAGTTTATATAAGAATATTATTATTTAATTAGCAAATTGTGGTTAGAATTTGTCAAAATTAAGTTATTTTCATGTCTGAATGCAGTAAAAAGATTATAAATTATATGTGCATAGTACCGGTGTAGTAGTGCTTCATTTTATCTGTGTGAATAATTTTGAGTATTGCAATATTTTGAGTCTGGATCGAGTTGTATAATTATGTTCTAGGAAATTTATTTTTGTTTTCATTTATAAAATATGGTTTGTTATTGCCATAACATAAAGCTGGTTTAAACTCTATAATTTAGATATATGAAAAATATTTTCCGCAGAAAATCTTATCGGTTTGCTGTACATAGCCTTGATTATAATTTTTTGTAATCTGAATATATTATCTAAGTAATTGTTTGTGGAACTTATTATAGCATACTGTAATAAAGATTGGACCAACCCATAGTAGAAATATTTAAGTTTATCAGGTGATAATATGATACGTAGCCTCCTAAAAATATAGATAGTTTTCCTTAGATTTTTACATAGATTGTCTATATAGTTGTTTCATCTCATATGACAATCGATAGTTACACCTAGATATTTTGTTTTGTCTCGCGACGCTTCTACCTCGATACCCTGTACGATTTGGTAGGTCGTGGAGTTCGGTCACAAATGAAGCTTACCTGTACTCGTTCCACTTATGGGTATTCGGGCGCTAACCGATTGCTCGGATTTCTCAGTGGAGCGAGGTCCGGGTTCCAAAATAACACACACAGTCTCTCGCATAAGCACACACCAAAGAAAACAGCAAGAAACTTTTAACCCGGATTTATTGTTTCAATATTATTACAAAAAATATAAAACATTACAATGTAGGATTTTCCGTCCCTGGTCCTCTCGGTCGGGGCGTCCTTCGTGGGCGACGTCGGCTAAAAAAAAAAACAACACCCTTCCCTCACGGCGTTGTAAAGAGTTGCTTCTGATATCTAAAGATATATAAAAAAAAGGGGTTCGTTCCGATTCGGCTGGAACGAACGCGGCTCTGTCAGACTCAACGCTTCACCAAAACCAAACAAAAATTCAAAAAAATCTATTTCCGACAAAATGAGATTCTCTGCGACGCCCTCGCGGCGTTGTAAAGTGTTGTGTCTGACTCGGCGGGAACGATCGCGGCTCTGTCAGACTCAACGCTTCACAAAAACAAACAAAAATTTAAAAAAATCTATTTCCAACAAAATAATATTTATAATCACACAGTTTACTTACTCTTTGGTCGCCGGTTCACTATTTTTGCAGAGGTTAACTACCTCCATACCCCTGGCACTCTTATGGGCGATAAATCCTACCGTGACGTCACCAGTTTTAGTTTGTCATCGATTGTGTAGTGGCGCTGTAGTAGCGCTAGATAAAGCAAGCGACAGCTAACTATCCTTTTCTACCTGTGTTTTCTATGGCAGTTAACGTCATACCAATTCGATGTTATTATTTATTGTGTTTTTCATGACAAAGAATTTTAACAAATCCAAGTTTAAGTGAAGTGTTTTACTGTGCAAATAAAGTGTGTTGTCAAACAATAACAGTTTATAGTATCGAGAATTAGTGGTGTTTGAGAAATGTGTATTGTAAATCACTCAATTTTCAACTAGTTTTACGTTGATAGCGTCTAGTAATTTGTTGTGGCTCATATGAGAAGTTATTTAAGAATTAAATAATAAAAAACAAAACCATCGTATTAAAAAAATGTTATTGATTGTAAAATTTGTACTGCTTTTTATTGTAAATAATGTAAATTTTAATTTTGCAGAATGCGAGCATTCTGCAAAATTATTAACTAATATTTCAAAGCATTTTATAAAAATTATACTATTTAATTATGTAAAACAATTAAATTAAGTAATTATTGGCAAAGACCTTAGAGTAAATGATAATGCATCGAAATATTTTAAAGATGCAAGAAAAATGTATTTAAGGTTAAGATATAAAAAATAAAATGTATTTACAAAATGTACTATTTTATTTACCTATTATACCTGTTTTATTTACCTAAGAATAATAGCATTAATTTTAAATTGCAAATACTGGCGCCGGATTGGAAATATGTAGTATCTACATTACCGATTGAAAATACAATTAGTTTGGCATCATTTCGTTTCTGGCGCTAGTACTAATGTAAAAAAATTACTATACCAGTGTCATATCTATCTTGTCTATGACTACCTCTGCCGGAAGATTATTTATTTTGAAATTTTTCTGTCAGGTCTATGCATCCGATTGCCACTGTGTTGACGATAAACAAAAACGACCGTCAACGCCATCCATTAGGTGTGGAGGCAACTACATTCACACAGAAAAAAATAAAATAAATAATTTCAGGAATTTAATTAAAAAAAAAAAAAAAATTTAAGGCCGATTAAATTTAAATTTTATTACAATCATTTAGGATAGGCCCCAACCTATCCCAAAAACAAAAAAAACAAAAAATACATCCGCCCTCCGAGGGTGTCAAACCCGGGTCCCCCGAATGCTAGAAAATCTGGTAATTAAATAAACCCGCTCGACCATTCTCGCTTTGTTAAAATTTCGTTTTTGGGACAGTCACTTGTGCATCGTCACAGTCTTTTCTGTATAATATAATGGGACTCGCATCATTTTACATTGAAGAGTGCATTCAGAAAGCAGGGGTTGGGAGTTTACATTTAAAGAGAATGTTATGAAGTTAGATTTTCTTATATTCAGCCAGAGTTTATTATAGTGTAATCACTGTATAACGGTTTTGAGATCTTCTATTGCACAGCTTTTAATGTCATCCCAAATAACGGTTTTTAGAAATAAAACTGTATCGTCGGCGTAAGATATAATTTCAGAGTGAATATCAATATTTAACATATCATTAAGGTATACTAAAAATAGCAAGGAGCCCAAAATAGTGCCTTGTGGTATTCCGCATGTGACAATAGTATCTGAACTAGATTTGTTATTGATTATAGTGGACTGGGTGCTGTCGGATAAATAGCTTTTCATTAAATCTAATGGTTTTCCTCTGATACCGTATATTTTCATTTTTTGTAATAGGAGTTCGTGATTGACTGTGACAAAAGCCTTCGCTAAGTCTAGAAATATGGCAATAGCCTGAGTCCCATTATCTAAGGCGTTATAAATTTGATCAGTAAGTGCAGTTATTGCATCGGTAGTCGACTTACATGGTAAAAAGCCGTATTGATTGTTGTTCAGAATGTTACCTAATTTAAAAAATGGTATAAGCCGGTTGACTATTAGTTTTTCAAAAATTTTCCCTAATTTACTTATTAATGAAATTGGTCTGTAAATATTAATCAATCCTATATCTCCAGCTTTATATATTGGCACAAACAGTGATTTTTTAAATTCAATAGGGTATTAATGCATGTTTTAATTTAGATTCTGTTCAGTCCTCTCTCTTCAGTGCTTTGATTCACTGCTAGCGCCTTTTATTTGACAAATTATTTTTCTTAGGTTTATATTTATAGTTTAATATACTCGGAAATCGATGAAATGATATTGATCTTTGCCAGGTCCTTTTTCGTATATCTATAAATACACATTTTGAGTGGTATTTTGATTCCATCTGCGACTTTATTATTCATCATAACTGAATGGTCTCTCTCCAGATTGCTTTAGTTTGTGTCGAACCAGACGCCTTTTGCTTTAACTACCTTACTACAATGTTCTAAAGAATTTTCTGTAGAATGTGTTGGTTAGTGACCAATGAGAACTGTTAATTCTGAAAATGCTTTCTTACATTAATTGCACACCACATTTGATTATTTCTTTCGAGAATATAATCGTTTGTAATGAGATTTGATGACTGTGAAAATGCTTTATCACACTGATCACATTTAAAACGTTTCTATCCAGAATGTACTCGTTTGTGTCTCTTGAGATTTGATAACAGTGAAAATGCTTTATTACACTGATCACATTTAAAATGTTTCTCTCCAGAATGTACTAGTTTGTGTCTCTTGAGATTTGATGACTCTGTAAATGTATCGTCACACTGATCGCATTTAAACGGTCTCTCTCCAGAATGTAATCGTTTGTGTCTAATATGATCAGAAGAATGTGTAAATGCTTTGTCACACTGATCACATTTGAAACGTTTCTCTCCAGAATGTGATCGTTTGTGAGAAATGAGATTTGACAACCGTAAAAATGCTTTATTACACTGGTCACATTTGAAACGTTTCTCTCCAGAATGTACTACTTTGTGAGCAATGAGATGTCTCGACTGTGAAAATGCTTTATTACACTGGTCACATTTGAAACGTTTCTCTCCAGAATGTACTCGTTTGTGAGTACTGAGATTTCTTAACAATGAAAATACTTTATCACATTGATCACATTTAAATGGCTTCTCTCCAGAATGAATTCGTTTGTGATTAATGAGATATGATGATATTGGAAATACTTTATCACACTGATCACATTTAAACGGTTTCCCTCCATGTAATCGTTTGTGTCTACTAAGATTTGAAGGAAATGTAAATGTTTTGTCACACTGATCACATTCGAAAGGTTTCTCTCCAGAATGTAATCGTTTGTGATTAACGAGACATGATTTTTGTGAAAATACTTTATCACACTGCTCACATTTGAATGGTTTCTCTCCAGAATGTGTTTTCCTGTGTCTAATGAGATCTGATGATGCTAGAAATGCTTTATTACACTGATCACATTTGAATGGTTTCTCTCCAGAATGTATTCTTTTGTGTTTAATGAGATTTGAAGATGTTGAACATGCTTTATCACACTGATCACATTTGAATGGTTTCTCTCCAGAATGTACTCGTTTGTGAGAAATGAGATTTTTTAAGTGTGGAAATGCTTTATCACATTGATCACATTTAAATGGCTTCTCTTCAGCATGAAATTGTTTGTGATTAATGAGATATGATGATATTGGAAATACTTTATCACAATGATCACATTTAAATCGTTTCCTTCCATGTAATCGTTTGTGATTACTGAGACTTGAAGACGATATAAATGTTTTGTCACACTGCTCACATATGAAAGGTTTATCTCCAGAATGTAATCGTTTGTGATTAATGAGATTTGAAAACGCTGTAAATGCTTTATCACACTGATCACATTTGAACGGTTTCTGTCCAGAATGTGTTTTACTGTGCCTAATAAGATGTGATGACTTTGTTGTGGGTTGTTTACACTTGTTAATGGCCGACGACGTCCAACTCTCGTCTGATTCACTCGAAGATGTTTCACTGGCTGCAAACAATTTTTCATTTATTATTGAAATATAAAAGAGGATAATATAAACTTCGAAAGGTATAATCGGAAGTGACAATTTTAAAAAATTGATGTGAAGTGTGAATTTTCACACATTTTAGGATTTCGCAGGTATACTATAAGTGAAGGCAGCATACTGAGTGTGTACGACAAATTTTGCTATGTAGTAATCACGGTAGAATGAACGATATTTTGAAAATAATTTATCGTCTGTTAATCTAAGAGCCTTAAAAACAAATTTTATGTTAAAATATTTTTTTGATAATTTTAATTCGAATACCTAATACCTTTATTTAGGTTTCTAAATATGTGCAGCATTTTTTTATATAGCAAGGTTCATTAAGATTTTGAAAATTGCGCCTATGGCTTCCATTGGTTATCATATACATATGTACTGACGAAATTCTACGTGCTACTGACTCAGGACTATTAACGGTATTAATCTTGCTTGACTTTTCCAAAGCCTTTGATAGCATAAATCATGAAATTCTCTTGTCAATCTTAAATTTCATTGGCCTTGGTAAGGATGTGATTAACTTTTTTCCAGTTACCTTTCGAACAGAAGTCAAATTGTATTAATGAACAATGTAAACTTTAAGAAACTATTCCTCTACCTAGGCGTACCTCAAGGTAGTATATTGGGACACTTACTTTACATAATTTATACCATTAATCTCTCACGGTATATTGAACATTGCCAAGTTTATAATTTTGCTGATGATACCCAAATCTTTTATTCGTTTCCTTTTAATAACCACTTAGCTGCTATTTCAAATATTAACGAAGACCTTCAGTCATTACAAAATCAAAAGTTTTAATCTTTGGTCCAAAGAACGATCAGAATTTAATTAAGCTAGCTTGCAAACTGATTCTTGACGGGTCTGTTCTGACAATATCCGACAGCGCGAAGAATTTGGGGTTGATTTTTGATGATAAATTAAAGTTCTGTCGGAATATCAGTTTCATAGTAAGAACAGCCTACTTTAAGTTAAAAATCCTCTATGGTAACAGACAATACCTGAACCAGGCAATTATGATAAAACTATGCAGCTCACTTGTATTGAGTCTGTTTACTCATGGTAGTGTAGTTTACAGACATTGTATACTTGCAGCTGATATAAAAAAATTCAGAAGGTCCAAAAATCATGTTTGCGTTTTGTCTATGGTGTACCAAGGCGCTCGCATATCTCCTCTTACCTTCACTTGTCTACATGGCTTAACATGAAACAAAGAAGACTTTCTCAATCTCTTGTATTTTATCATAAAGTGTTAATTCTCATAACTCCCTCTTATTTGTACAACAAAATCACCTTCATATCTGACGTGCATAATGTTAATATAAGATTTAACGCTACGTACAACCCCCAGAGATTATTAGTTTCTTATACAAAACTAACAATCGGAAATAAAATTAGGGACAATCTATACATCAAATTTTGCAAAGAATTTTTATCTATATAATAAGGTATTTTTGATTGGAGAAAAAAATATTGTAAAAAAGTTATTGCTCAATAAGTTAATAATAGATATGACTCAACAATGTTCTGGAATTGTTTAAATATATTTGTGGGTTTCAAATAATTTTTATATTTATATAGTTTTGTGTAGAAATGTTCAAATAATACGTCCACATTTTTTTCGACATGATTGTTTATAGTTTAGAGCCTTCGTCGAAAAATATTATACTTGATGATAATGAAATGCCACTTGGTACAAGTATTCTTTACATAAAATAAATCATTTTTATCCGCAGCACCTATATTAAGAACCGCGGAAGATTCGAGATGGCGGCAAAAGTAGTTTACCAAGTACAGTAACTATAAGTAATTTTCACAATAGAACAAATTATCTCTAAACATATTTGTAGAATGGAGCTTTAGCTACAATTTGCCGCATGGTACACAAATATGCGTAGAATATTTTACAAGATGGCGTCTATAACGCAATTTGTTTATTTACAATTACATGACAGTTCTTTTTACAATTAAAAATATCCTATTAGATACATAAAATTCGGTGAAAATTTTGATATATAGATTGTTACTAATTTTATTTCAGGTTGTTAGTCTTGTATAAGAAACTATACGTTTGTGCGCACCCTTAAGGGTACTTTTTCTCCACCTTCTTACAAAACTGCAACATTTAAACATAACTTCTCTTTTGACATTTGCGCTAAATATAAAATTATTCCCGAAAACCTAAAATCTTTTAGCTTAATCTCTTTTAAGAAACAAATAAAGAAGTTCATCTGGGATAAAAGTTTATAAAGGTTTATAAAAGTTTATAATAATGTATTAAAGTTTAAAAAAGTCTTAACTCCTAATAGGTTCATCTTGCCCTTTTAATTTCATGTCCTTTTCAATGTTCTTTTCAGCCTTAATTCTGCCCAAGTTAGGGAATGTTACATATTTACATGCTACAACGTTGGTTATAACAATTGTGGAATTGTCAATAGCAAAGAACTCTGGTTACTTATGTTAATATGCCCTATATTTACATTTTTATACTTTTTAAAGCCTCATGAGGAAGATAACAAGGATTTATTATGGGCCTTTATCCACTGTACAAACTATTATTATTATTATTATTTGTAAAAAAATCTAATTATTTTATCTTGTACCTTGGGTGTAAATAAACAAATTAAATTAAATTAAATATGCTCCGCCCCTTTGGTTTTGTATACATAACACATAGAATGAAAATATAATTCCAACATTCCAACTGGTTAATAAATTTACGCTCTTAAAAAATAAATGCAACATTTGCCAAAATATAACTAGAATATTGACAAAATAATTTAAAGAAAATAAAAAAGACAAAAAAAACAAAAAATAAAATTGTCTCCTCTGACAGGGAGTGAACCTAGAATTCTGGGTAGCTAGCGAGTATGCTAACCATTAGACCAGGATACGCCTTCTAGTATAGTGTGTTACATAACTATAACTTTTGTAAATCGTCAACCAAAAAACAAAAAATGCGGTATTTTCCGAAAACATAATCTGATAAATTCTATTGTACTATTCCGTTTCACACCAATGTACATTACCTAGAATTTTTTCAGATTTTTAGTTTAAACCATCTGGACTATAGAGTGTGGGACAAAATCTTTTTTGCACATTTTTGACAAAAATCGCATCAAAATAATTAATTTTGCAAAAATAAAATTTTGATCGTTAATCCACGTACTAAGGGCATTCAATTGATGCCCTACTAAGAATTTTAAAAAAATATATTTTTTTCAATGAGCTCATATTTGTTTATATTTTTAGGGGGATATGTTTTTTAGATGTTTCAGTATTTTTCCTATGTGCAGGTCAAAGAGTTGTATAAGGATGCCAAATTTCAACTCTCTAAGTTTAGCCGTTTGGCTACAATTTTTACCGAACAGACGAACAGACAGACGGACAGACAGACGGACAGACAGACAGACAGACAGACAGACATACAGACAGACGGACAGACAGACAGACAGACAGACAGACAGACAGACAGACAGACAGACAGACAGACAAACAGACAGACAGACAGACAAACAGACAGATAGATAGATAGACAGACAGACAGACAGACAGACAGACAGACAGACGACAAAATGACGGTATAAGGGTTTTTTGGTCATACCTACAAAACTCTAAAATTCGTTTCCGGTTCCAGCATTGTCAATTTCTGACAGCACGGGTCTAAACCAAATATTAAGAAAGTTATTAAGACGCGATTAAACAACTATTATATAAATTATATAAAAGAAGTGTAGTAAAAGATGTAACTTATATTCAAAATCGTATCTTAGTAACTTTTTTATGTTGTATTTAATCCCAGAATCAGAATATCCTTATGATTTATTAAAGAAAAATACATTTTCTATGGTACAGACTAAATCAATACAGGTTGTTCCATTAACAAAATATATTTTTTTTAATACTCATTAATTTGATTTTCAAATGTTTTTCCTATTTAATATTCTTATGTCTAAAGCAAAATACTTCATATTTCCAAATTTAACCTCCTTCGCATCTCTTATAATAAAGAAGTAAGCAATGCTTAAACAGATTCCAGAACCACCCTATGTTGTTTTTGAGGATTCTAGAGCAATAAAGGACAATAACTGATTCTCAAGAACCTTAACAGTAATTTATCATGAGTTTCTTAACTTTATGAACAGTTGTTATAGAATAACAAAAATACGGATTTTAGATACAAGGAATTCAAAACATAAGTTACAAATAGTGTAAGCAAGTTCAGTGTCGCCATTCGATCAGCTGTATATACAGCTACTGAAATAGGAGCAGCTCCATCAGGGTGCAATATAACATCCAACTCGCAAGATCGCGGCTGTACTGGCATGGTATACCGCCATTAGGTGTAAAATTATAGCAAATTATGTCGCTTGAGTTCAGCTAGAATTGAAGTCTTATCAAGCCCTAGTAGTCCAGTAACCTAGTACATCATAAGTTGCATCGAGTAGGGGTAGTTAGTTTCGTTTTTTTTTCTTGTATGGGTTGTGCCTGAGATGCAAAATCCAAGTTTTCGACCTCGGCAGCCTTCCGGAACACTTTTGAATTTCGCAAAAACTGCTAATTTTTCGCACTCTTTTCGGTTTCTGCCCATTTTGACCATAAAGGAGTACGTTTTCGACAAACACCATTCTATGCATTTTTAAACTAGATTAAATTTTCTACAATTTGAAACTAAAATGGGCTCGGTAGTCTTAAGAGTTTCCGAGATACAGCTTTCCAAACTTGAAAATTGTATGCTATATCATGCTCATGGGCACTGTTTATTTTTAGAAGTGAAAACTACTCCTTATTGTCAAAAATTATAAAATAACATTGCAAAACCTTATATTGCTGCCGAAAATACTGGTTATGTAGATTATTACGCTCCGAACCGTGCTATTCGAATGTTTCGAAAAAAAATTTATTGATTTTTTAAACATAGCTCCTTCATTTTTAGTGATAGAAAGTTTTTTCAAAAACGATTTTGTAGGGCTTTTCAAGAACTATAAGACTATGTAAATTAAATTCCTTAAGATCCCTTAGTTTTTAAATGGAGTGAGTTTGAAGGGCTCGAATAAGGTGGTGTTCGCTTGTAAATAGAGGTTTTAAACGGCTATATCTCGCCAAATATTCACTGTACAGAAAATATATGCACAAGTCATTAAAAAAGCTAGAATTTAGTGCTCTATCATTTTTTTCGTATCTCCAGTAATTTCGGAGATATTTTGAAGAAAAGGGTGAAAAATACGAAATCGCAAAAATCGTTTTTTCTTTAAACTCCAATTTTTCTAAAATTAGGCATTTTAAATTGGTCAAACTTCTTGGGTGTACTGAAAATACATATATGAAGAGAACCACAGAAGGGTGAGGATCAATTTTAATTAGGGGGGTAAATCTCTGTAGTTGTTTTCACTGATTTTTTCGTAGAAAAAAGTAGGTACCGACCTTATTTTGATCATAAGTCGCTTAATTTTTATACTAGAGACTTTTTCTTTCTTTTGTTTGAAAGGTCTAATCAAATACTTTAAAAAAGATTCAATGAGTTTTCTTCGAAAAATGCAAATTTTTCCTGTTATTTGACTTTGAATCTTTCAAATTATGCATTTGGCGAAAAAAAGTTAACCATTAACATGCCGCATCTCGGTTCGTATTAGTCGTAGAAAAATAATAAAAAAAAGAATTTTGTTTGTTTTTTTAAAAGCTACAATTTTGCTTTCTACAGTTTTTTTGATACAATGCATATTTCTCGAGTTATTCGCAAAAAACTTTTTAAAAACATCGATTTTTTCGTCGAAAAACTGTTACACTCGTATTGTAGTTGAAAGTTACCATTATTTATAATAATTAATTCTTACCCACATGCTATAGATACCATTACTTCTATTTATTAATGTTTACTTCACTGACTCATGTTAGACAGGTTGTTGAAGATATAAAGGCAATTGTATATGATGAAACATGAAAATTAGCGTAAAATTTTCAAGTTTGGAGATTTTTTCAAATTTTGAATAGCTGTATCTCAGAAACTATTGAAGCTACTGAACCCATTCTGGTCTTAAATTGTAGCAAATTTAATCTAGTTTAAAAATGCATTGAATAATGTTTGTCAAAAACGTGTTCCTTTATGGTCATAATGGTAAGAAACCGAAAAAAAGTTCGAAAATTTAGTAGTTTTTGAGAAATTCAAAAGTGTTCCGGAGGGCTGCCGAGGTTGAAAACTTGGATTTTGCATCTCAGGCATATCCCATACAAGAAAAAAAGACGAAACTAACTACCCCCACTTGATGCAACTTTTGCCCCATAATCATGACAAGGTTACTGGACTATAGTCTGAGAGTTTGTGATAAGTCGATGTCAATGAAATCATTCATTGGATTATTAATAATAAAGTATTACTACATTTAGCAAACTCTTAGCCATTATACTCCTGTGCACATATTCAGGAAATGGAAATTGGGAATACCAGTATTGGAAGTTTACAACTAACACAATAGCCGTTTTCGCAAACTTCAATCCGAACGCGTATACGATAAATAAATGACGTCACGAAATTCAATCGGATAGAATTTATTAGATTACTGTTTATCAGATAAAGTCAGTTTGCGAACGAATATTAATCGCTTGATCCAAATAACTTCTTACGGACCTTTGCGGACAGGATTGTTTAGAGTTTAGTGTTCTATTGTCTAAATGGCAGCACTTTATTTCTTTATTTAAACTTGACGATTTGTAAGATCTTAACGAATAACGATAAATAATATTTTCATAGTTTTCCACTGTAATTCTTTTCTTTTTATCTTTGCGGTTTAAAAATAGCATTACCATATTATTTTCGTCAGTATCATCATAACCATCATCATCGAAAAAAAGAGCGTGTCCAATAGTTATAATCGGCAAAATTTTTTAGATTAAAGTCAAAAACCCAAAATGACATAGACATCAAATAATTTTTTAGGTTATTTAATCTGAAATGAATCCTACTATTTTGTAGGATTGAAATATTGCTATCCGACCGCGTTTATCAGATAGTTATTGTGGGTTTGCGAACGTAGATAGTTTTGTATCTGATCAAAGAAAAAGTTTGCAGCTATGTTCGTAGCTATCAGATTAAATCAATGACGTCATATATGTATCGGATAGGGTTTGCGAAAACGCCTAATAATGTTGAATTATTGACTGACCTGTATCTTGTCCAGTTGCACTCTTATCATATTCACTGTCATCGCCACATTCAGACTTGATGTCGACCGCCTCATTGATGATGATATTGGTGTTGTAGTTATACCGGGAAAGGTCGTTAGTAGTTGATATCATATATGTTTTCCGAGTATTGCGACCCTCTGAAATATAAAAACTCGTAGGTACTATTACTATATTTATGTTTTAAATATAAATAATTTTTTACTCCACTCGCAACATGGAAATTTTCAAATTAAACTTATTATAAAATGAATTACTATATTAAAATAAATATTGCGCCAGCTCAGGCGCGTATAACTTTTTATTTTCTGAAAATATATTGGTTATTTTAAATAAAAAATATTTAGAACGGCTGGAAATACACCTGCAAATTTTATACGAGAACCGTGATTTTTGGTCAGTGCAAATATCCGAACAGTTCACTCATCATTATTATTTCTTTATACCGCGCTTCACACCGTATCTAGTGTTTTGAAGATTTTTTAAAATCTTATAAAAGTTATACCGTCAACTTCAGTGTGTTTTTTATTAGAATTACATCAGCAACCGTTAATTTACCGTATATTTTTGAATTTTCATATATTTTTATTATATTAATTACCGTAATAGTGTCTATTTTTTACTGCGAAATACAGTTTACAGTGGGTTTTTTTACTACAAAATTACAGTGAATGCAATTATTACATTTTATAAAGTTTAACCTGCAGTTTTGCACTGCAAAATTTACTACAGTGAATTCTCGAAGCCCAGTTATTTTATAATTGTCTCCCGATGTGAAATCAACCCTTAGAGAACCTGCCAATTCCAGAAATTTACCGTAAGAACATAGGAGATATTATATTTAGAGACCTGTAACCACAACCATTCTGAAATTTGATTAAGGTAATATAATTCCATATGCACCAATTTGTGGCCAACCCATTGTCTGAATAAAAATTATCTCAATGTTATATGGCATTTTCCATAAATTTTTATTATAAAAATTTCATATTCAATATATATCTATGAGTTTAATTTTTCTCGAGCGACGTCGTAACTCGTCGCTACCTAGATGAACGCGTTAATACCTGCTCAGTTTTCAACGTTTTTATAAGTTTCCGCCGTTTGATAAAAGATGACCCCACCAGAAGGTTATGTTGAAATTGCCAGATGTAAAACGAACATCGTAAGTTTGGAAATCTGTTAACAACATAACTTTGAAGTATTAGTGACTCCGTATCAACATCACATAATTTTTTTTCGTACGAAAATGTCAAGTTTTGTGCCGAATAAGCGTCATTTGCGGGAACTCTTGATTTACTTATTTAATTTAAAGAAATCTGCAGCTGAGGCGCATCGTTTGCTTGTAGAGGCATATGGTGAAGCTGCTTTAAGTGAGAGAAGTTGTCGTGAGTGGTTTCAAAAGTTGAAAAATGATGAGTTTGACGTGGAAGATAAAGAACGTATTGCAATTATTATTGGAGGAAGATTCGCGCCAAACGTAAGAAGAACTTGCACTTACATTATAAGTGACTCAACAAGCAATTTCACATCGTTTATAATCTTTAGGAAGGAGTCAAAAACAAGGAAATTGGGTTCCATATGAACTGAAACCGAGAGACGTTGAACGCCGATTTTGCACGTGTGAAATGCTGCTTGCCAGGCATAAAACAAAGGGTTTTTTGCAACATATTCGCGAGTCAAACTAACGTTGGCAGCGCTGCGTACGACAGTTGATGGCCGACGAGAAGCGTATATGTCAGAAGTTTTTTCTTAATATTTATCTGTTCAAAGAACATTTCGGCAAAAAAGCACTGTATTTAAGTCAGTATATTTAAAAATACGTCTTAATTCACATAAACTGCAGCACAACACACTACAAATATTATACAAATATACGCTTCTGTTTAAATTACCAAGCCGCCACCAGATGTCTCACTGTTATTTTGAATCGCGAATAGTCACTGGTGATGAAAAATGGATTCACTACGATAACCCAAAAAAGAGAAAATTATGGGGACCACTTGGTCATGCTTCAACATTGACAGCCGAACCAAATATTCATGGAAAACACTCATGCTGAGTATTTGGTGGGGTCAGCTTGGTGTCGTGTATTATGCGTAGCTCAAACCGAGCGAAACCATTACTGGAGCTCTCTACCAAACACAATTAATGAGATTGAGCCGAGCATTTAAGGAAAAACGCGCCTATTACTACTCCAAACACGACAAAATTATTCTCCTACATTATAATGCTCATCCGCATGTTGCGGCGCCGGTCAAAACCCACTTGAAACCACTTAATTGGGAAGTCCTACCCCACCCGCCGTATTCACCAGACATTGTCCCTTCCGATTATCACTTGTTCCGGTCGATGGCATATGGTCTGTCTCTTGGTGCGTCGCAGGAACTGTCCATAGCCAGCTTACTGCATTGGCGTACTGGTTTAGAGAATTGGGGAGCGGACGTACCAAGCGTGGGAAGAAAGTTGGATAAAAGAAACATTAGAAAAGTCCAGATAAGCCATTAAAAAAATTATTTGTGTTATTGTTCACATATTATTGTGGCTGACCTCTACGCCCCTGGTACCCGTTTCCACGGAAACATGGTTGTTCTAATCAGGGGTATGAAACTCAAATACACGGCCTTGAAACGGTTTTAAGTTATATTCCATTCACCGACAGCGCTAAAAGCGTTTTTTTTTTTTAACCAACATTTTGAGAACACTTCATTATCAGCAATTTGCGGCAATTGTTTTTGACGTTGTAACGACAGGTGACAGTAAATTGTGATTGTGATTGTGACAGCGATGAATTTTATAAGAATTTTTTAAATATTAGCACCACATTTTTTATTTTCAAATGGTGTAGTGTAATTAATAATATTTTAAATGGTAAATGCAAAAGAAATATAAATAGTGTAATAAAAAAATGGCACAGACTAAATTTAATATGTACAATAAATATAAAAGTAAAAAATAAATACTTGTTTATTTATTTCATATGCTTGCTTGCAAATAAAATAATAAAACTTAATGCTTACTGAAGTATTAACTTTTAACAATTGTAATTAATTTTAGGAAATTAATTAGGAGAGTTGTAAATAAATTAATCAAAATTTTCGGTTCAAGGCAATCTTTAATTTTCTACCAAAATCACATTTTATTTTTCAATTTTGGTAGAAAATTAATGATCGCGCGATTCATAGCAATTTAAAATATAAAATATATTTGCCTGCACTGCGGGTTGCATACTACCTAATCCTTGTTCATATTACAACCACGAATGTCGCAACTATCGCTGTCCAAAGCCGTAACGTGGGAGTCCGCTATCTTCCTTGTTTTATAATTTGTGGTTCTAATAAAAATATAAAAAATAAAAGTTGATTTGTCAGTAGCTAAACAAAAATTGAAAATATAATTGTATTAATTTAGTATTTTTAATTTATACATATTAAAATTGGCACTTGTGTTATTCAATAATCATACATTCATCCATATTATTTTGTTTATTTTTGAATATTACTTATATTCTTTTTGACGTTAGATTTTTGATCGGAATGTGTAGGAATTCCGTGGCGCTGGTCGACCAACCCGGGAAAATTTTGTAATCCAGCGCATTCTGATAAAATCGTTTTGACCAAATTTACCTTTAATTAGGATTTTGTGTTTTGTTTTGGCATTTATATGATATAATTATTCTAAATTTGTTTTGATATTTATATATATTTTTTATTACTTTTCGATTGGCAATCTAAATAAATTTTATTGTTTTGTTATTTACTATATTCAGTATTTGTTATTCTCTTATATCCCAAATACCTCATTTTAGGTTAGGTTTTGCCTAGCGACACTGATTTAGTCAGTCTTCATTAAAATCTAGTCTGCGTGGTATCTATTGGTCGGTCCCAATTATTTTATTTCAGATCAATTGGCACCCTTTTAATTTTTTTTATACTGTTATTTTGATTTTGAACCGCACGATCCTCTCGGTTGTTTAAAGGCTAGCTACCAGACTAATTCCACCTATAGCTGGTGAATTATAGTTCACAACGACCACAAAGTGAATATATGCGAGATAGCTAAGATGGTAAACATGTTAGACGACTTGAGTGTTTCGTATCCTGCCCGTATAATTGGGCATGAAAAAGCTATCGGCAAGATGGGTGCCGCGTCTGCACACATGTTCTCTAGATTCACCCCCTGCGACTTCTTTATCTTTCCAAACATGAAGAAATGGCTCGTTGGAAAAAGATTCACATCGAATGGGGGTTCATCAGGGGTTCATCGCTGAAACACAAGCCTATTTTACAGTTCGAGTTATTAAAATCATACTTTTTGGTAGAATTAAGAAGTTGAAATATCGTTGGGCAAATCGAGCTAAAAGGAGACTATGTTGAAAATTATCACATTTTGAAAAAAAAAAAATTAAATAAATAAGCTGGAAGGTTTCATTTCGTAGTCACTGACTTATGAAACACTCCTTGTAAATAAGGTCAATAATTTTTTTTTTTATAAAGCTTATTCAGCTAGTTACAATAGGTGAGGTAGGTAAAACTAGCTCTACTGACCTGTGCCTGAGACAGCTGTACTTGCAAGCATACTTCCCTCACATTCACTGCTGTCCACAGGTTCAGACTTGACCTCAGTCTTTTCTGCGCTTTCATCATAAACGACAACTGTAACTCCATCTGCGATACCTGAAATAAACATTTCATAGTGAAACATAATCGAATATGTTTAATTTAAAATATATATTTTATTTGAGATGTTCACTAATCATTGCCCAAATTTGTCTGAAATCAACTGAACTGTGACAATGAAATATGAATAACAGTTTTAACAGTACTTATAATCCCCAGGGATCAGAAATTTCTATAAAATGAACAATCTGAAATAAAATTAGAAACAACCTTCTTCTTCTTCCCTGGGCACTGTCAGTCGGGATAACTTTTTGCCACACACTCACATAAGATATCCATCTTGATCTGTTAATTGTCAAGTATTTCCATGTGTCCTGTATATCAATCTAACAAGAATTGGTATGCAGTAAAAACCTACATTACAAATTCCTATCTATCTATCTAATATGATATTTTTAACTGCAGAAAAAATTGTTGTAGTAAATTTGTACTTTTCTAAACATTTGTCATTTTTCGACTTGATTGTTTATAGTTCAGAACCTTCGGCAAAAGAAGTGTTCTTTACACGAAATTAAATCTATTTTACCGGAGTATTTACATTGAAAACCATAGCAGATTCCAGATGGCGGCAAAAATAAGCTACTAGTACAATAACTCTAAGATATTTTAATAATAGAACAAAATAGCTAAAAACATATCTGTAAAATGTAGATTTACAACTTTCCGCGTCGTACGCTAATAAGGCAAGTAAAAATATCCTATTATATATACTGGGTGTTCATTTTAAATTTCTCACCATTGATCGAGAACTGTAAGAACTGTTCTTTAAATTAGATAACCAATACTATTTTGCAGAAAAATATCAATGAGAATGGGGGTAATTTTGAACAATATTTGTAAGCTCATAATAATTCATTTCAATAAAATTCAAATAAATTTAAATTGCGTTCTTCACGATTATTTTGTGATATAAGGCTAATTTGTTTATATCGTTGTAATCAGAATAGAATTCTCGGTTAATGTTCCGTATAAGTCCACCACGCATAACTCATCAGACAGAACGTGTATGCTAGTTGGAATGAGATTTGGTCTTGACGAAGCGCCGCCCCTTTCTTTCAAAACATAACATTTACGATTCTGAAATCTAAATAAGTACTTGATAGTTATACGTTTTGAAATCCAAGCTGTTATTTAATAAGTGTTTGTTAACATTTAGCTCGTATTAAGGTTTTTAAAGAAAAACTGAATAACGAAATTTTTGTATTTATACGCTTAAAGTCATATTTAAATAGTTTAAATGAGATTTATAGTATACATATGTTGAAAAATACTAACTTTATTAAAAGAGAGAATCCTCAAATTATCAATATATTCCGACCTACCAATTTTATGTCTAAAATAGGACATTCCGTTTTTCATCGCATTCATACATAACAAATTATGTAAATGTATTAAAAATGTATAGAGCATTTATATATCTTCACTATATGCAAACAAACAATGATAAAACTAGTAGGCAAATCCAGAGCCGTGAAAATTGCCACAGAATACCTTTTTATATAAAATTATCCATCCTTTTTATAACTCTTTGAAGTTGTGCGCGATAAAATTTAGCTATCACATTTTGGGTTTAAATTTGGGAAAAATTGGATAGCATTTAAATCACATTGCAATTATATAAATCGGGGTCTGGGAACTTTTTGGGACATTTACATTCAGACACAATCAGACCCTCATTCATACACCACCTTAACACCTCTTTCATATCCTTACTCTCCACATTACTTAAAAAATTGAAATAATTATCAGTCATTTTCCAAGTTTCAGGAACTAACTATGTAAATAACACCTGTGTAGACACCGTTCTCCCTTGATTCTAAATTGCACAAAAGTTGTGTCTGATTACACCGAGCACATATGCAAGAATGATTACTATTGGTTCCCCACTCTTACATATATTCTATTCTAAACATACAGCCTAGTTCTAATTTGACGTGGTGGACTTATACGGAACATTAACCGAATTCTCTATCGAATGAGTAAAAATAAAACGTGTGTTCCTAAATAAGAACGTTGCACAACGTACTTTGAGAACCACTGGTCGAAATAAAAAATTGCGTCACTCATTGATATTTTCCAGTAGAATAGTATTTGTTATCTAATTTAAGCACGCTCTTATAGTTCTTGAGATAGTAATGGTGAGCAATTTAAAATGAACACCCCGTATAAAGATTAGCTGCAGATTGCGGGGTGCGCTCCCTAAGTGTAAGTTAGATGTAAATGTGCTCGTTACTGACCATTCTCCAATTCGGTGGTGTGCTCTGTTCCAGCCATCACTATAAAGTCATCAGTGTCTGTGGAATCATCAGAATGCATATCAATGTCTGTCCCATCATTCATATTCACTCCTGGAACAATAATTTACTATCATATAAAAGAGCTAGAACTAGTCTCCTCCTGTAAATTATGGAATAAGAAATAATCGATACTGTTCAAAGATTTACTTGATAATACCATTTCATGGCGAAACTTAAGTCGTGCTAATATTAAATAAAAGTGATATTTTGTATAGTAATTTAGTGTTTTTATTTATTTTATTATGGATTATGACAAAGTAACGGACAAATCAATTTCCTATTCGATCTTATTAAAGTTTAAATTCCTTGATATCTAGGAGCTACAGATAGCTCAAGAGTAAGGACGCGAAAAAATGTTTGTAAAAATGAAAATGGATAGAACTTTCAACACTTGTAAATAAAAATATTTTACTTTCAAATCGTTATAAAAAATAAAAATTTTATAAACAGTTAAAGATATTAAAAAAATGTTTCTTTTCAAAAGCTCTATACAAAGATACCCAGCACGACGCATGAACCCATTTCAAAAATCAAATTTGTCCTTGACATCCTGTGCTTCCGGTTTGTTCCGGGTTATTTCAATACTACCAATCAATTCTTTGGGCAAACTTTGGTCATAATTTTTACTCACACGTCGCTTTTTCGAGAAAAATCGTGTTCTCTTTAACTTGATACACCTTTATATATAAACGTGACTGGAAGTGAGAAAGAATATTCACAGATGGATCCAGTACAGCAGGAGTTGGTATTGGAGGGGGGCCTTGGAAGAGTTTACAACAGAGAATGCAGTTTGTTATTTATGGATATGAGATGGAGATCCTAAACATCTTCATGTATTTACATATAGAATAACTAGGGGATTTAACCCAACTTCGACGGTGTTCACTCCTACATTGTTCAGGTAAGTGGTATTCGTTTTATCCATAAATGTAACTAATACAATTATAGATAAATTTAAAATCATTAGAATGCAGTAGCCACGATAAAAAGCTGGTCCAAAGGCTCCTCCACCTGCGGCGGACTTGTGTCTATTCTAACGGATAGATTTTGTTCGTTTCATCTCCTTAATAATATTTAAATGGCAAAAATCACGGTGTTACCTAAAACCAAAAACTCCTCCTAAGTGGCAAAAACTGTTCCAAAAAGGATATTTCACCTGTGATCGATTAGTGTCTATTCCTAAGCATAGATTTAGTTCGTTGCATCACCTAAATAACATTTAAAGGTGAAAAATCATGATTTTTCTGAAAACCCAAGTCTACCCCTTATTGATAAAAACAGGTCCAAAAAGGCTCATTCACCTGCGGCGGACTCGTATCTGTTTCTAAGGATACACTTTGTTCATCTCGTGAATAATTTTAAAATCATAAAAATCACGATTTTAGAGTAAAAAATATGACTGTCTATATATAAATTTCTGGTGCAAATCATAAATTTACATTATTCACGCTCAAATTTTAATATAAACGCAATAATACAAATAAAACCTGCTCAAATTTGAATTAGCAAGATAGTTAATTCTTGTGTTCACAAACTCCACGTATATTTCTTTTTTTTTTAAGTTAATGTCACAATAAATTTAAACCATATTTTCTTATAAGAATTCGTCGTAATATAGTCTATAACGCTATCCAAAAATTATTATAAAGCATATTTAATCTTTTTACATTGTGAAAAAAAAAAAAAACACATTTCAATAAGTTATGTCATGACGAAGTGACAAAAATTTCTTTACAGTTATAGATGACTTACTTAGATGTTTTGAAAGCTAACTTTGCTCAAAAAAATTCGCATGTTGATTGGTGTAAGGGAATGCTAAAAAAACTCAACCTAGGCACTGCAAAATCCGTATACATCATCGTTACGGGTGACGAAACTTGGATTTATTTATATGAACCGGAAACTAAGCAACAATCCACTGTTTGGGTCTTCCAAGATAAACCGAAACCCACAAAAGTTGTTCGTTCACGAAGCCCTTCCAAGAAATAGATCGATTGTTTTTTCGGTTGTACTGGACATTCGCAATCATTCCTTTAGAGGATCGGACAACAGTTAATGCTGAATGGTATACAACAATTTGAAACAAAATCAGGGTAAAGAACCAAAAACGGTGCTTCATTCTTCATCAGGACAATACAAGCTCCCACGCAGCACGTCAAATAATTGATTATTTGAAGGAGAAATACATCATGTCTCATTTGCGTATTCACCTAATTTATCCCCCAACAACTTTCTATTGTTCCCCAATGTCAAACAAATAATGCGTGGACAGCGATTTTCATCACCTCAAGAAGCTGTTGAAGCCTTCGTAAACCATGCTTTTGAGACACCAACTTCAGAGTGGAAAAAATGTTTCGAGAATTGGTTTGAACGCATGCAAAAGTGTATAAATCTTAAAGGCGAATAATTTGAAAAGCAATAAAATAGTTTTGTTCAAAAAAAAATTCGTTCTTAGTTTTTATAAAAACTTAAAAGGTAGCCCTCGTACATAACGCATACATGCTGACGAAACTAAATTTTATGGTGAGAGTTATTCGTGGATTTTCCTCCTTCGCAGGGAACCCAGGAACGTAACCCTCAAAAATGTCAAGGCTCGACTATATTATTATGAATGTTATTAACGAATAAAAAAAATTTTAAATATGGATTGTTCAGACTTAAAATTATTAATTCAAGTAATTGTACTGAGGTTCAAGGCTATTCAAGAAATTCAAGATACAATTTCAAATTTCTGGAGATTCCAGGAAAACAAGGATGGTACATGCCAGATTTTGTATTGCTAAATGAAAATTTTAACATGGTATTTCCTATATTCAATAAAAAAGTACATACGAGGTAAGTTTCCAATAGTGTTGTACAAGTTAGAACAATACCTGTGCAATCAGCATTTTCTTCCCATTCCGCTTTAACTGTGTTACTGCCAATGTAGTTTTCTTCCCATGCTTCATTGGTTGGCAATATGTGTGCACTGCAGCACTGATCTTCAGACTGCTCACACTTCAGCAACAACTGTTTTCGATCTTCTTTAAAATCTGTCAGAGAAACACACAACTCCCCGCTAGTTCCAGAGACAGACCTCAATTGTGATATGTAATTTATATATATTTGACTGTTTCGCAAGTATTGCTCACGAAATTTATAAGCCCCATCGACTTTACTGCAGCATTCTGCACAAATTTCTCCCTGATTCAACAACATTTTGGAGTTCTGAAAATAATTTTTATCCTTTTATTCAAAAATTCCTGGTGTTCAAATATTTCTCAACAGACCAACTATTCTGCGACAGGGCTTGTAGGTATTAGGTTTTTTCATAATGTAATTTCCAAGGGTTTATTATCATTCGACCCAAGTATAAAGTTTGTAAGAGTTTGATAAATATACTCTTCACTTACGTTTCATGATAACAAACTATTGGAAATAACTCTACGAACAGACCTGGTATTATTAAATGATTTAACTGCACATTTCTATTCTGATTGATGGGATTCATTAAACAATTCTAAAACATATGCAACTAGAATGTTTCTAAACATCTCAGAATTAAATTTATATAAAGAAAAAAAAAAAAACAAGAACGAGGTTCACTGAATATATCCACTGGTATTGGAGGTCAGTTGCTAAACAGGGCCACTCAAACGGAAATTAATAAATTTGGAATTACATGGCTTTATAAAGTCCTTTTACGCGTTTCTAACTAGTTTTCAATGCAACAAATTTCAAACACACGTGAATAATTAAATTAAATAGATGCTTACCGATTCCGGAAATAACAATAAAAGCCTGGAATAATAGGTAAAATATTCACTATTGGTAAAAAGTTTATGTAGATGTTTTTCATGATTGAGGCAAATACAACAAATATCTGTTAAAAAATACATTATAACTGCAGATTTATTTCGACAATATGTTTTGCTTTCCAAAGCAGTTAATCTCGTTTTAACTAGCACATATATTATGATCACTAAGTAGTAGTCCGTGCGAAGCAAACAAGTGCAACAAACGTCTAGGCTGACGTCACTGGTCATGTGATTTCAAGTCCTGGAGACACAACAAAGGTGTTTTCTATGCTTTATTATGTTATATTCTCGAATTTTACAGTGAATATAATTTTATTGATTATATTTATTTATTTATTGTTTAATTTATTGTTTTTTAATAAGTATTGTAGTCATGTAGATGGGCTGTGTTAGGCGCACATAGCCTTTGTTTCTGTGCGCCGACAATTTTAACTAACTAACTAACTATAGTGCGTTCAAAGGTGAGTTTGCAGTATAGCTCTAATGGCAAATGGGAGCAGTGTTGCCAAATGTTGTAAAAGTGTCAAATGTGTCAATTATAATAATATGAAAAACTCGTATGGTTTATAAAAATCAACCAGTGATGGGCGCGTAGAATACATGATGTAGACTAATGTAGATTTTACGCGTAAACATGTCAAGTAGAATATGCCTTTGTTTACGTGTCGAATGTAGAATGTAAACTGTACATGCGCAGTAGGTTTAAATGTAATATTTGAAATAATAGAATGGTAATAGTTTAAATAGTTTACTTTAATGTTCATGTTTATTTCAATTTTATGTAGTCCTAATTACATATATTGTTTCCAAAACTGTTATCTCACAAATCGTATGTTGTTATGGACAATATAAATTACTTGGTTTCTGTCTGTGTGAACTACTAAAGTAAAATCAAATTAAAAGTTAGTAATATCTTTGAAATTATTTTGCAATGGTCCAATATTAATGCAGACACCTTTATTTTGGACGTTTGCCATTGCTGATAGTACTAGGCTAGAATAGTACAATATAATGAGTATTAGTATCAAAAAGATATAATACTTCAAGAGTAATATAAAAAATTCGGACGTTTCGGAAACTGCTCAACAATCAGTTTCCGTTTTCAGCGATCACGAGAAGTGATAAACATTTCAGTTTTCTTCGAGTTTTTATACCTAGTATTGTAAGAGTGGGAGCAGGTTATAGGTGCGTTGCTATTAGTTGGGTGGTTGGGATCAGGTATGGGTAGGGACGCGACTACCTGCTGAGGATTAACGACCGGATTAAGGTTGTTTGTCACATTATTGTGTGGTAATGAGTTGTTTGTTACTGGATTAGTGACTTGAGGATTAAGAGGATTGTTTTGAATAATGGAAAGCCAGAGTTGAGGAAATTCTATGCTGGCTTGGCTGACAGCATCTCCAGAGTTTTCGATCAAAGCAGACTCTTTCAATTTTCTCTTGAACTTGTTTTCCTCATACATTAAGGGTTTAGCATCTTTCCATTGGAAATGGTGTTCATTTTCCCAAGCATGTTCAGCCAGTTTGGAACTGTAAATTTCGCCCTGTTGAACTTTTTTCTTATGCTCGTTTACCCTAACATGTAGAGGTCTGCAAGTCTCGCCAATATATTGTTTCCCGCACTGGCAGGGAATAGAGTAGACACAGTTTTTGTTTAGGACAGATTTGGGTTTTGTACATGATAGGATAGATCTTAAAGTCGAACTCGATTTGAAGGCTACTTGGATATTATGCTTCTTTAGTATCTTACCAATTTTCTCAGATACTCCTTTATAATAGGGCATAGAGACATATCTCACTTCGTCAGTTCTAGGTGTGTCATTTTTCTTATGATTGATAGCATCAGTAATAATTTTATGACTGTAGCCATTATCCTGTAAGGTGGAACGGATGTTCTTCAATTCAACTTTAAGAAGCTTTTTAGAAGAACAAATGACTTTGGCTCTATTAACTAGACTCAGTGCAACAGCTCTCATAGTGCTATTATGGTGGAATGAGTTGAAATTAAGATATAGACCTGTATGTGTTGGTTTTCTGTAGACCGTGGTTGCTAGAACCCCCTTGCCATTTCTGATTATCAATACATCTAGGAAAGGCAGTTGATTGCTAACTTCCAGTTCAACAGTAAACTTAATGTTCGTGTGTACTGAATTTAGGTATTGATGGAATTCGTGGAGTTTATCTTTACCATGTGGCCATATGACAAAAGTATCATCGACGTATCTTAACCATTTATTCGGTTTGTACTTGGCTTCTCTTAAAGCTTTCGCTTCAAAATGTTCCATGTATATATTAGCAATAATAGGTGACAGTGGAGAACCCATAGCCATGCCATCCTTTTGTTGGTAATAATCGGTTTCCAGTTGAAAATAGGTAGTTTTCACACAAAGTGTTAATAACTCCATAATGCAGTCAACTGAATGATGTGTTCGAGTAGATAACGTCTGATCGCACTCTAGCCTTTCTCTAACAACTACTAGAGCTTCATCTACAGGCACATTAGTAAATAGACTCTCAACGTCAAAGCTTACCAGAATCTCATTACGTTTTAATTCTAATTTCTTTATAACACTAACAAAATGCTCCGAGTTTTTTACAAAGCTCTCACTCTTGCCGGCTAGAGGTGTTATTATTGACACCAGGTATTTAGCTAAAGTATAGCATGGTGAGCCAATGGAGCTGACAATAGGCCTCAAGGGGACGTTTTCCTTGTGTACCTTAGGTAAGCCATAGATATGAGGAGCTTTGCTATAATGCGGAGTTAATTTAGATCTCATTTCATCAGTAAATTCACTTTTGAACCTCCTAAGTGTAGTGTATACCTTAGTTTCCACCGACTTAGTAGGGTCTTTCTTAAGTTTCTCATATTTGTCATCCGTAATATTCGACAAAAGTTTTTGCTTATAGTCATCGGTGTTTAATATGACTGTAGCATTGCCTTTGTCTGCTGGTAGAATCTTAATGTCCACATCTTTTCTGAGTTCTGCGATAGCCTTATACTCAGCTTTAGTGATATTGTTAGTGGGAGCCTTAGAACGTTCTAGGACGGAACGGACTCGCCAGCGGACCTCTTCCTTTATTACGGGTTCGAGAGTATGACAAGCTTGCTCTACAGATGCTATGATATCTAATTTATTGATGGATTTAGGATTTACAGCAAAGTTTAACCCTTTACGGAGAACTTGCTCTTTTTCAGTTGTTAACTCTTTGCCAGAGAGATTAACTACCGTTTTCCTAACGTTAAAAGTTAGTAGTTGTTTTAATCAGGAAGCTGTCAAAAATATTAAATATGAGTTCTTTACTGCCTCTTCTTCTTAAAACTGGCGGTATTTTATTTTTTTAAACGTTACATAACCTCATTTTTATTATTCTACGCTAGATTCTACGTGTCCACACAGTCTACACTTCTCTACGCTGTCTACGGTAAATTTACACGTAGACGTAAAAAATTCAAGTTTACGCGTAGACGCCCATCTCTGAAATCAACTCTTATAAAACTCAAAATAACACTCAACAAAAACAAATGGCCATTTGTACAATACTGCGTCTTCACAGATCAGCGCGTTTTAGAGCTGGCAACGTCGACAAGCAAGACAAGGATAGCGTCATTGTGTAAACCCATTAGAGAGTATGAAAAAGAACTACTCCATATGCCCTGTACTGCAAACTCACCTTTGAACGCACTATACTTATTTAATAGATAAATTGCTCTAGCTGCCATCTATATGCAATAATAAGTACTAGACAATTTATAATAAAAATGTTTTTTTTTCTAAATATATGTATTGTAAGGGGCGCGATTAATAAGAAGAGAGAAAAAGTGGGACGGGGTAAGAGGAGAGAAAGTGTTGAAACAAGATGGCCGAGAAGTGTGTACGCGAAGATAAACAAATCATATTGAATACTGTGAAATATAATCAATTTAATAAACGCAATTGTATCTAGAGTGAGATATTTACAGTGATTATCCTGACTAGGATCCTCACATGATCCAACCAAAATAACTGGCTCTTACCTAACTTTTTTATTTTAAATTAAAACAGGTAAAGAAAAAATCATCCCATAATAGAATTTCTTGCAAAAAATTACCCTCTTACTAAAAAAGTGTACTCTTTTTAAAAAACTTTTAGTCCAACTCCACATCTCAGAAGTGTTAGTCTAAAAATCTGGAAAAAAATCTCAGTAATGTATATTGATGGAAACCAAAAAAGTTGACAAGGAATTTTTGTCAGATTAATTTTTTATTGTTGAAAAAATACATTTTATTTATTTTTTTAATAGAATAGAACTTTATAATAGAAGTCTTAGGGCAAGAATACCCTGAGACTTCGAATCTTACACAATATTTTAAAATATATTAAAAATTTAGTCATGTATGTATCTACATTTTGTTCACAAAAAATTACATTGTTTCATTTCCCATTAAAAAAAATAAATAAATAAATAAAAAATACATATATATATTTTTTCCAACTTCTTTCTTTTATCATTTAATCTTCATTCTTTTTAATAGACATCTCATTATTTCTTCTCCTGATCCCAAGTCATCTAGTAGTTCTGTCATACTTCTGCTCTCTTTTCCATTTTTGCATTCATAGAACAAATACCACATTGTCTCTTCTTTTTCTTCATATATTCTGCATTTTTTTTTTTTTTTTTTCTCTCAGCTCTTTTCCATATTTTATTTTCTGTGCTTTCATTGCCACATCTAAATGTGGCAAATATTCTGATTCGTTCTGCTTTGGAGTGCAGTAAATATCTTGGCTTATCAAGAGTGACAATGTGATGGTACATTGGGAAGTAAGTAGAGTTTATTATTCTGTCATGCTGTACTTGACTCTGTACATCTCTATCTCTATTTTCTATTTCGCTGATCAAATTTTCACCTCTTTCTCGCATCATCACTATGTAGATCGTAGAATACCCATTTCTGTCATATTTTCTTCTTTTTATCTCCCACCTGGACTTGTTTTGTAAATTACTTTCTCTCTGTCTCATTTCCCGCCAACATTCTCTTAAACCTGTGCCTTTCTGTAAGTTTCTTAATTGATCTTCATATCTCATAGCTATCTTGCCACTCTCTAATCTCATCTTGTCCCTTTTTGTTTCTTCCAAGAGTATATATGTTGGTGTGTTTCTGTCTACTCCTTAAATCCATCTCAGATATTTTTGATGTAGTCTTTCCATTTATGTTGCTCCGTCCAACCCCAGATTTCCGCACCGTACATCATAATGGGTTTTACCATTCTGTCCCGATGGCTCTTGAAACGACGCTAAGTTCTATGGCACGAAATGTACCCGTTGCTGCACAGAAGTGCGTGGGTCTGTCGTCGTTCAAAAAACTCAAATTCAAATCGTTCAACGTATTCTCCAGGGGACGTCCCCGTCAATCGTACATACTCAATCATAAACAATACATTTAAAAAAAATAATAAACATGTACAATTTCATATAAACAAACATCAACTTGCTCTACTCATTTAGTTTTCAAAACATATTTAAGAAATTCACAAAATACAATCAAGGACAGACGTACTATACAGATTACAACGGCAGCCTGAATCTACTTGCAGTTTTACAAATCAACTGTCAACATTAGATTTTATTCTGTACACAATCAAGTTACAAGGCATAATACAACTTTGGGGAACTTGGAGTAACTCATATTGAATAAATCTAAAGATCTTTACCGAGAACACTATTATATAATGATGTCATACGGAGTAGCGGACTCATTTCATAATGCATGGTAGTCGCTCTTCTACATGTAAAGAGTGTGTCTCTGATTCTGAAACCCCGGGAAGGCACTTTTAGAAAAATTTTGGACAAGATGTCAGGACAGTCAATGCAGTTGTTAAACATTTTAAATAAAAATACCATCGATGTCGTAGCTCTCCTCCCAGACAGGGTTCTAACATTATACTTTGATAAAATACTGCTCGTTGATATGTATTTAGGATAAACTCCTGTCAAACGCAAATCAACAACACGATAATACCGCGATTGGACAGTCTCAATGCTACTAATATATTTACTGTGATATGGTGACCATATCACCGAACCATATTCCAGAGTAGGTCGTACCAAGGAGTTAAAGAGTACGGTGTACGTTTGACTGTGATGAAAGCCTTTGGTTAATCGAAGCACAAACCCGATTTTTTTCATAGCATTATTCACAACATGTTTAATATGGTGCTCAAAAGTCATCTGTGACTCAAATATAACACCAACATCTCTAATTGTATCTGTTCGTGGTACAGTGCAGCCATTCATGGTATAATTGTACTCAATAGCCTCACGTTTTCTCGTATAGCGCACAACTTTGCATTTTGAGGTATTCAATGCTAAACCAGTGGCCTCACTCCACTCGCATATTTTGGCAAGATCGTTTTGTAGCTCATTTCAGTGCGACATGTTTTGCAATATATTTTTATGTCATCAGCAAACATTTCACACTCGCAGCTGTTCACAATGTTTGGAATGTTATTGACCACAAGAAGAAACAGTAAAGGTCCTAAATTACTCCCCTGTGGCACGCCACTGGTGGACGAGTAATTATTTTACCTGCAACCACTACATTCAACATATTGTAAACGGCCACGCAAGTAGGTGTTGAACCAAGTGCAAGTATTGGCAGAAAGTCCAAACTGATTTAATGCTTTGAGCAGATGATCGTACTTTATTTTGTCAAACACTTTAGTCATGTCAAGATACACACCATTTACCTGAACCTCCTGATCTAGACAAGAAGCTATATAGTCAGTTACAGATAGCAAGTTTGTAACTGTTGATCGTCGCGGCATAAAACCATGCTGTTTACTGCTGATGGCAGATGACACATGTTCAAACAGATATTTGTAAATAATTTGTTCAAATACCTTGGCTGGGGCAGAGAGAATAGACAGGTTTGTAATTTTTTACTATTTTTTTATCACCACTCTTATGGATAGGGCATATTTTGGACATCTTCCACCTCGAGGGAAAGGTATTCATATCTAAAGATTTTTGAAAGATTATTCGAAGTGGATGAGTCAAAATATCACCACAATCCTTTAGTACATAGGGCGGTAACTGATCGGGTCCAGAAGATTTCTTTGGTTTTAACTTCTTTATTGACCACTCAACATCAGCCAATGTAATAGTCGCAGGCGATTTTAACATTGACCAGTTGACAGACACAACAATTAAACGAAAATTCAACGATGTGCTCGCGTCATATGGCCTAGAAATCACTTTCCTGCAACCCACCAGAATTACAAGTACAAGTAAGACCTATATTGATAACTTTCTGACTAACGTCGAGATATTTTCATCAGAAATTATAAATTACGGACTCAGTGATCACACGGCACAATGCGTAGTATTGAATCATAATGTACAAAATATAGCAAAAAATAAAATTATGAATAGACTGTACAATTCCAAAAATATTGAAACATTTGTAGACACTTTAAGCAAATATGATTGGAACTCATTTTCTCCACGACCACTATAGAATTTACCAATTCTAAAACCAATTTTGACTACAGAAAGTTAATATTCTAACACAAGAGTTGGAATGTTATTCTAAAGCACTTATCTTCTTATGCATTTTGCGTGTATTTCATTCCATCACTTGTTATGGAATAACTATTCCATACTTGTTGTCTTTTGTTTTTGTAGGGTTACATTAAGATATATGCAACGTTTACATTAAATAAATGCAACTTAACTTCCTAACCTAAAATAGTGGTCGATGTGCGGCAAATTAAATTAAAATTAAACAAATAATAAATAAAAAAAAAAAGTCCAATTAATTGATTAATTTGTTATGTAATATAAATTATGTGTTAAGTTAAAATGTTTGTTAAAATAATTATTTGTTAATTTTTTTTTCTTTCTGGTGGTCGTGGAGAAAGTAGGGTCTGTGACTCGGTTGGAAGAGAAAATTCGATGCTCGTGGTTCCTCACGCTCGCCTGCGGCTCGCGCTCGGAATGTTCCACTCGCATCGAATTTTCTCATTCCAACCTTGTTACAGAATATACTATTATACTATTTCATGCCCAAATGAAGCTTTTAACACGTTTATTACAATATTCTCCGAACATTTTCATAAATGTTTTCCTTTAAAGGAATTCAAAACAAAGGTTAAATCTTCAAAATTGCCACCCGTAATACTTAATCTAAAAAATCAGGTGGAAAGTCTTCTGGAACTTTCTCAAACTTATCCAGTTTTCAAATATCTGTATAAAGAAACTAATACGGCATATTTACAAGCATTAGCGGACCACAAAAAATTAGTAAATGATACAACCATCATGCCATCTTCAAATAAAAATTAAAAGCATGTGGAAAATTATTAATTCCACTATAAATAAGAACAAATCAAACCAAATACAAATGACCGGTGATTTAGGCAATGCAATTAGATTACAAACGATAGCAAACAACTTCAATACTTACTTTTCAAATATTTCTCATAGTACAATTCCAGATACTGAAAATCATATAGACTATGATTACATAAATTCGTGCATCCCTCGTCATGACAAAACCTTTTATTATTCTCCTATTTGTTACATAGACACCATTGAAGCTATTAATAAACTTAAGTCCAGTTATTCGGTGGGAAATGATGGAATACCTAGCTATATTGTGAAGGTCTGCAAAGAGATCATTTGTCGACCTCTTACACATATAATTAATACTTCCTTCGAAAAATCGATCTTCCCTACAGCTTTAAAACACGCAGTCATAAAACCCATTTTTAAAAAAGGAGATAAGAATATTTTATCAAATTATCGGCCCATTAGTTTGTTATCACCCTTCTCGAAATTATTTGAAATAATTGCAAATGATAAATTGCTTAATTTTTTTCATAAGCATAAGCTATTATCAATGAAACAACATTGGTTTCACAAAGCAGAAAAGCGTTGATACTGCTCTTTTTGACTTTCTGGACCATATTTATAAAATTATCGATGATAAGGACGTTGCAATAGGAGTATTTATTGATCTGTCCAAAGCATTTGACTATGTTGAACAGCAAACTCTTCTAGCCAAACTAGAAAGATATGGAATTAGAGGACATGCTCTGGCCTGGTTTAAGTCATATCTGAGCAATAGAACACAGGCGGTTAAAATTCAGACAGACCAATCCGATACAGTCATATCAGAGATCAGCGCATCAAATACTGGTGTTCCACAAGGCTCTATTACAGGACCTACATTATTTAACCTGTATGTCAACGATCTTCCTAGATGTTTAGCCAACCTCCCATTTGAAGTAGAATTGATGTCATATGCGGACGACAACAATTTCTTAATTAGAATAAAGAAAACCGACAATCCTAATTGGCATATAGAATTGCTGTACAATACCCTTCTCGAGTGGGCTGAGAAAAATAATCTAGTAGTCAACAGTTCAAAATCAGCAGCAGTAATTTTCAAAACCTCTAGATCTAATTTAAACTTTCAGCGCATTGAAATATTACCAGAAGTCAGTACCACTAAAATTTTAGGCCTACACATTAATTCAAATCTTACCTGGACTGAACACATTAATGAATTGTGCAAAAAGCTAAACAGGGCTCTATACGGAATGAGAATAATGTCTTCCAAGTGCAGCAAATTGGTTATGAAGAACATTTATTTCGCTAATTTTCATTCGCTTCTTAAATACGGCATAATGCACTGGGGAAATTTTGTGATTCAAAAACGGGCTATTCGAATTTTAGCTAACTTAAGAAATAGAGACTCATGTAGAACGGCATTTAAAAATCTCGAAATTCTGACTGCTCCTAGTGTTTACATCTATGAAATATTAATTTTCACTTTCAAAAATATGCATTTATTTAACGCTAACATCCTGCAGCATCAACATAACACTCGACACAAAAATGAACTAAACACTAACAAGTACAACCTAACACTATTTGAAAAAAGTATTTAAGTAAGTATTAAATTTTATAGTCACTTGCCTACAACTTTAAAGGAAATAAATGATATAAAATCCTTTAAGAAAGAAGTGAAATCAATTTTAATCAATAGAAACATATACTCTGTCGAGGATTTTTTTAACAATTATTACTCTAGCATGAGTGGCTATTTCGCTTATATATTTTACTTATACATTCTATACTTTTACATCTTACACTTATAACACTTTATAACATTTTGTATTTTATTTATTTTTTTATCATATGACTGTAAAAATATTTTTTAATCAATAACTATGTTTTATAATTGACTTGCATTATTAATACAAGTCAATTTTTGTATTTTATTTATTTTTTTATCATATGACTGTAGTAATATTTTTTTATCATACGACTGTAATAATATTTTTTAATCAATAGCTATGTTTTATAATTGACTTGTCCTGAAATTATGTAATTTTTTGGATCAATAAAGTATTATTATTATTATTATTATTATAACTGTTTTGATGTACAAGCTACCAAGATTATACATTACATCCAGACTCCCTACGTTCTCACAATCGATATCATCACTATAAACCGAGGAAATATAGGATGCAAAAGCATCAGCTATCTGTGGACTATCATCAAGAATAGTATTATCATCTTTAACAATACATGAGAGCACTTCTGATCTATTTCTACTTTTTACATAAGACCAAAAAATTTTAGAATCGGTAGAAATAGAATCTTCCATGCCCTCAATATATTTTTGATGTTCTAAACAAGAACATTAATTGTTTTAAAGATTTTCGTTTTTCAGAAAACATAATTTTGTGGTATTTCACGTCACCATGGCCTTGTTTTATTTTTTTATGGTGATACCTTTTTGCTTTTATAATACCCTTTTCACACTAGATCTTTAAGACGATTGAACTTAAACTTCATCGATGTTTAATATCGGTTTGCTTTCACACTTGATGTTTAATTTGAAGAAGAAATCTCCATGTAAAGCTAGTATGTATTGCCAACATAATTTCATATCGTTTGAATTTATTCTGTCATTATTTTGTATATCGAGGTTAGGAGAAGTTTATTTTTTATATTTATTTAAATAATAACGCAAATAATCTTCTCATAACCTCGCTATATAAAATGATAACAGCTGAACATAGATAAAAGAAGAGAAGCACAAATTCAAGGAGTATTTTTTTATAATGGGAATTAAGTTGGCAATGCGGGCGAAGTTTAAGACGCAGATCTCTGTCTTAAACATCGGTCGTGTTTAGACGAGGCCGTACGGTTTCACATTAGCGTTTAAAGATCCATTCAATTAAACATCCGATCTTAAAGATCTAGTGTGAAAAGGGTATAAGTGACTTTATCTCAGGTGTGAACCAAGAAGGGTAGTAGTCAGAGATGGGCGTCTACGCGTAAACTTGAATTTTTTACGTCTACATGTAAATTTACCGTAGACAACGTAGAGAAGTGTAGACTGTAGACACGTAGAATCTAGCGTAGAATAATGAAAAATAAGGTTATGTAACGTTTAAAAAAAATAAAATACCATCAGTTTTAAGCAGAAACCAAGTAATTTATATTGTCCATAACAACATACGATTTGTGAGATAACATTTTTGGAAACAATATATGTAATTAGAACTACATAAAATTGAAAAAACATAAACATTAAAGTAAACTACTTAAACTATCACCATTCTATTACTTCAAATATTACATTTAAACGTACTGCGCATGTACAGTTTACATTCTACATTCGAAACGTAAACAAAGGCATATTCTCTACATTCGACACGTAAACAAAGGCATATTCTACTTGACATGTTTACGCGTAAAATCTACATTAGTCTACATAATGTATTCTACGCGCCCATCACTGGTAGTAGTTCCTGCGCGGTTTCATAATAGGAACGCACTCATCAAGAACATTATACAATACGTCATAAAATTTCTCCACCGCAATGTCGACATCATTACAGTTATCTAGGAAACCCCAATTTATACTACTAAGTGTAGTGTAAAGTTTAAAAAAATCTGCGCTTTTAAATTATGTTATCAGTTTTCTGTCCCTGTTTAACTGTAATTAAAGTAAAATGATTGCAAAGTAGTAGTGCTGGATGATAAGTGTCTTCAGCTCAGTGTTGCCAACTCTTTGTTTGCCAACCTTTGGGGTTGAGTGCCACTGGTTGTAAGCGTGACAGGTGTTTTTTCCGCGTTAAAACAAAATTCAATTTTTATTATTTTTTCATCAGTAACAAATTTTAATTTCTTGACTATTATACAAAATTTCAATCAGTGTAGTTTTATAACATGTAAGTCTTGACGAAAATTTTGTTTTTAATTCATAATTTTATGATTTTTATAATTTTTCTTACTTGGTAATCAGCTGTTACTTGTCATTACTGTTAATATGTCAGTGGCTCTCAACAGTACCCTTTGCTGTCAATTGTATTGTTAATTATCACGTTGTAATTACTTAATTTTGATTTTTTAATGCTTTATTTCTATGTACCTATATGACTGACTTATTTCTATTGTTTTATATTGTAAATTTTGCCATTTTTATACTAAATTTTATATTATTTTAAGGTATTCTAGTTTTAGATTTACGAATTTTAGACCTGTGATTGTGTCACTACTGTGATAAAGGTTACTGCTCGGACTTGCCACTCACAAGAGTTTTGCAATTTTATATGTATTTTAAAAGAAGAAAATGAATAATTGATAGTAGTATTAATGAATATAATTATTATTGTTTATTATTTATTTATTTATCAGTATTTATAAATTTGATTTTGTTTTTATTCTTCTGCATTATATTGCCATACCTGATTAATTACCATTACCAACACTTTTAAGCATTAACATTTTTAATTTTATATTATTTTAAGGTATTCTAGTTTTAGATTTACAAATTTTAGACCTGTGATTGTGTCACTACTGTGATAACGTTTACTGCTCGGACTTGCCACTCACTGAGTCTTGCAATTTTATATGTATTTTAAAAAGAAAATGAATGATTGATAGTAGTGTTAATGATTATAATTATTATTGTTTATTATTTATTTATTTATCAGTATTTATGAATTTTATTTTGTTTTTATTCTTCTGCATTATATCGCCACACCTGATTATTTACCATTACCAACACTTTTAAGCATTAACATTTTTAATTTGTATTTTATTTTTGTATTTTGTTTTATTTTTGTTTTATTTCTATTTATAATACTTTTCTCTTTCTTTCTAAAATGACTTCATACGGAAATTACACTATGAATGAACTAGTAAATTTGTTATACGCAAAAGGATTAACGGTTAAAAATCTTAGAAAATCACTATTAGTTACTCTATTAGATAATTTTAATTTTGGTAATATTATTGCACACCCCGTCCAGGACACTATAGATAATGAACATGAGATTTCTACCCTACACGACCGCATTCATGAACTTGAGACCGATTTAAAGGACAAATCATTACACCTGCAGAGAATTAAAGCAGACTTAGAAGCATTTAAATCACTCGCCATGGAAGCTGAAGATGTGTTTAATAACAAAATTGCGGAACAGATGGCAACAATAGAGTGTCTAAAAAACAACTTATCCCATAATTCACAATTACCAAATTTCAACTGCACTAACTGTACTGAGTATGAGCAAACCATCTCCGACCTAAACAAGACCATTCAAATAGGAAATATTGTACAAACCAACTTGCAAACTGAATTTAATACATTAAAAAAGAAGATCACCACTACAAATAAAGCTCGGTGTTCAGAATCCGCACACATTTTACCTACTGGAAACAGCTCATCTCTAGTCACAAAAAAACGAAAAATATTATTTATTGCGGATAGTCAGGGGCGCTACGGAGGCACAATTCTTCACGACATCCTGGACAGCAACATCTTTGAACCTGTGTGCTATTTTACGCCGAATGCCTGTTTCGAAGACATTGCAAACATTGCTTGCAATTTGAGTCATAACTTGGATAAAAATGACTTCGTTGTTTTACTTGCTGGTACAAACAACGCACTTCGAAATAAAACTATTTCAGAAGAGTTTCTAATTAATTTACTGCCAAAATTTGCACACACAAATTTGAAAATAATCTCTACGCCTTTCTGGAATAATCATACTGCATTTAATTCAATGGTCGTTCAAAATAACCTGCGATTGTACTCAGTGTTCAAGTCCGCCTCAATGATAGATTCCAGCTCCTTACTATCTTTGACTGATCTATCAAGACATGGCTTACACCTCAATCATAGGGGCAAAAAAAAGCTGCTTAACTTTATTAAGTAAAGATATCTACTGCCGTCCTTGGACGTCAATCAGATAGGTAGCCTAACTCCAACGTTTTTTCGTTAATAACCATAGCGACGAAATCAACTTACTCTACATGAATATGCAGTCACTTAGGAACAAAATGGAAATCATGGAAGCCTACTTAACGGATAAACCGTTCAGCTTTATCTGCCTCACAGAGCACTGGTTGAAAGAAGAGGAGATGAATTTCTTCCAGTTACTCGATTATGAGTGCCCTTCCTGTATCTGCCGTAAATCTATGAACGGCGGTGGTGCAATGATATTGTGTAAGTCAAACTGTAAAGCTACCCCTTTACTAAAAGTCAATAAATTAAATATTGAATATCATTGTGAAGTCAGTTCCGTACTAGTTAGTAAATATAACTTAATTATTGTATGTATTTACAGAGCACCTTCTGCCGACCTTGCAATTTTTAATAGTAATTTAAACAAAATATTACAAACTTTAGATAAGTCAATGAATATCATAATCTGTGGCGATTTTAATGTAAATTTTAATACTAGTACCCGAGATGTAACAATCATTACAGATTTATTAGGTAGTTTTAATTTAATCTCCTCGGTAAACTTTAACACTCGCGGAAACAATAAAATTGACAATTTGTTCCAAAATATGAACCTCGCTGAAGAAAACATGAATAAAGTTATTGGATTCTCTGACCATAACGGTATTCTCGCAACTTTTTTCTTGCAAGACAATTATAATGTTTCTACAAATAATGTAGCCTCTTATAGTTACCACAGAAATATCTCTGATTCAGGCATCTTTAATTTTTTCCATAAACTCGACTCTATCCAATGGGATTTTCTAAATCATATTACTGACAGTACTGAAATGTACAACAGATTCTTTGAAACAATTCTATTAAATTTTGAACAGTCTTTTCCTATGAAGAAAGTTAAAATTTCTCCAAAAACTTCATGTTCCAATCAAGTGAAATGGTTTAATGAACATCTGCGTGGAATGAGAAATAATCTCAATAATTTACATAAAATATTTCTACAAAACCCCAACTACAGGAACAAAATTACCTATGATGTTTACAAAACTGTTTATCGTAAAGAAATTTCTAAGGCAAAAATTGAGGCTCACTCTAATCTCTTGGAAAATTCTAACAATATGCAGCAAACATCGTGGCGTATTATTAATAGACATAGGAAAAATACAAAAAGCCCTGTAAATACTTCTATTACTCCTGATCAGTTCAACAAGCATTTTTCTGAAATTGCCAAATCAATAGTTGAGAACATTCCAATATCTAATTTACCCCCTAAATACCACCTTAACAAAATTTCTCATGTAACCTTTTCATTTCAACTAGTAGGTGAAACTGTTACACGGGAGATTATTAATTCTTTGAAAGGTGGTAACACACCCGATGCATATGGCTTGTCGGTTAAATTACTAAAATCGGTCAAGGATCAGGTCATCTCACCTTTAACAAAAATAATTAATTCTTGTATTTTACAAAACTGTTTTCCTGACAAGCTAAAAATAGCAAAAGTTCTTCCATTGCATAAGAAAGGAGATATCAATAATGTAAATAATTACCGCCCCATTTCTATTCTGCCAGTTTTTTCAAAAATTGTAGAAAAAGTGCTTTACAAACAAATAACTCAATATTTTACCGAAAATGATTTGTTTTCCAACTCTCAGTTTGGTTTCAGAATTAACAAAAGCACAACTGATGCCGTTTTGGAATTTGTCGGTTATATTGTGGACGCATTGGAAGCTGGTGAATACTGTGTTGGTACCTTTTTAGATCTCAGCAAGGCATTTGACTGCATCTCGCATAACATTTTATTAAATAAGCTATATCATTATGGTTTTGATGAAAACAGCTGCTCCTTGCTTAGATCATATCTATCGGATAGGAAACAATTCACTCAGCTTGACAACAATAAATTTAAAACTCTTCCGTTACAGTTTGGTGTTCCACAAGGTTCCATACTTGGTCCGTTACTCTTTTTAATATATGTTAATGACCTACCCCTTTTTATGACTTCTAAAACAGTTCTCTACGCAGATGACACAACATTATTAACTAGAAACTCCAATCTAAGTGCTCTCCTTTCCGAGAATAGATCCTTGACAGCGGAAGCAAATTCTTGGTTTAACACCAATAAATTATGCTTAAACACGGACAAATCCCAGACCCTGCTGTTTACTACTAGGAAACATAACTTTGAAAACCCTCATTACGTAAAGTTTCTTGGAATCCACGTAGATCCTCATTTACGTTGGGACCAACACACAGAATTTCTTAGTAGAAAGCTTAGGTCCACCATTTATCTGATAAGGAGGTTGAAATACGAAGTATGTAAAGAGGTCGTATTGAAAGCCTATTTTTCATTATTTCAATCCCACCTAAACTATGGGATACTTATATGGGGACATTCTCCGTCCGCTGACAGAATCTTTAGCCTTCAGCGTAAAACAGTCAGAATTATCGCCGGCGCTGCCTACAGAGCCGAATGTCGAGATTATTTTAAAAGTCTCAAAATAATGACTTTACCAGCATTATTTATTTATAATTGTCTCTTGCTAATACATAAGAATTTGAGCAAATTCACTACTGTTGGAGATTCGCATGAATACAATACTCGCTCAAAAAACGATATCCGTTCTCAGTACCTTCGCATGAACAAATCCAGAAATAGCTCAAATTACTATTGTATAAAATTTTTCAATGTGTTGCCCGAGGAGATTAAACAACTATCATGCAGAGAATTTTCAAATAAAGTTAAGGACATTTTGTTGAAAAATCCCATTTATGATTTTAGTAATTTTGACAATATTGAATTTTGTATATGAAATCGTATGTACCTAATAATGACTGACTAAAAACAATAGATGTATATGTAATTTGGTCAATAAATTATTATTATTATTAACTCCGTATAATGAAATAATCGTACGCTGTAGCGGAAATTATCGTTCACCCGCGGGACGGAATTTTTATTACGAATGACAAAAAAATAAATGCAATGAAAATGACAATTAATTTAATCTAGAATTTGCAATGAGAGTATGATTTACAAAGCTTTTAAAAAAAATTACCAAAAGTCCGAATTAATAGATAAAAATTACTAGATTTCAAAACTTAGTACCGCCTAAACGTTTGGAGTAGCCTGTGCTATATATTTCAAAATTAGAATTAAATTCTGAGCATAGGTACAATATTATTCAATAAGTATCATCAATAATGAAAAGTTGTAATTTTTTTATATAATATAATTATTATAAATTAAATATTTCATCCAAAATCATATCTTTTACATCAACGTTTTTAAATTTATACATATTACTATTTAGTTTCTCAAACATATCTTTTCCCGGTTTGAAATTTTGAAAAGAACCATGGTTCTTCACATGCTGACTGGATAAAACAACGCCGTTAACTGTGGCTGACTGTAATTTATATCTCAGCCTTACCTTAATTAAATTAATTTTGCTAAATACTGTTTAACATTGCGCATTTGAATGTGGAACACATAAGACATTTAATGCAAACAATGCAACGTTTTTAAGGCTAGACAATTTCATTGGAATATTTCAGATATTGATCCAAAACTCATCTGAACTTTATTATCCAGTTAATTCAATTTTTGAATGAGGCATTGCTCTCCATTCGTCATCAACAGTAAGGTACAAACTCTTTCCTATGAACTTTATCAGTTGCGCTGCTTTTTAGAACTACTTTCCGTAGACGCAGATCAGGGCAAGTGAATCATTTTCAAAAATCTTTAATTCCAGATAAAATATTATCGTACAAATTATCGTACAGTAGTCAAAATTATCGTATTTTACGTATGATAATGAAAACTACATCGTACATCGTACAGAGAGTCAAATTATCGTATGTGTACGATAATTATCGTACGGTTGGCAACACTGCTTCAGCTAATATTGGATCTGTACTCTTTTCTACCGTTAAACTAGGAATATTGGTCAAGAAAAGATCTAAAGTTTTATTGTACGGGTTACAAATATTATTCAAACTCCTCAGGTTGTAAAAGTTAATATTATTTTTAACTTGTAATGTAGCATTATCACAATGTATAGTGCCAGTGAGTAATTCTGGGTTGACATCTAGATTGAAATCGCCCACTATATAATTTGTGATGACATCTGAATAAGAATCTAATATATCAAAAAAGAGTTTATACTGATCACATGTAGTTCTTGGCGGAAAGTAAACACAACAAATAAACATTGTTTTCCTATCATTGTACAATTTAATCAGTATATACTCGATCGGAGAAACAGGTCTAGTAATATCAACAGACTTCCAACGTGTATGGACAGCGACCAGCACACCTCCGCCTCTTCTCCCGTCTTGTCTATCTGAACGATGGCATACGTATCTATTGTCAAATAATTCGGAATTATAAATATTTTCGTGTAACCATGTCTCTGTAAATGCGATTACTTCATAGTTATTAGTTAAGACGTTAGAATGGAGCAAATGTGTCTTGGTGTAGTCCGCGTACATTCTGGTTACAATAGATTGACATTATTTTACACATTTACACTAGACAATACATCTCTTGCTTTCTTCTGACATTTCAACTCAATTTCCCGCACATCACTTTCTTTTCTCACATTTACAACCGGTGATCTTTCATTTTCTCGCATAAATATGTTGCCATTCCTTGTCCATACATACATGACGTTGCAGGAGGTCCTCAGCTTCCGGGCGGCTGACAATAACGCGTGACGGTACTGTGTCAGGTTCTCGTTCACGTAGAAGTAGCTTACTGACGTCGGTAGTCCTAGGTCCTTGGCTCAAATTCCGCTTTACTTTTCGGCATCGCAGGAAGTTTGATTTGTCAAAATTACGTACAAATTTGACAATAATTCCCCTATTAGCCGGAGAAGTATCGCTGTTGCGACCTATTCTGTGACAGTTATATGTAAATTTACAATAAGTCAGAAAACCAAGCCGATATACAAACCGATATCAACAGTATTCAAGAATGGTGTAGTAGGTGGCTTCTACCATTAAACATGTCCAAATGCAATATTCTGCACCTGGGGTCTACCAACCCAAGGCACACATACTGCATCGCGGGACACGCAATCCAACATGTCGAACGTGTAGTAGATCTTGGACTTACTGTGACAACTACACTAGACTGGTCACCGCACGTAGTCACGGTAGCAAGTAAAGCTAACAAAATCCTCTACCTGATTTTCAAATCCTTTCCTCACTTAACTTCTACCTTATTCCGCAAAATCTACCTATCGTATATCCGTCCCCTTCTTGAATTTGCATTTGTAGTTTGGTCGCCTTACTTACAAAAGGACATTCAACTTCTGGAGGGGGTTCAGAGACGCGCCACCAGATTGCCAAGAGATCTCCGCCGTATGCCGTATGAAGAGCGCTTAAGAATTCTGGACATTCAACCTATGTCAGAGCGCCGAAAACGTGGAGACTTAATCCAAATATATAGGATTGTAACGGGCAAGTTCTCTACCGATATGTCGTCACTATTCAACCTTAATACCGACAAGAGGCTCCGTGGCCACCACCTGAAGTTGAAGCACGAGAAGTTTAAACGACAGCCAAGGCAGTTTTTCGTCACCAACCGTGTCTTCAACCTGTGGAATTCTCTCCCGGAAGAAACTGTGTCTGCCCCAAGCATAAACACCTTTAAAGCCAGAATAAGTCTTTTATTTCCCCGAGCAATGTAATTTTAGTTCTATATTTAATCTTAATTGTAAAATCTTCATTTATTAATTTAAGTAATTATGTAATTATTTGTTTATATTAGTATATCATGTAACTAGTTTGTAAGTATAAAATGTATGGTTCAATTGAGCATAACAAGCCCTGGGCTTCTGCTCTGATTGTAATAATAATAATAATAATAATAGTTATCTATCATTTCCGGCTTGATGGCCATGCCTATTGCACGATCGATCTTAACTACCTCCGTCACCGTGTTTTCTCCACGTGTTTTAGGCAACCCGTGAATTTCAATACAGCTCCGCCGACTGTACTGCTCCTGGTCGTCTAACTTCATTTTTAATTCCTCATTCTCACTTTTTAATTTTTTGTTTTCATTTTCCAACTCATTTAGTCTTACTATCACGCTATTCAATCGCTCGGTCTGGTCCATAATTTTTTTATTTGTCTCGGTGATCGTCCTGTTTAATACAAGATTTGACTCTGTCAGGAACTTCCAGGAGTTGATGATCTCTGAGTGTCAAGGAATCCGGTTCAGATTGGCTTACCTTCTTGCAAGCATCACATGGCCATGTCGGTAGTATGCTATTTACCTTCATGTCCGTGTACTCTGTGACCGTCACGTTCACGCACGGGCGATGAAAAGTACCCTTGCAGCTCCCGGAACACAGCAGCTTGTCATCGTGGCGGGTAATTTTTTTGAAACACACTTTGCAAGAAGACATATTTAGATTGGTACTCTCTGATTGGCTGCACACAAGAAGTTACGTAACGTAGGTGATGACGCGTAAAATGTTCAGGTAAACCACTTTAAACCTCTTTAAACAGGATTGTCTCTGTTTTAACCGTTTTAACGAATTTTTTGATAAAAAAATGTCGGTTGATATTAATATTTAAGAACTTTATTAACCAATATCTCGTCAGCGTTAACAGATAGATCACTTAATTTTCCAACACTGATTTATTACCACTCAATTTAGCACACTATAAAAACTGGTGACAATTTTCGTAGAATATCTCAGATTTTGATGAAAAAATTGTAGGAGCAAACTATTGCATCTGCACTGTACAACTCATATACTCATATTATTTATTATATATTACATATTATTATATATTTAGTATACATTTATTATATTATTTATTATATTATACCTATTATATATTATTTGAAACGTTTAATAATAATAATAATAATATGTTTATTGACAACCTTGGTACAAGTGCCAAAGAGAGACAGAAGCAGCTTGGTGTGAACACCACCTGATCGAGTCTATCCCCTATAGAATTGATATATAATATCAAAATATTACATAATACAACAAATTAAAATACTTAAGTACTAGAATGCTAATATAATTAATAAACATTTTAATTAGTAAATTTAGACATTTTACCCAAAGTAACTATTAAAAATTAAAACATTGAAAAAGAGAAAAAATTTGAAAAAATTTGGCAACTAATCATGAACTATAAGAAAACGATTATTAATGACATAGTAAACTCTTTTCCAATACCCGCTTTTTCAGCGATTTTTTAAAAGAAACAATAGGGAATACGCATAAAATTTGTATTTCCTTAAAACTACATTATTTTGATATGTAAATGTTAGTTATGTCACCTAACAAAACAAAAATTACATTTTAATTAATACTATAGCCAAATTTTTGAATTAAAATATTGTAAATTTGAAATAAGCCGACCACGGAGCGAAGGTTGCCGAGTAAAAACGACTGAGTATGACGTCAAACAATAGAGGTTTCACGTCACAGATACAGCTACAACATAATCTTTACACGTGTGTGTATTGTATTGTTCGAGAGTTTTGTATTTGTTTTTAAACAATTTTTCACGCATTTATTATTAAAATGGCAGATAAAGATTTTGTTAGGGCTCAGAGTGATAATTTACCCAACATTGATGCATTTATACTCATGGAATATATGAAAAATAATGAATGCTACAGTGCTGAAGAAATACGTGGCGTCAAAGCAGACCTGTAAGTAATTTTTATTTTATATTCTATAAATTTATGTAAACAAACGCTGCAACTCTGTAAAATGTAAATATTTATGTAATTTAGATGTCAGAATTTTACTACATTGTTTACATGAAGTTACAAAACGTTAGAGGCATAATTGAAATACTGCGATATAAGTTATCTATTTTAATATAAAATTTAATTCGGTAAACATGTATAAATTGTTTTTATAGAATTAAACTTTATTTTAATTAAAATCACTCTAACTTTACATAACCTATAAAAGTTATACAAACAAATAAGTTCACAACAGACTATGTACGCCGGTAAGCTAGTAGTGTCATGCGTCAGTTAGAAGGGGTATGACGTCACACGTCGTTTTCGCGCGCTACATACATTTATGATTTTTTTAAGCCTTCAAATTACAAAAAAAAATAATTAAAAACTGTTTTTTATGTTTATATGCAACAAGAGGAATATAATAAAAAAAATTAAAAAAATCATGCCTATCCCCTATTGAAGATATTTATATGTCACTAGGCAACCGATTGTATACAGAAGCAACGTTATATGTAAAAGAACGCTTGAAAATACTTAGTTTGTATTTAGGTATTTTAATTTTGTTTTTGCGTCTTAGATTGATATTGTGAACATCGGAACGGAAAGATATTTTGTTATACAAGTATGATGGGGAGCGGTTGGTAATGATATTGTGGAAGGTGTTACAGCTGTGGACATATCGCCTTTCCTTCATATTGAGCCATTTGGCCGAGATCAATGTATGAGATATCCTTTCCCGTTTTTTTACGCCATAAATAAATCTTAAACAAGAGTTTTGAACTCGTTGGATACGTTGACTGTCAGCTAAGATAAGACTTGGTGAGTAAAATACTTCACAAAAATTTAAATTTGAAAGTATTAGTGAATCAAACAATATCTTTTTAGTTTCCTTATTTAAAACCTGGCGGTGTGCAAACAACAATTTTAATATAGAGTAACTTAGTTGGATTTTTTTGGAGATATGCTGCGACAAACGAAGATTTGTATCTATGATAAGTCCTAGATTCTTAACATTCTCGGAGATGTTTAGGCTAATGTCATTGACGCGTATGTCTATCTTAGGATACAAAAATGGCCTAGAGCGCTTACTAGCAAATAATATGACTGACGATTTGACGGGATTTATGGATAGGCCGTGTTTTGTGGAAGTTTCAGTAAGATTGCGCAAATCACTATTGATGCGATCCAAGCCTTCATCAATTTGACTGGGATGGAAGGAATAGTAAATTTGCGTGTCATCCGCATAGAAATGATAGTTAGAATGTTTAATGGTGTCAGGAAATTTTGAAGTATATATATTATAGAGCATAGGGCCAAGTATAGATCCTTGTGGGACCCCTGAAATTATTTTAACCTCGTTTGATAAGTTGCCTGGAAGTGAGACACATTGAAATCTGTTTGAAATATAGTTATTAAATAGATCAATTGCAGAAGTATCCAGGCCAATGTATTGTAGTATACTTAACAGAACTCGGTGGTTTATGGTATCAAAAGCTTTTGAGTAGTCCAGCATTACCAGTAATGTAACATTACTTTCGTCAGACGCTCTGAATATATCGTCCGTCAAGGTTAATAAAGCAGTCGTGCAGCTGTGACCTCCTCTGAAACCTGACTGCTTAGAGGGAATAACATTATACCTTTCCAAATGTACACGTAATTGATAGGACATTACCTTTTCCAAAATTTTGGAAAGAACTGGCAAAATGTTAATTGGTCGGAGATCAGTAATTTGTTCCACAATTTTGATTTTCGGAAGGGGTTTCTATCCTGAATGTACTCGTTTGTGACTAACGAGACTTGAAGACACTGAAAAAGCTTTATTACACTGGTCACATTTAAAAGGTTTCTCTCCAGAATGCGATCGTTTGTGAGTGATGAGATTTGATGACTGTGAAAACGTTTTACCACATTGATCACATTTGAATGGTTTCTCTCCATAATGTAATCGTTTGTGAGTAATTAGATTTGGTAACTGTGAACATTTTTTATCACACTGATCACATTTAAATGGTTTCTCTCCCGAATGTACTCGTTTGTGTCTAATAAGATTTGATGCCTGTGAAAATGCTTTGTTACATTGATCACATTTGAAACGTTTCTCTCCCGAATGTACTCGTTTGTGAATAACGAGATTTGAAGACACTGAAAATGCTTTATTACACTGGTCACATTTAAAAGGTTTCTCTCCAGAATGTAATTGTTTGTGAGTAATGAGATTATGTAACTGTGAAAATACTTTATCACACTGATCACATTTGAATGGTTTCTCTCCAGAATGTATTCGTTTGTGTCTAATGAGAACTGACAACACTGAAAATGCTTTACCACACTGATTACATTTGAATGGTTTCTCTCCAGAATGTACTCGTTTGTGTGTCTTGAGATTTGATGTCTGTGAAAATGCTTTAGTACATTGATCACATTTAAATGGTTTCTCTCCAAAATGTACTCGTTTGTGAACAATGAGATTTGATAAATTTGAAAATACTTTATAACACTGATCACATTTGAAAGGTTTCTCTCCCGAATGTAATCGTTTGTGAGCAATGAGATTTTTTAACTGAGAAAACGCTTTATCACACTGATCACATTTGTAACGTTTCTCTCCCGAATGTACAAGTTTGTGACAAACAAGACCTGAAGACGCTGCAAATGCTTTATTACACTGGTCACATTTAAAAGGTTTTTCTCCAGAATGTAATCGTTTGTGACTAACGAGACTTGAAGACGCTGTAAATGCTTTATCACACTGATCACATTTGAATGGTTTCTCTCCCGAATGTACAAGTTTGTGACAAACAAGACCTGAAGACGTTGTAAATGCTTTACTACACTGGTCACATTTAAAAGGTTTTTCTCCAGAATGTAATCGTTTGTGACTAACGAGACTTGAAGACGCTGTAAATGTTTTATCACACTGATCACATTTGAATGGTTTCTCTTCAGAATGTGTTTTCCTGTGTCTGATAAGATGTGATGACTTTGTTGTCGGTTGTTTACACTTGCTAATGGCCGACGACTCGCAACTCTCGTCTGATTCACTCGAAGATGTTTCACTGGCTGCAAACAATTTTTCATTTATTATTGAAATATAAACGAAAATAATATAAGCTATTGCTGCATGTGGCTATACAGACTTTTTGGGGAAATGTTTAAGTATATGAGAGGTCCCGGGTATATCCGGGTACTTAATTTTCGACTAACCCGGTTTCAGTTGTCGTATTTCGGTATAGATGGTTTTGATATACTTTTTCCTGCCTCATCCACTACCCGGTCCGGATTCTCGATTTCGAATACTCGGTTTTAGGCTCGGGTATTCGAAATCGAGTAAAACCGGAACCGATTATTTTAAAAGAACCGGTCCCGGTTCCAGCATGGTCAATTTCTGACAGCACTAGTCCCAAATGTTAAGAAAGTTATTAAGACGCGATTAAACTACGAGATCAAAAGTAAAAATTAAGAGTAGTAAAAGATGTAACAAATGTCAAAATCATATCTTAATTACTTTTTTATATTATATTTAATCCCAGAGTGCTCTTTTAAGTTATTAAAGAAAAATACCTTTTCTATGGTTCAGACTAAAATAATACAGTTGTTCCATTAAAAATGTTTTTTTTTTTAATACTCATTAATTTGATGTATAAATGTTTTTCCTATTTAATATTCTTAAGTGTAAAGCAAAATACTTTATATTTCCAAATTTAACCTCCTTTGTATCTCTTATAATAAAGAAGTAAGCAATGCCGACACAGTTTCCAAAACCACCCTATGTTCTTTTTGAGGTTTCGTGGAATAACAAGGGACAATAACTGATTCTCAAGAACATTGACAGTAATTTTGTCATGACTTTTTTAGCTTTATAAACAGTCGTTAAAGAATAACAAAAATACCGATTTTAGACAAAAGACATTTAAAAAATAATTAAAAATAGTGTAAGCAAGTTCAGTGTCGCCATTCGATCAGCTCTATATACAGCTACTGAAATAGGAGCAGCTCCATCAGGGAGCAACATAACACTCAGCTCGCACGGTCGCGGCTACACTGGCATGTTACAGCGCCATTAAGAGTAAAATTATAGCAAATTATTTCGCTTGATTTCAGCTAGAATTGAAGTCGTACCAAGCCCTAGTCTGAGAGTTTGTGATAAGTCGATGTGAATTAAATCATTCATTGGATTATTTATAATAGAGTATTACTACATTTAGCAAACTATTAGCCATTATACTCCTGTGCATATATTCAGGAAATGGAAATTGGGAATACCAGTATTGGAAGTTTACAACTAACACAATAATAATGAATTAATGACTAACCTGTATCTTGTCCAGCTGCACTCTTATCATATTCACTGTCATCTACACATTCAGATTTGATGTAGATCGCCTCATTGATGATGATATTAGTGTTGTAGTTATACCGGGAAAGGTCGTCAGTAGGTGATATCATATATGTTTTCCGAGTATTGCGACCCTCTGAAATATAAAAACTCGTAGTTACTATTACTATATTTATGTTTTCAATATAAATAATTTATTAGTCTACTCGCAACATGGAAATTTTCAAATTAAACTTATTATAAAATTAATTATTATATTCAAATAATTGTTGCGCCAGCTCAGACGCGTATTACATTTTATTTTCGGAAAATATATTCGTTATTTTAAATAAACAAAATTTAGAACCGCTGGAATTACACCTGCAAAATACGAGAACCGTGATTTTTGGTCAGTGCAAATATCCAACAGTTCACTCATCATTATTATTTTTTTTATTCCGCGCTTCACACCGTATCTAGTGTTTTGAAGATTTTTTAAATTCTTATAAAATTTATACCGTCAACTTCAGTGTATTTTTTTATTAGAATTACATCAGCATACGTTAATTTACCTTACATTTTTGAATTATCATACATTTTTAATATATTAATTACCCTAATATTGTATATTTTTCACTGCGGAATACAGTTTACAGTGTTTTTTGCTACCAAATTACAGTGAATGCAATTATTACATTTTGTAAAGTTTAACCTGCAGTTTTGCACTGCAAAATTTACTACAGTGAATTCTCGAAGCCCAGTTATTGTATAATTGTCTCCCGATGTGAAATCAGCCCTTAAAGAACCTGCCAAGTCCAGAAATTTACCGTAAGAACATAGGAGATATTATATTTAAAGACCTGTAACCACAACCATTTTGAAATTTGATTGAGGTAATATAATTCCATATGCACCAATTTGTGGCCAACCAATTGTCTGAATAAAAATTATCTCAATGTTATATGGCATTTTCATATAAAATCAGTGGTTCGCGTTCATCTAGATCCTAGATGAACGCGTTAATACCTGCTCGGTTTTCAACGTTTTTAATTTTTCTTTTATTTCAATTTAACTCAGTATTATTTTCTTATAAATTTATTTAAAAGAACTATATTTATTTCTCAACGTTTGCGTGTTAAGATATTATTGAAATTTTTAATTTTTATTGGAAATCAAATATAATTTATTATTTAAATTTAAATTAAATTTTTATTACGTGGAGTTTAATTCAGTTTACCGATATTAATTGTTGCATTTGCAACAATTAGATTTGATTTGTGTTTGATTTTGCAATTCTGCAATTAATAGTTTGCAATTTTCAAGTGTACTTTGATGACAACTTTCTATTATTCCTGGCAACGCTTTACAATTTATTAACCTTAATTCTCTTTGTAATTTTTTCCCGATATATTACCAATCCACTAAATAGTTTTTTACAGTTCTCTAAATTTAATGACTACGCATTTCGCACTGAAACCATTTACAATACCAGCTTAGTTACAATATTAACATCATCTCGAAATAACACCAGGGCACACCGAGTCTTTGCCCATCGGCTCAACTTGGTGCATTTCCTCGTCTTTTGTATCGATGTAACCCTAACCGCAAAGGGCGATCTCGCCTTTCTAATTTTGTCAGTAGTCCTTCGTAATCACCGCGAGAAGTCGCCTCTTGTGTGTCGTCGTCTAGACTCCTATCCTACCTAGGCTAGGAGAGGGCGCCACAATAATAATTTATCAATAATAATTAATGATTTCGTTATAATATTATATATATAAATTTTCAAGACTATGTCTCTTAGTAATATTCATACTAAATGTTGCGACCATCTGGGTCGCAAACTTATTTGAAATTAACGCCTCAGGTAATTTTCAATTAATACACATTTTTCTTGCCTTTGGTAGTACGAACCGTTACTAACAGGAATTATTCTGCTAACGCACGGCAGTTAACGCTTGATCTGCAACAGGAACACACAAAAACACACACTTTACGTTCTACCGCGTCAAGATTTAGACTCAACAGTTATTGCTTGATCAACGGAAACAAAATTATTGATCAAAATTTATGAAACAGTCCGTGTAAATAAGGCTACTAATTTTGTTTTATAAAGCTTATTCGGCCAGGTTCAATAACCGGTGAGGTAGATCTACTGACCTGTGTCTGAGACAGCTGTACTTGCAAGCATACTTCCCTCACATTCACTGCTGTCCACAGGTTCAGACTTGACCTCAGTCTTTTCTGCGCTTTCATCATAAACGAGAACTGTAACTCCATCTGAAACATAAACGAATATGTTTAATTTAAAATATATATTTTATTTGAGATGTTCCCTAATCATTGCCCTAATTCGTCTGAAATCAACTGAACTGTGACAATGAAATATGAATAACAGTTTTTACAGTACGTATAATCCGCAGGGATCAAAAATTTCTACAAAATGCACAATCTGGAATAAAATCAAAAACAATCTTCTTCTTCTTCCTTGGGTACTGTCAGTCGGGTTAACATTTGGCCACACACTCATATGTTTTCCATCTTGATCTGTTAATTGACAGGTCTATCCATGTGTCCTGTATATCAATTTAACAAAAATTGGTATACAGTAATTTGTATACAATAACAATTTTTATCTATCTAATAGAATATTTTTAATTGTAGAAAAAATTGTTGTAAAAATGTTTTTGAAAATTTGTACTTTTCTAAATATATGTCTTTCTTTCGACTTGATTGTTTATAGTTCTGAACCTTCGACGTAACGCAGTGTTTTTACACATATCCTTTGCGAAAATTAAATCTTTTTTACTTGCCCTATAATGAAAACAGTAGCAGATTAAATATGGCAGCAAAAATAGACTACCAAGTACAATAACCCTAAGTAATTTTAGGAATAGAACAAAATAGCTAAAAACATATCTGTAAAATTTAGATTTACAACTTTCCGCCTCGTACAATAATATGCGCCAATTGGTTTACAAGTTGCTGTCTATAAGACAAGTTCTTTTTATTTATAATAACATAACAATTATTTTTACAATTGATAATATCCTACAACATATATAAATATTAGGTACAAATTTTGATGCATAAATTGTTACTAATTTTATTTCAGATTGTTGGTTTTTTATAATAAACTTTTAAGAACTATACAATTGTGCGCCCCTTAAGTATAAGTAACATGTAAATGTGCTCGTTACTGACCATGCTTCAATTCGGTAATGTGCTCTGTTCCAGCCATCAATATAAAGTCATCAGTGTCTTTGGAACCATCAGAATGCATATCATTCATCTTCACTCCTGAAACAATAAAGTACTGTCATATAAAAGAATTAAAACTAGCCTCTTTCTGTAAATCATGGAATAAGAAATAATCGATATTATTAAGATGCACTTGATAATACCATTTCATGGCGAAACTTAAGTCGGGCTAATATTAAATAAAAGTGATATATTGTATAGTAATTTAGTCTTTTTATTTATTTTAATATGGAATATGACAAAGAAACGTACAAATCAGTTTCCTATTCGATATTATTAATGTTTCAATTCCTTGATATCTAGGAGCTACAGATAGCTCAAGAGTAAGGACGCGTAAATGTTTGTAAAAATGAAAATGGTTAGAACTTTCAACACTTGTAAATAAAAATATTTTACTTTCAAACCGTTATAAAGAATAAAAATTTTATAAACAGTAAAAGATATTTAAAAAAGGTTTAAAATGTTTCTTTTCAAAAGCTCTATCCAAAGATACCCAGCACGACGAAATAAAACATAGGCCATCCGAAGGGTTTTATAACTAGTCTTGAATCTAGATTTGCCATTTATGGGTTGATTAGAGCAAAATACTGAACTTTGTTTTTGTACATGTGTATGGATAACCTGTGTAAGCAAAAACCAAGTCGAAATCTCATTATAGGTCTGAGATATTGAAGAAAGATTTGTTTATTTATTTATTTATATTATTGATATTATAACAACTTTTGTTATACATATGTTTAATGTTAAGTCAATAATAAGAGAGATATTTCAAGTTTATAAGTTGCGCTCCCTCTGTCCTCCTAAATATTCATAAGCTACACTAAACAGAAAATAATCGTTCTTCAATCAAAACAAATTGTCTTTATAAATTGTTGATGTAAAGTAAATAATAAGCGAGATATTTCCAGTATTTTAGTTTTAGCATCCACCTCCTTTCTCCCTGCCACAGCTTCTCAACCAATTGAATAATTTATAGGACAACATATATTTGTTTTTTTTTTTTTAATTTTAAACAGCTTTTCTCATGTACGTTTTTGCTGTTAAGTCAATAGTAAATGAGATATTTCAAAAGTTTAGTTTTAGGTTGTCCCTTCGTAACTCCCGTAATATCAATCCAATTGAAAAAAAAAAAAAAATATTAAAAAAACATTGTTTTCTTATTATAAGCAACTTTCTACGTCTTAAGTGATACCATTTATTTTTTCTTCTGATTTTCTTAAAATTTCAACTCGGTACACACAGATTTTCTGTTTTATATATATAAAAGATTTTACTATTATATTTAAATATTTAAACAAAATAATAGATAAAAAATAAATAAATAAAAATAACAAAATTCATAAAAATGCGCAAATATAAATAACCAGAAAACAGGTGCTCGGCTCTCGCTCTGCATACAGTAATCATAAATTTTACTAAATAACTGAATAAAGAAATCTTATCACCTATAGCAGAGCAATGATGAATCGCGCCGAACGATATTGAACGATGTTTCACGAACTTACTATAGTTGTCCAAACAACCTTTGAAACGGAATTCCCACGTTCTCGCTGAATGCATCATATATACTTCGATGGTCCAGTATAATTAATAACAAAATTGCTAATTTTTCGTTTCTGATGGGACTATTTTGAGATTTTTCTAGTTATGATGAAGGCATTTCCTACCTGTATGCAAAATTTCAACTCGGTAGCATATCGGGAACTGGGTTAGAATTTCCGGACATAGCCACAAATATTCTGTTTTATATATAAAGATATTGTTAGATTTCAAGATAATAACGTTTGATTTCAGGTATTTGGAACATTTTAGGAGCTAAATTCGACTCGACAATTTGAAAAAGAAATGTAAGTAGGTACTCAAAAATTAACCCCGAAAAACGAGCCTGAGCGGAGTTTCGGTAATTTAAAACAAAAAAATTCTATACATGTCGCGTGATAAATTTTCTTCTTTTATAAAATTATTAATAAATCAACGACACGGCTTCGAGCAAAAAATATATGTTTTTAATTAATAAACATTAATCAATATCTAATTAACACCCGGGCCCAATCATTAAAAATTATCACCCGGGTATGACGGTGGTGATTTTCCTCTCTCCGCGTTACCGGGAAAAAGAAGATTTAACTGAAGGTGAATAGAACATACGTACGTACATTTGCAAATTATAATAATAATAATAACAATAGTATTTATTTGCTTTCGAGGCTTGTGCCTCATAAAAAGAGGTAGAGTTTCCAAAAATAATATAACATTTAAATAAAAAGTTTATAACATATGTAAACAGCCTTGGACAAATGTATGGAGCACCTTACGTTTTATTGAATTTTAGGATTATTGCAGGAAAAATGGTAAATAAAATAAAACATACAGCCTTTAATGACAACTTTAATCAAAATTATTAATATTTTGTGGTACCTCCTTGTGCTTTAATTACCGCACGGATCCTTTTAGGCATACTGTCCACAAGTTCCCTACGTACATTGGATTGACATTGAACCATTCGTCCACAATAACTTTCTTCAAATTTATCTTTTGATTTGCATTTGTAAAGAGACACCTTTTTTATCAGAATCGACCTTAAATTTTCAATTTGCGATAAATCTGGTGACTGGGGGGGGGGGGGCATGCAAAAAGTGGCACATGGGTTTTGGAAAACCATTCATTTGTTGCTTTGGCTTTGTGACAGGGGGCATTATTTTGTTGAAAAATGTATTCTGGACTGTCTTCAACAAATAATTTTAATCTTGATGGCTCTAAAATTTCATTAAGCATGCTAATATAACGAGCAGAATAATGCGTCGCACAAATGAATTTCTCCTAAGTCACAATCCTTCCTACATCCGACCTACATCTTACAAAGATAGATCCAAAAATTCCAGGAGATTCATGGAAACCAGGTAACAATTAAAAAAATACGGCATTAATCTCCATAAATTATGTATTATTATTATTTATGTGGCGCCCGCTCCCCGCCTAAGTAAGGTAGGGTGGCCAGACAGTCACACAAATGGTCTTCGCGGCGGACACCTCGAAGGACCACCAGCAGAAGGCTGGAATATAGAAAGAAATACGGAGTTATGTGACGCAAACGCACCGAGTTGAGCCGCTGAGGAAGACACGGACGACCTAGAGGAAAGGAGAGGGGATAAAAAACTCTTCTGCTTCTAGGGGCTGCTCTAGGAGACTAACACAAGGGTAATGGAGGCCCTAGCTGGGGTGTAGACGGGTAAAATCCTAGGCCCACAAGTAATGGCTATGGAGGAACCAAACCTAGAAATCCCACGACGTCTCTGAAAACCCTAGCCAAGCGACAAAAATGCGGAAAACGATGCTCAACACGGTGGACGTATCACATAAATGAAATACAGTGCCACAAAATACAATATAAAATAATACACTGATAATAACAAACAAAATTAATAATATTACAAAAATTACTTAAATGTTAAATTGAAATGAAAATTAAATCAGCACACGTGATCAAGAGATCAGCGTGTGTGAACAAAAAAAATAATACAATATTACAATAAAAATAAGTTACAAAATATATTAAATTAACAATGAATTTAGTGGATGTAAAATTGGAATGGACTTACATTAATGCTTCCCTAATAAATATTTAGAATATTTATTTCCAATCTTACACAGGTGGCACTGGTGTCCCAAAAAACAGGTTCTTGGGTCCCGAATAGATTCCGGTTGATCCTGGACTTGGTGTAGATACACAAATATAATATTTTAATGAAGATACAGCAGGTGTAACTTCACTAAAACAGCGTTAGAGACGCGAATTTTAATTAAAACACTTGTAATAATATAACTTCACTAGCGAAGTGTATATAACACAAATATCCCTCGTAAATATGTAACAGCAATCTCGAGAATGAGATTTAACCACACTATGTGTCCAGATCACCTATACAGACTTAAAATGATAAACACCAACATATGTCCCTGCTCACAAGACCAAATAGCAGACCTAAATCACTTATTCTTCTCCTGTATCATGTATAAAACACAACAAAATTATCTATTCAAATCACTCATAGAAAATAATATAGCTCTCCCTACAAGCATTTATATAGCTTTAGCTACAAATAATGAGAAAATTAATTACGCAATTTACGAGTACCTAAAAAACTGTAACCTATATGTATAAATAATAATCGCAACCTGATCAACGTATCTCAAGTATTCCGACCCAAAATCTTATGGCATAGGGTAGACAGGCATTACTAACTGCATTCTCTTTTGTAAAACCAGCCCATGGGCCCCCTCCCAGTGTACTCGCGGTCCTGCTGTGACGGCCCTCACTAGCAACATCCCCGTCCTTAAAAAAAAAAAAAATCCAAAATTGTGTTTTTCATTGAGGGAGTTAGCGTCATGAGACTAGGGTTCGGAATCTAAAGATACGATTAAATAATAATGAATTCAAACATAAAATCTGCCATGAAATCTCACAAATCAAAACAAAATTATAATAAGAGATTATAAATTGAATTATACCATAAAAACTTATATACAAAATTTCGAAAAAACATAAATAGCTCCAGACCAAGCCTTAGCTGCAAAGGTCCGAAAACAAAAAAAAAAAAAAAAAAAAAAAAAAGTGTACTCTGAACAAGTCAGTCACTCTGAACGAGTGGATTAGTGAGTTAGATAATGTTGAATCTTGCAAGTTGCGGCACTCAACATTTAAGAAACATAAAAAGTTTTTATGTTTTAAATTAAATTAAGATAAATTTAATTTAATATTAAACGCGGCCTTACGGGCGCGACAATTTACTTATTTATCATTATTTATTTATTTAAGTTTTTGCACCAAAAAAGGTTACCAAGTCTATGCGCATAGAGAAGATTTTGTAAAGAAGTTCGGGACGTAGTTTATTCAAATTCTCAAAAGTAAGTCAAATTCCCCACGTGACCTGTGTGAACAATTCGTGTTGGTTTGGGCCTAGACCATTTGATAAAATATGTGTGTTTCAATTGCCCATGCATCGTGTGAGGCTTCTTCGATAGTTCAAACAATACAAGCCATTTTTTTCACGTCGGGTAATAATTACGTGTGGGCTCTCGTTCAGGCATAGAACCACCTACTCTACATTAAATGTCTCAACCAGTTTCAATGTCAAATACGGATGAAAACTTCTCACAAAGACAAAAGGTAAGTACCACTGTACATTATTATATTTGTACAGTACAGTACGTGTACTGTGTACAGTACATATTTCTCATATTTGTCATATCATACGAGAGTTACATTTTATGTTTTTACAAACAACCACTAGATGGCAATATTGAAAGGTGTCATTACCGTATTCGTAAAATTTGACATTTGTTATTGTGAAATCAATGGCAGCTTATAAATTGACCCAGTAGTTTGTTGACAGTGATCGCTTATACAAAACACAAGTTTGTGAAAAAACGGATATTACTCGTGAAGGTTTTCTTTGGATGATTTTTTACGATCTTAGTAAAGGCCTAACTCAACAACAATGCATAGATTCGCTTCGTTCAACTTTTGGTAATGAAGCACCACCTGAGAAAACTGTTTACAATTGTTTTGCAGAATTTCGTCGAGTTCGTGCGTCCGTCAGTGATGAATCTCGTGAAGGTCGACCAAAATCGGTTGTTTCAAATAAACATCGATGCTGTGCGTAAAACGATTGAAGAAGATCGGCATGTGACTTACCGTGAGATAGAGGCATCCTTTGGCATATCGCAGACTACAATACATTATATTTTGCATGAACATTTAGCTGTGAAAAAGATCTGTTCCCGATGGATTCTGCATAATTTGACCGAAGCTCAAAAAGGCTCGCATTGATTGGTGTAAGGGAATGCTAACAGATTTCAACCTAGGCACTGCAAAATCCATATACAACATCGTTACAAGTGACGAAACTTGGATTTATTTATATGAAACGGAAACTAAGCAACAATCCACTGTTTGGGTCTTCCAAGATGAACCGAAACCCACAAAAGTTGTTCGTTCACGAAGCCCTTCCAAGAAAATGATCGCTTGTTCTTTCGGTTGTACTGGACATTCGCAACCATTCCTTTAGAACATCGGAGAACAGATAATGCTGAATGGTATACAACAATCTGAGACAAAATAAGGATAAACAACCAAAAGCGTCGCATCATTCTTCATCATAACAATGCAAGCTCGCACACAGCACGTCAAATAATTGATTATTTGAAGAAGAAATACATCGAATTAATGTCTCATTGCCCGTATTCACCTGATTTATCCGCCAACAACTTTTTTGTTTGTTCCCCAATTTCAAACAAATAATGCGTGGACAGCGATTTTCATCACCTCAAGAAGCTGTTGAAACCTTCGAAAACCATGTTTTTGAGATACCAACTTTAGAGTAGAAAAAATGTTTCGAGAATTGGTTTGAACGCAAGCAAAAGTATATGAGTCTTAAAGGCGAATATTTTGAAAAGCGTTCACAGTTTGTCCCGAAAAAATTCTTTCTTAGTTTTTGTAAAAACTTAAAAGGTAGCCTTCGTATATAATGTATACATGCCGACGAAACTAAATTTTATGATGAAAGTTATTCGCGGATTTTCCTCCTTCACGGGGAACCCGGGAACGTAATCCTCGCGAATGTCAAGGCTTGACTGTATTATTATGAATGTTATTAACGAATAAAAAATACTTCTAAAATATGGATTGTTTAGACTTAAAATTATTAATTCAAGTAATTGTACTGAGGTTCAAGGCTATTCAAGAAATTCAAGATACAATTTCAAATTTTTGGAGATTCCAGGTATGCAAGGATGGTACATGCCATGTCTTGTATTGCTAAATGAAAATGTTAACATGATATTTCCTGTGTGCAATAAAAAAGTACATACGAGGTATATTTCCAATAGTGTGGTACAAAGTGGTACAATACCTGTGCAATCAACATTTTCTTCCCGTTCAGCTTTAACTGTGTTACTACCATTGTAGTTTTCTTCCCATGCTTCATTGGTTGGCAATATGTGCGCACTGCTGCACTGATCTTCAGACTGCTCACACTTCATCAACAACTGTTTTCGATCTTCTTTAAAATCTGTTAGAGAAATACACAACTCCCCACTAGTTCCAGAGACAGAGCTCAATTGTGATATGTAATTTATATATATTTGACTGTTTCCCAAATATTGCTCACGAAATTCGTAACCCTTATCGACTTTACTGCAGCGTTTCGCACATATTTCTCCCTGATTGAACAACACTCTAGAGTTCTGAAAATAATTGATATCCTTTATTCAAAAATTCCTTGCATTTCAATATTTATCAAGAGACTAACTATTTTACGACAAGGATCGTAGGTGTTAGGTTTGTTCAGAATGTAATTTCCAAGAGTTTATTATCACCTGACCCAAGTGTAGAACTTGTAAGAGTGTGATAAAATTACTCTTCACTTACGTCTGATGATAACAAACTATTGGAAATAAATCTTCGAACAGACCTAGCACGTTAGGAACTATTCAGTTAAGACTGAATAGTTCCCCCTGTATTGGAGGTCAGTTGCTAAACAGGGCTTGAGTGGGCCACTCAAACGGAAATAAATAAAATTAAAATTACAAGGCTGTATAAGGTTTTAACGCGTTTCTAACTAGTTTTCAATACAACAAATTTCAAACATAATAATAAAATAAATAGATGCTTACCGATTCTGGAAATAATTTTAACAGCCTGGAATAATAGGTTAAATATTCACTATTGGTAAAAAGTTTACGAAGATGTTTTTCATGATTGAGGCAAATACAACAAATATCTGTTAAAAAATATATTATTACTGCAGATTTATTTGAGCAATATGTTTTGCTTTCCAAAGTAGTTAATCTTGTTTTAACTAGTACGTTTAATATGGTCACTAAGTAGTAGTCCGTGCGGAGGAAACTCAGTGGTCTATCGCAGTGTTTCTCAACCTTTTCTGGCATGGGACCCCCCAAAATAACGTGAATATTGTCTGCGGCCCTAGGGGGCCGCAGATTACGCTATATATATATATATATAAATAATATTTGTCGTTACTGGAGTTGTCTTTTTAAAAAGGATTTATTTTAATATTACAGTTTAAAATATCAGAAGTACATAGTTTTATGTCAAATACCAGAATGAATATAATACATAAAAATGGTCTTTTATAATCTTAACATATTTAGCAAGGTCAGGGGTTTTAACATGACACTGTCTGGCGTGCTTCTCACAGAGTCATCATAATACCGAAGGTAACTCCCCCGTTCTTAGAATGAAGCCTCTCCTGGAAGGTTGATAACGTTTGCTTCCTGGTGTTGTTGGCCTCTCTTGGAATTCCGCTGAACGATATATCTTGTAGTGATGTAGGTCAGGATACTCAAGAGACAGAGATATAGAATTACTGTCCATATGTTAATATTTTTTGGATCGAAGAATTTTTGATCATCATCGATTGGCAGCATTGGATTGGATTGTAGATCTTGTAATTTTAGCGTTTTCAGGTTGATGGAAAAATTTGATTTAGGATGATCTTGTATTGATAATCCTTGGCTATTGATTATCTTTGGCTGTCCGTGACTGATGGTTTGGAACAGGAGTTCTTCGTTACGGAAAATAATTTTGCAGTTATCTTCTTTGATGAGATATATGCCCTGAAGAATTTTTATTTCTGCATCTTCTTTACATTTGATTTCTAACTTCTCCTTTTTAGGGAATACTGCCAAATATTGGTTGATTTCTGATATGATTTTGAGATGGTTGTCGTTGACTTGAAGTTTAGTGAACTGACAGTTGTTGGACTGGCCGTTGAGTAGGATTCCTTCTTCGCATGGAGACCGATGATTGGTTTTTAGTTTGATTGGACATTGGTACACCTTGCTTCTTGTACAAATATCGCTTAGAGGCATTAAATCATTTTTTGATTTTAGAAAATATTTTACATCAGGTATAATAGTAATAATTTCTGATTCGTGTATGGTAGGTACAGGTAATAAATGATATAGACTGAAAATCTCTTCAAAATTAATCGGGATGGTTAGAAGGTATATAATTTTGTTGTTATCAATTTTACAACTAACGTCGATTACTGATTCAAAATCTAAAATATTGTTTCGTGTTAATTCGAAAGGTAGTTCATTTTTGTAATGACTTGAAATCTTTTGTAGTTCAAGGAACAAGTCTTTGCTTACTGGGATGCAAGGTTTTAATTTTGCAGAACGCAAGTGAAGTTTCCAAATTTTGTACCTCATTCAAGATTACATTGTAAAGTATAACAATTTGGTTCAATGCGTCTTTTGTTGTCAGTAAGTCAAAATGATTTGTTTCGTCTTGTAAAATTTCCGAAAGTTGAGTTATTTTGGATTTAATCATTAAATTGTTGATTTGCATGTCTTGTATGGTCTCATTAAAGTTTCTTATAATTTGTCTGTTAATACTGTATTGCATGTTAAGTTGATTTTGAACGTGTTGTTCATTCTCTTGTAAGTGTTTTAGAATTTTATCGTATTTTGCGCCATCGTCCGCGTCTAAGTTTCCTGTCAATGTTTTTAATATTGTCCCAAGTCCATTTACGAGTCCTCTTTTGTTCCTACTATGATTTTTAGTGCTACTATGTATTCCTATATTATCTATTTTATCATTTATGCTATCTCTTAGGTAACTAGTGATTCTAAAGTAATTTCCTAAGTTTCCAATAAAGTATGTATTATTATCTATACTATTTCTAATTATTTCTAAGTTGTCATTCAATTTGTCGAATTCTACGTATATCGTCTGTAAGTCAAAGTAATGGATCAGGGTGTGTTCAGTTTTTTGAAGTCTTGCTTGTCCTAAGTTTATAGGGAGTATTCCTATGTTTTTTGAAATGTCTTTTATTTCTGTCCCGAGCCCGAAGCTGCAGAGCCTGAAATATTTTTAAAACTGTAAGTTTTCTGCGGCGGTCTTTTAATATTTGAGATGTGAATGTTTTCCGCAGTGTTATGGTGTTGAGTTACAATTTTGGCGGTTTTCAAATTAGGTTTCACACTTTTAATAGTTTCCGCTTTATATTTGTTCTTGGTTTTATTTTGTTTCTGTTTATTTTTGATGAATACTTTTTCAGGAATATTTGAACGTTTTACATTAAAATTTTTGAAAACTGTTATTGCTATGTTAGTATTATCAAAAATAAATTTTAGCATCGATTTAACTTTATTCCAATTCAACATGTCAAGACCAGATGCAATTTTTGGAATGCTTAATTTATTAATTTTGTTTTTAGTGCAAAAGATTTTTAAATTTAGTAACGTATAGAATAAATCTTGATAAGTTGGTTTGTGGAAGTATTTTTCCTTTGTTGCGAGATATAAAAGGAAACGATTTTTATTTTTTAAGAATACTAATTTGTGAAGTTTAGGGTTTTGCATTTTCAATTTATCTACATTATTGAATTTATCCCGAAATTGTTTTGCGATTCCTCTTGACATGTGCAAGTCTCTACTGACACAATGTGCTAGACTACTGTCTAATGGCGAGTCAAAAAGATTTCCTTCAACTTCTAAAATGTTATTACTATTTAAATTAAAGTTTGGTTTTTTGTCTAAAAATTTTTTATAAAGCACAAGGGGTGATTCGTTTCCTATATTTTGAGGTAAATTTAAAATTGTGTTATCTAATTTTAGTGTTATATCAGGTTCATTAGAATTTGAACTAATAGAATTGGTTTGGTGGTTTTTCACGTTAGTAACATATTCTAAATTTTCAAAATTTGTCTGGGGTATGATAGTTTCTTCATTTTTTATATTTTTAATCGGAACTGTAATGGCTTGTTCTGTGTTAGGTTGTATTATGTAATTGTGAATGTTTGGTATTGAATCTTGAGGTGTTTTTCCATAGTTAATTTTTATTTTACAATGTGGGGTTATTAACAAATTTTGATTAAGGTCAATTTTTGCATTTAAGAGTTTTAGGTTATCTAATCCTAATAAACAATCGAAATTATCATGGAAATGAAAAAGATGGAATTTTAAAAATTGTTCTTTAATTTTGAATGTTTTTGGACACAGCATAAGGGTACTAAAATGTTCTTCTGATTTTCCGTGTGCCGAAGAGATTTGAAAAGGGTCTTTAACGATAGATTTTTTAAAATGTTTTTGGGCAATGATTGGGTTTACAAATGATTTTGTGCTTCCAGTATCTAAAAGGATTTTCAAATTATTTTCAGGGAAAATAACGTATGGTAGTTTACTTTCGTTATTTGTCAAATTTAAAAGTTCGAAGTTGGTTCCGAGGCTGTCATTTCTAAAAAATGATTTTGGTCAACCTCTTCAGGGGTTTGATAGTAATCTGCATCGTCCTCATAATTTTCATATTCAATGTTGGGTTCAATTTCAAAATATGGATTTTGGAATGGTTGCTCTTTCATGTTATATAATTCTTCACTTATAAAATTTTGATTTTGTTGTGGAAATCTTGGAAAATTGTTACTTGGTTTGTAAGCGTGATTAGTTGAAGTATTTCGACTAGCTAAAGTATTTCGCGTCGTAATACTCATTGGGGTAGGTTTTGAGAAATTCGTTTTAGTGCCTGGCCTAAAAACGTTTGTGGTTTGATTAGAATTGGAAGATTTAGCATTTGAGTTAAATCTATTACTGTTGAACGTGTTCGGACTGGAATTTTGAAAATTAAATGAATTGTTGGGTTTAAAATTTTGAGAGTTTGCCCTTTGTGGGGGTTGTCTGAGTAGTGGTGAATTGTGCATGTAATTTGCATGTAGTGTATGATAGTTTTGTGAGGATTTGTGTGATTGTTTAGGGGTTGTGTTCCAATTAGGTTTCGTTTTGTAACTATTTATGTCTAGTTGAAAGTCGTTCGTGAGCATATTGAGCGCATTATTGAGATCTGTTGGGTTCTTTGTGCGCATAAGGGAACCTAAGGGTTCTCTCAAACCTCTTAACAGAATTCTCAGAGCATAATTTCTGAAATAATCATTTAGTATAATTGAGTGTTCTTGGGAGCAATGTGTTGTAATATATGAGATTTGAAGGTTTAGGACCTTTTGAATCTTATTATAGAAATCGAAAGGCGATTCGTTCGAGTTCTGTCTTAGTTCTGTTAGCTCTATGTTTAAGGTAAAACAGTCTCGTTTGTCAGAGTAACCGTTTAATAATGCTGTCTTTAAGTCCGACCAATTTGTTATATTGCTCGATGCAATATTTATGGCGGCTTCACCCTTGACTCTAGCAAGGATGCTTGACATAAGGTACTCATTTTGGAAGTCATTTACGTCTGTTGCATTATAAAATTTGTTAACTAATTTTTCGCACACCTCTAGAAATCTAGGTAGCATTTCCGTTTCACCCGAAAACTCCGGTATCATAGCCAGATACTCTTTTTTGAGTTCCATTGGGCGTACGGTGATCGGAATTGTTGTGTTCGGCATTTTGCCTGTTTTTATTATATTAGAAGGGTTAGAAAAATTAATTTTTGGGATAATGTCGGAATCTGAATCTGAATCAGAGCTTATACTATTATCCGATTCTGGTCTATTTAAAAATTCGTTAATTAATAAAGAGCCTCTAAAAGACATTAATACTCACAGCAACAGTGTTGGAATGTGTGCCCTCCTGTCCATGGAAGTTGACTGCTTGACTGGATCTGCCTCGATGTTCTCTCGAAGACGTTGTCACTGCTTACAGTTCTTTGCACACACGTTCACGTTCTGAATAACCGATATTCGTTCAGTCTACACAGAGTCCGTGATTTTGTTCGATTAACTAGCAAAACGTTGATACGCACCGATGTTATATTCACTAACACGTCTAGTTATCCGACCCGACTGCGCCAATAATATTTGTCGTTACTGGAGTTGTCTTTTTAAAAAGGATTTATTTTAATATTACAGTTTAAAATATCAGAAGTACATAGTTTTATGTCAAATACCAGAATGAATATAATACATAAAAATGGTCTTTTATAATCTTAACATATTTAGCAAGGTCAGGGGTTTTAACATGACACTGTCTGGCGTGCTTCTCACAGAGTCATCATAATACCGAAGGTAACTTATATATATATATATATATATATATATATATATATATATATATATATATATATATATATATATATATATATATAGATATAGAGAGAGAGAGGGAAGAATCACAAGGTGTATCAAGATAGAGGAAACACGATGTTTCTCGAAAAGACGATGTGTGAGCAAGCTGGGAAAAAATTGGGTGACCAGAGTTTACCCAAATAATTGGATAATGGTATTTAAATGTTCCTAAATAATCTGGAAGTACAGGATATCAGGGACGACTTGGGTGGCGTGTTGGGTATATTTGAATAAAGCTTTTGAAAAGAAACAACTTTTACATAAACATGTTTTTAATATCTGTTACGGTTACCTATAATAGCTTGCAACTATTTTTATTTACAAGTGTTCAAAGTTGCTTTCCATTTTGAACACTTTCGCATTGTTACCCTTTAGTTAACAGTAGTTCGGAGCATAACAAAAAATATTGCACGTTCAAGTCGTACCTTCTTGAAAGTACTTGAAGTACCTCCAACGCGAACCGTTTGAATTAGTTGTCAAAATAAGTTATTTTATATAATAATTTATTTTATTTATGTTTAAAAGGTATATTTTAATAAATATAAATGTCATATATTTATGAATATATCTTGTAATATTGAGAGTTTTTCTATTATAATTTCATGCTTCGATTTTGTATGACTTCGCGGCCCCCCGACGAAGCTTTCACGGCCCCCCGGTTGAGAAACGCTGGTCTATCGCACTTAGGTTTCCTCCGCACGGATGTCTATGATGACGTCACTGGTCATGTGATTTCACGTCCTGGAAGCATTATAAAGCATATATATATATACAGGTAGGACTCATTTTGCGCCGGTTTTATTTACGCCGGTCTCAAAATAACGCCGCTTGAACGCCAGAGTCGTGTGTCGACGTCGCCGCCGAATCTGGGGTCGAAGCGGGGATGTTCTGAGGTTTTACGCACGCGCAGTTAATAAAGTACATCATTGCTTAGTAATATTTTGCCAGCACAGGGTTGCATTCAGCACATTGAGTTTATTGCAATTATTATATAGAATATATTATATAAATTTTTACGTCTGCCAAATTTAATTTTCCTTAAGGTAAATTTAATTTGTTGTTTGTAAGTAATAATTTATTGTATTATATATAGTGTAGTATATATTAATATATAGTGTAATGTATTTTATAATTATTAGGTGATTAATTTTTTTTTTAAATTAGATAAATTTTTCACAAACCATGTCTTCTAACAAGGAAAATAAACCACCTAAATTAAATGCTAAGAAAAAACGAAGATCCATTACAAACCAAGAGAAAATGGAGGTGATTAAAAGAATGCTAGATGGAGAAACACGTTCAAAAGTTTGTAGGGGCCTCAATTTACCTCCATCGACTGTTACAACCATCATGAAGAATGCTTTAGAACGAATTTTGACAAATATAGACATCCTTACTGAAAAACTTTGTGAGCTCGATAATGATAGTGAACGCAGTATGCAAGTAAAGAGGAGTGTTCCTCCGAGAAAAAAAGAGAAAATTCACAGAAAAATAATTTTGTAAAATATATATTTTTTTTAATATAATTATCCTATTTTTTTCTACATCATATTTTTCTTTATGTTAAATTATTTTAATTTTTTGTTGTTAGTTTTGTTAGTCGTAAGTTTGTTGTTAAATCATATCGTTGTATTGTATTTATATATAACAAAAGAATAATTATTTATTTTCTTCATTTATGTCTAATTCATTTTAATAAAATTTATATAGGTCCGTCCCTGAAAACAAAGTTTTGAAATTCTTGGTATTCATACAAAACACTTGCAAATATATTTAAAATCGTTGAAATATCAAGACAAAAATACATCAATGACATGTAGGTTTGAAGTCAATCCGTCTCTGGAATTTCACATTTTGGACTCTTTTTGCGCGGATTTTTTTTACGCCGGAACGTAACACCGGCGTAAAACGAGACCTACCTGTATATATAAACTAGTTTATATATGGATATATATATATATATATATATATATATATATATATATATATATATATATATATATATATATATATATATATATATATATATATATATGTTACAAAGTCTTTTTCCTTTGCTTTATTATGTTATATTCCTTAATTTTACAGTGAATTGAGGTACATATAGATTTTTTTATAGCATATATCTCAATAATAAAGAACTACAAGAGTGAAGATTTGATAAAACATTTAACTGTGAGTGATAAATAGTGCTTTATATTCGACTGTTTTTATAGGTTAAGTATATTATTTTAAATACCTTTCTAGTAGTGTACAGTGTTGTAATGTATCTAGGTACATTTTAAAATATGTATCTGTATCTGTATCTAGATATTTAAATCAGTATCTAAGTATCTGTATTTCAGGTACTTTTTTCAGATACTTTCCTATTTTGTCTTTTTCAAGGTCTTTTTTTTATTTTTTTATTATTTTTTATTTAAAAAAAAAGGAAAAAATAAAAATATGTTTTCCAAAATTTAATTAATTATATATAGAACTTGTATTTTATCATAATTCTCAAAATTATAATTTATTTATTTATTTAATTTATTTTTATCTATAAAATTTTAATAAAGTGTAATTGTATTTCCAGCTCTGAATAAATTTAAAAAAATAATAAATAAAAAAAAATTAAATAATTTTATTAACAACGGTTAAGTAAAACAACCATTAAGTAATTATCTAATCTAAGAATAAGAATTAATTTTATAAATGTGAATTAAATAAAGAAAAATATAATAAATAAAATTGTTGTTTTATTTTTGTCATCCTAAATATTCATTTAATAATCAGTAATTTATTAGCGAACAAAAAATGTTCGAGATATCCGCTGAAATTGGAATAAAAAAGTGATTTTTTAAAGATTACATAGGTATATAGTTAGTTAATATTTCTGACACACAGCTTCAAAGCTATTTGTGTTTATTTTAAGAGTAATAATAGTGCATAACTTATTTTTTATTGTGAACAAATATATTCCTTGCTCTAGTTATTTCTTTTTTTTTTGTGGTGTTTTCATTTTTCCGAAAGTATCTTAAAAGTATCTTGAAGTATCTAGATACATTGTAAAAAAAATGTATCTGTATCTAGATACTTTTTAAAATTTGTATCTGTATCTGCATCTAGATACATTTTTCCTCAAGTATCTGTATCTGTATCTAGATATATTTTCAAATGTTTCCATTACAACACTGGTAGTGTACCATATAAACAATTATGAGTAACATTCAGTGATAGGCGCATTGATTACATAATGTACGGCAAATTCTGAATCATGCTAAACTTAAAATTTCAATTGAATTATTAAATGAGTAAATAATAAAATCGGTATATTTTAAATTTAAAACGGCCATTCCCATCTGAACGTGCCCATAACAATTGTGTTTTTTTTTTTTAATATCCAGAGTTATCTAAAGTAACGAGGTTTTTTAAAAATTTGGCACTATTGTTTTTTCCAAAATATGGATAATCAGACAACACTGTAGGTTAGTTAATGAAATCAAGTCCAGTTCATCGATATCGTTCCTGAGATTGAAAATAAACAAAGCAGAAAAGTAGCTTCTGATTTTAAAATTTATTACGAAAATTAAGTAACATTTTAGCGGGCCAAAAATAAACACATTAAATGAAAACAACTGAAACATATTAAAACAAAACTAGTCAAGTGTTAATAGTTTATAAGGAATATTACAAGAAAATAGTTATGAATTAACTATTCTGTCTTTCTTTTACCCGCTCTGCAAGTACGTACAACTTTATCTTCAACCTCTACTTGGTCATTGCAACTTTTAAAATTAATTTTTATTTTTTGTGGTGTACCTGTAAGTGTACTTGTTTGCAAATATAGTTAATATTACGTTATTTTTCTCTAAAATTCCACATAAAATAATATGGCCAGTATTTATAACCTATTCACATAAAGTAAATCAATTAAAGCGGGATAAATCCTAAGAAATATAACGTATATATTTAATTACCTAACTGCAATTATAACTCTAGAAGTAATTTCAGCACTCGGAAATCTAAAAATTTCGCTATTAGCTACCCTCATCCCTATTTATGTGCAGTGTTGCCAGATCTACCGCTAAAGCGGTATTTCTACCGTTTTCAGGTTTCATCTACCGTTCTCCCGTTTTTCATCATAAACTACCGCTTTTTACTACTTATTATTCCTAATTAAAAATAATTTAAATGAATTATTTTTTTTTTGTCAATTTGCTACATCTATATTTTTCAGTCAAATGTCAAAATTATGTAGGTTTCCCCCACTTCATTTAAATGCCAGGTCATTTAAATTCAATTTGCGCATGCTCTTGCTTCAGTGACGTATCATCAATCAGAAACGAGCCGAAACCTTATTGGTTAATTTATGTTTATAGTTTATGCTATAAAACCGGGACTTTTTGAAATATACGGAACCGGGGGAATTACTTGAGTTAATAAACCGAGGGGAATTACTTTATTTAAGATTGAAGTAGTTCTCCGGATATTTACTATAAAATAAAAACGGATCGAATTTTTCGTCATTACACATTGAAGCCAGCAATTGAACGCAACTAGTTTTGATAGTGTTTCAGTGTTTAAGTCGTTATAATAATAGGTAAGATGAATTATCATTATTAATTCGTTTTTATTTATTCTTGCTAAACAATACAAAATTACTAATATTTTATTTATTATCATCTTAAAGTGGAATGACGGAACCAGTACCTTCCACTAGTTCTCGTCGTTCAGACACAAGCAGCTCCGATGAAGAAAACGAAGAGGTGGATCGGACTCAGACACCTTCAAGAAAAAAGAAATATCACCAGGCTTACAACCATAAATGGGAAAATGAAGTGAACCTACAAGGATTTTTTTTTATTATCAAAATAATTAATATTAAGTATTATTGTTTCTTATGTTTTTATGTATGTTATACAAATGTTTATGTATTTAATAAATGTATAAAATTGAAATAAAATTTTATATGTATACTTAATCTGTGTTGCACTTTTTTAAACAGAAGAAAAATTCCTGCGTAGTATAAGTTAATTTAAAATTAGTATTGTTAATTTAAAAATAGTATTAGTTAATTAAAAAAAAAATTGTTTTTTAAGACTGAAAAAATGCAATAAAAATTAAAATATAACAAACAATTTAAATTTTATACTATATATTATATTTATTATTATATTATATTATTACAAATTAAGCAAAAATCAGAAAATTTTAAACAAAAAAAAATTGTCATTGAACAATTTTTGAACGATTTTATAAGCAGTGGACAAAAAAAAACAAGCCTCTACCCACATTTTTGTAATCTACCGCTTTTTCACCGCCATCTACCGCTATTTTTCGTGAACTTCTACCGCCAGAACAAAATTTCATCTGGCAACACTGTTTATGTGAGAACTACTTCTCTTTGCATGTTATACAAATGGCAAATGTCAAAAGTATCCTATTCCAACCACCATTTTGTAGGCGACATCAGCGCCTCTATAGGTAATGTTTATTCTCAATATACACGATATTACTGACATCTCCGAATAAGATGAACAAAGTCAATACTGAGGCAAAAGAATGGTTCGAAGTCAATAAGCTTATCCTGAACAAAGATAAAACAAAAAATATATTATTCACCTCGAACAGAACTAATGTCGGGTGTGATACTGGCGACTTCTTAGGTCTACGCTTGGACTCCAAATTAACCTGGAAACACCATGTAGATAAGATAAGTAACCAGCTCCACAAAGCTATATATCAGGGGCGCTCAGACTTAAACCATCGGCGATCGACCATAAAAGCATTAGGCGGCAAGCGATCGACTAGGTAAAAATAAAATACAAAGTTCATAAATGGTTATATTTATTAATTGCAAAGATACAACAACTAATTTTATTTTGATGTTGATGAATGGCACTGCATGTCATCTGCATACTTTTCATAAAACGGCACATAATTACAAAGTGCCAAACGCAAGCATGAATTAAGATGTTCGCCACTGAGCCGATTACGATATTTAGATTTAATTATTTTCATTTCGGAAAAAGCAGACTCGCACTAATAAGTTGACCCAAATAATGCTGTTAACTGAAGGGCTATTTGTTTCAAACATGGATATTTTTCTTCAGATAAACAAGCCCAAAACTTGTTATCTGTTGCTCTGGCTTTGAGATGTATATCTGACATAATTTTTAAGACTGGAATGAGATCTACCTCATTCCAAATAATATCTATTAAATGTTATATCTTAAATTATCATCTATTATTTTATCAGATAGTTTAACATTTAATGTTCGTTACTAAATTAATAACTATTAAATTACAATAACTGTAAAAAAATATTTAAAATACTTTTTATAAATATGTACGCGATCGACTTAAAAACCTCTCGCGATCGACTGTTTGAGAGCCCCTGCTATATATGCTATTAGGCGTATCAGAAAAGTGGCAAACCAAGATCTGGCACTAACAGCGTACCATTCCCTGTTCCACTCGGTTATGACCTATGGTTTAATAGTTTGGGGTAACTCACCCCAGGCAGCAAGAATATTCCTTCTACAGAAGAAAGCAGTGAGGGCCATTGTGAATGCATCGAAAACCACCTCATGCAAACCTATTTTCCCATCACTTAAAATTCTTACACTTCATGCCCAGTTTATCTTGCTGCAGAGCTTGGAAATGAAGAAAAATACCGGTGATCTCAGCACTCGCAAGGAGTCCCACCCCTACAACACACGCACGAAAGAAGACCTAACGGTGCCAAGATTGCGACTCGAAGTATCAAGAAGGATAAACGTCGGCTTCCATACATTTAACAAAATTCCCACAGAACTAAGAAGTTTAGGCATGAAACAGTTCAAAATTAAATTTAAAATATTGTTATCAGAAAAACCATACTACTCATTACAAGAATTTTTTAACGAGTAGATGGTAACTAAATTAAATATACACAAATATATTATTTAATATTATTATTATCATTATTATTATTACTCTCTAATTATTACTATTAATTTTATTTTTTTGTAAGCAAACTTTGCAACGTATCGATTTTATATGACATAACTTGTAATTTCTTGAAGTTTAATAAAGGGTTTATTATTATTATTATTATATGCGATGTAATGTAGGCAACCAACTGAACATAAGATTGACCGTTCATTCTGTCGCGAGACTCCTAAATTTTGTGGTTATTTGAAACGAATAATTATCCGCACGGTATGCTACATACTGAAACCAATAAAACTACTTTGATGTAATTTTGCTCAACAAGAAATTTTAACTAACTGTGGGAAAAGTTTTGATTCTCGAATAAATATGAATGATGAGTTGGATTGTGATTCGTATCTCGATAAGGAAGAGATTGATATTAAAACAGAATATGAGGTTACTGATGAATATGAAGTGAAGACTGGCATAGAGAACACATCAGAAAGGGAGAATGGTGAGTAACGAACACATTTACAACTAATGTATACAGCATTCCAGTGGCAAAATTATAAATTAATATTACCGTAGAACTTAACGTTTAATTTGCACGTGGAAATTAATATCAGGCACAATTTAAACAAAATATTAAAATTAAGACACTCTTACTTAGCATTGTACAGGTAAAGTTGTTAAATACTTTTTGTAGGAAGTTTACTATTTATATCATACGTAAACAACTTGTCAAATAATATAAATGCCCAAACATCGATGTATGCTGATGACACGACATTTATGCATACCAGTAAAACTAGAGACGAATTAAAAGACAAAATCAGTTATACTAATCAAGAAGCTGTTGTATGGTTCTCAGCAAATAATTTAAAACTAAATTAAAATAAAACGCAAAACATTATATTTTGTAGAAATCAACTTCTCAGTGAGACAATTTTAAATTGCACAGATAATATAAATTTTTTAGGTTTTAGCATAGATCATCAGATAGAATGGACATCCCTAATAAATAAAGTGGCTAACAACTTAGGACCTGCAATTACATGTTAAGGAAAGTTACAAAAACAGTATCGCTAGAAACATTAAAGGTTTTATATTTTGCGTATTTTCAATCATCATACGAATTGGAACTATGGGGAAACTCCCAAGATGTTGATAGGATTTTTAAATTGCAAAAAATTGCTATTAGAATAATTGCAAAAGTACTAGTGAGAACATCATGTAGAGACCTATTTGTTAAATATAATATCCCGACTTTACACAGTCTTTATATTTTTAAATGTCTACTTTATGTTAAACAGAAGTTAAATATTTTTGCAACAAATAGCTTCTACCATCGGTATGAAACTAGACGAGGTTACGACATAAGAGTAATGACACGCAAATATAGTTACCTAAACAAAGGGTTCGATATTATAGGCCTAACACTATATAATAAATTACCATTAGAAATAAGAAATCTTACTTTTAAACAATTTAATATTTCTGTAAAAAAATTACTGATTTGGTGCTGCACTGTATTCGATTGAGGAGTGTATGGCAATGAATATGAATTTTTAAATGTATATTGCCAAATAGATTTAAGTGAGGATAATGAGTTTGTTTATAACTATTGACTAGTTGTAAGTTTTGAATGTTATTTTAATGAAAACAATTATGTTTGGACATAAGATATGTTCATATATTCTGTACTCTGTCTTAAATAAATAAATACTAAACACTAAAACTCATCCGGGAAAAATGTATAGTCAGCGCTCACTTAACGTACCTAATGCGTTCCCAATGTGTTGTACGTTAAGCGATTTGTACGTTAACCGAACGGTGTATTTCCATATAAATGTACATGATTACGATTATTTGGTACTGAATTGCTTCTCCATGTCCGTACGAACGTACACTTGTCCGCAAGTACGTACACTTTGTCCGCACGAAATTATAAACGCCGCTTTGCGAATGGGCATTCGCCAATAATTCTTTGAATTTCATATTTTATTTCCCATTAATAATATTACATTTTATTATTTACAGAAAACTAATAAACTAAACTTATCTATCAGAAAAGCTTGTATCATATTAGTATGCATTTGTTTTATAATTGTAGCATATGTTACGCAATACTAATTTAGATATTTTCTGTTAAAATTAATTTTCAATCTTAATATATAAATACATAGAACATGATTTACATAGAATTTTTCAGAGGTGACAGGGTGTGTGTGTATGTGTGTGTATGTATCAGTGAGGTGTATGAGTGGGTATGTATGTAAGTGTGTGGTCCATCCAAATATTATTGGTACTAACATCGCTACTTTTGAGTTCATGAACATTTGGCACTGTTACGGAATCAAGTCTTAACGTTTTTTAGTTATCAAAAACAAATTTTTTCATTTCTTTGTTAAAAGTTTTCATATTTTTAGTTTCGCGAATACTGATAGGTAGAGAGTTATATAACCTGGGACCAATATAATTTAAACTTTTTTGGCCTGCCTTGCTATTTAATTTAGGTATTTTTAATTGTTTGTTACATTTCTATCGAGTTTGGAACTCATGATCGATATAGTCCATATTTCTATGCTCTTTATATATTGTGGTGAGTACTGTCACAATATATAGTATTCTTGTATCGGGTAGTTTTAAGTCTCTGTATATTCTATCGGTAGGAAATAGATTACCCTTTTTATAGATTATTTTTAAAATCCTATTTTGAGTAGTTTGGAAAGCTGATAAGTGATTGGTGTAAAGGCTACCCCATGCGATGATACCGTACTTTATTACCGATTCCGCTAGTGATTTGTATATTTGTTTAAGCAGTTTTAATGATAAGATATCACGAATAATATAAAATTTGTGAAAAAGCATACGGATCTTTTTCCTAAAATATTCAAGGTGAATATTCCATTTAATATTCCATATTAATTATTAGAGAATTCGTATTTGCTAATTTGCTAAGTTAAAATATAACAATCATTTGTTTAAAACAATAATAATTTCATATATTACGTATCATAAAAATCTCATAACATATTTCTTGTGAATAAAAAAATAAATAAAAATTTATAATCTATTCAGTAATACGCCCATCCTGTGTGTCCATTAAAATTTGCGTGTTCCGGAAATCTATACGCATTTTCGCCGACGGGTCCAAGTAATGTGTACGTTCGTGAGGATATTTGTACGTTCGTGCGGATTTATTGCCAAAATATATCTGTACGTAACATCCAACGTACGTTACGCAAACGTACGTTAAGTGAGCGCTGAGTGTACTATAAAATAACTTTATTTCAACTAAATTTTTGTCTCGATAATCACTACAAGATTGTTTGCAGCTAATGGAACATCTTCCAGTGAATCAGATGAGAGTTATGAGTATTCGGCAGTTCACAAAACCACAACAACAAGGTCATCACATCCCATTAGACACAAAAATACACTCTCTGAAGAGAAACCATTTAAATGTGAGCAGTGTGATAAATCATTTTCAAAGCAATCACATTTTACTGTTCACAAGCGAACACATTTCAGAGAGAAACCCTTTAAATGTGATCAGTGTGGTATAGCATTTTCACAGTTATCAAATCTCAATACTCACAAACGAGTACATCCTAAACCATTCAAATGTGATCAATGTGAAAAAGAATTTTCACGGTTATTTAATCTCATTACTCACAAACGAACTCATTCTGGAGAAAAGCCATTCAAATGTGAGCAATGTGAAATAGCATTTTCACAGTTCAAAAGTCTAACTATCCACGAAAGAAATCATTCTGGAGAGAAACCATTCAAATGTGATCAGTGTGGTATAGCATTTTCACAATTATCAAATCTCAATACTCACAAACGAGTACATCCTAGAGAGAAACCATTCAAATGTGATCAATGTGAAAAAGAATTTTCACGGTTATTAAATCTCATTACTCACAAACGAACTCATTTTGGAGAAAAGCCATTCAAATGTGAGCAATGTGAAATAGCATTTTCACAGTACAAAATTCTAACTATTCACGAAAGAAATCATTCTGGAGAGAAACCATTCAAATGTGATTAGTGTAATAAATTATTTACAACTTCATCAAATCTCATTAATCACAAACAAACTCATTCTGGAAAAAAGCCATTCAAATGTAATCAGTGTGATAAAACATTTTCACAGTTTTCAAGTCTCAATACTCACAAACGCATTCATTTTGGAGGGAAACCATTCAAATGTGATCAGTGTGATAAAGCATTTTTAGTGGCAGCACAACTCCTTATTCACAAACGAGTTCATAGTGGTGAAAAACCGTTCAAATGTGATCAGTGTGATAAAACATTTTCACAGATAGCAAATCTCTATAGTCACAAACGAGGACATTCTGGAGAGAGACCATTTAAATGTGATCAATATAATAAGGCATATTCAATGTCCTCACATCGCACTGTTCATAAAATAAAACATTCTGGAGAGAAACCATACAAATGTGGGCAGTGTGATAAATCATTTTCACAGTTATCAAATCTCAAGACTCAGAAAAGCATTAATTCTGGAGAGAAACCATTTAAATGTGATCAGTGTGATAAAGCATATTTACAATTAATACACCTCAATACTAATTCATGCACACACTAATGCATTCTGGAGAGAAACCATTCAAGTGTGATCAATGTAATAAAGCATATTTACAATTATCAAAACTCAATAGACACAAACGAACACATTTTGCGATAGAAACCATTAAAATAGAATAGAAATAGAACTGGTATATTCACATTATACAGGACAATTCTATAAAATAACCAATTGGACTCAACAATGGCCGATGGCGGCGTTGTGATCGCTGTGAATCAGCTGATTGAAACGAGTAATGTGAAAGTTGTCGTTATTTGTTTACATGTTAAATCTTCAATTTACAATGAATAATTGACAGCTATTCTTACTAAATCAGTTTAATTTTTTAAGACAAACATCTTCTTCTAAGTGTGTAGTTGAAGGAGAGGAGTTATTAAACGCCGGTAGTGCTATATTATACGGAATTTCGGGAAAAAATGATAAGCATGTTGACATATGTGGGTTATGTTTACAAACAAGCAGTCTAAAATCACCACCTCACAAAGTCACTGGAAAATTAAAACTGCAAGATAACCTGCACTTGTAAACCGTAACCGTTGTTAGAAACTTGCTGCCTAAAAAACTTAATCAAAACCGAAAGCAAACACCTCAGTGAAGCGGTATCAGAATATCTACGTACAATATTTGAGACCGCATACCCTAATCCTGTATTAAATTTACACGGGTAGATATTTATTTATACTCGCGAAGGATTTTTATAATTTAGTATTTCTTATTTGTTGAATATTTTTAATAAATACTAGTTTGTTAAATTTTATTAAGTTAAGAATATTGATGTAATGTGTAGCTTTTAAATGCTTTTAGCACACTCTCACTCTTTTTCTCGTATTTATAGCATTTTCCCATGATTTTTTACCAATTTATCTCTTCCACAACACCAAATTTATTTATTATTTTCACAAATTGTTTTTCATTTGGAAAAAATGGAAGCGAATATTTCTCTCTCTTCTTTTCCTAGAGTGACAACCAAATACACAGCAGTTTATGTTATGACAACTCATTATAACACAAAGTAACATAAAAAAGAATAATAGTTGCTAACAAAAGTTAATGTTACAAACAAACTGGAACATTAAAGTTTAAACGCGATACAAACAACATAAGGTAGCAACTAGTAAACAATAAACAATTACTCGTTCCACTAGTTCAAATTCTGTCCGCTTGGTGTCACTTCATAGCGCTGTTGAGCCCAATAGTCGATAACTGTCTTTTTATACTATCACTTATAACACTCATTAAATGAGTGTTATTACCCCTGCAAGGCCCATGTATACCCACCTATACATATAGGGGAAACCTCCTAAGCGCCCTGACATGTGGTGGCAATTTGCGGAAGATACGAGAATGACATTGTTTTGTTTAATGGAGAAATACGTGTTTTTTTGTTGTTAGTGTTTTAGTTTTGTTAATCATGTGGAAAAAAACTATCAATTTTGTTCTGTGCCGCAATGTAAATCGTGAATAAGGAAGAATCTGTCTTAAACATTCCATAATTTATCTAAATCGAACAAAATATCAATTGAAACAACGTTTGGAGGCAGAGAGAAAGTGGAAAGGTTTTTATGGACCCAAAAAGTAAAAATGAGAAAAAATCCAAGCCCATGCATCCACGTTTACTCGTTGCATTTTATGGAAATTTTGCATTAAATGCAAAAAAACTTTTAAAAGTGATTTTTTACGTCCCAGAAGAGACTGATAAAAGGCTCTTATGCAACCCAGTTGATATATTAAAAGGCTCTTCTACTTTTTCAGACAGAGATATTAATTTTTACTAATATATTTACCACATTTTTGTTGCTATTATATTCACATAGAATTAAAAATACAATGAAAAACTAAAAATTTCCTCGAAATTTCTTTAGAATAGTATATTATTACCTATCTTTTAAATTGTAGATTACCTTTAAATAAAAAAAAAAGCTCGGAAAACAGGAAAAGTACAACTCGTGTTCATTTTTATCATGTAAACGAGTAACAGATTAATGCCAATTTCCAGTGTTCCAGCTTTGCATATAGGCGCTGCGATTTTAAAAGGTATAGGGGAATAATTTTAAAATCGTAGCGCCATGCGGAATTTTTTGAAACCATTCTAAATCAGATACCACTTGACATTTACTAGTTAATAATAGCGAAAAGTGTATCAAAAAACGACAAAAAATAAATAATTGTTTGGGATTTTCTGATTTTGTGAAGTGACATTACTTGTAAACATCTAAAATACTACATTTTGTGATCTGGTTTTAAGTTATGGCGGTTTTCCATTGTCGATTATTTTAACTATATTGGGGGAAATAATAATTCCCGTGTTGTTTACCAAGGGGTAGAAATCTACAATGCTGGGCATATAATATTGTGTGTAGTCACTGAAAAAAACAGAGTTCATAAAGATTTATGCTTTATGCCTACAAACTTGTGCATTACAAACCCACACACAATAACAGGAATTTTCAAGATATGCGATAATAAATACAAAATTGAAAATATTTTTTGTAGTCACTATCATTAAAATGTAATGAGCAAACTTTGATATAAGGGCTCACTTTTTTTCCAATTTTTAAATTGTTTATCTAAACATCGCGTCGATTCCTAACCTCTTGCTTTCCCAATTTTGTTTCGAACCGTACGGTGTCTGATATTAGTGGAAACAAATGAAACGATATTTCCGGGTTTCTTCTTTGCAATGAATTGCACATAGGCACACAACAATATGTATTATACATTTTTCAATGATTATAATAAAACTTTAAAAACAAACTTCATACAAAACCAATACACAAAGCGAAATGTTATCTGATGTACACAAGTTCATGAAACGCTCACCAGATGGTAGGGTGCTTAGCTGCAAATCCCTATATGGATTTTAAGTCAGTATGAGCAATCCGTGCTAATCACAGTAAACAAATAAATTTGATGGTTACCTACTAAAAACGAATATATATCCGCACGGCATGCTACATACTGAAAGCAGTAAAATTATTTTTATGTAATTTTGCTGAATAAGCAATTTTAACCAACTGTGGAAAAAGTTTTGTTTCTGGAATGAATATGAATGATGGGATGGATTGTGATTTGTATCTCGATAATGAAGAGATTGATATTAAAACAGAATATGAGGTTACTGATGAATATGAAGTGAAGAACACATCCGAATGGGAAAATGGTCAGTAACGAGCATATTTACAACTAACGTATACATCATTTACAATGTCAAAATTATAAATTAATATTGCCAATTAATTTGAACGTGGAAATTAATATCAGGCATGATTTAAACAAAAAATTAAATTTAAGACACTGTTATTTAGCATTGTACTGGTAAAATTCTATCGATATCTACATTATCGATCGATATTTAATACCAGTTTATATGTTTTCAACGAACAGTTGGGCTTGGGTCACCGGTCCGACAAAAAAAAAAAGAAATTAAGTTGGGAACACTGAAATTTTTGCCAACTGTAATGAGAAGTTACTAGTTACTAGAAGTTATCCCTATTACACGATAACAATAATGAAATTATTGATTTTATTATAATTTTCGTTCCATAAAATTCCAATATAGTACTCTTATAACACATATAACATCATTCTATTTCCTACAGTAGTACTACTATATTTTTAACGATTGCCTTCAAATAAATAATAAATTTTAGTTCTACAGATTTTGCCTCTACAATGTTGATAAAAGTGACCACTAGATAAAAGTAAAATGTTTTTCCACTTTTTTTTTTGTAATATTGTCGTAAAGCACGCAAAATAGCGCGTACTACAAATTAAAATCTGTTTTTATTATACACTAATTTATGATTAAATACTTTAATTGAACATATAAGTAAGAACATATTGATCTATGAAATACGTTTCTATTATTGTAAAGCGAATAGTACTTAGAATTTGAGAGAAAACAAATATATAGATTATTAATATAGCTTAAGAAAAACATTAAACTGAGGGAGATCAAAAGTGTTAGAGGCCAAGAATAAATACGCCAATAATAATTCGAAATAAATATCTCGAATATTAAAGACATTTAATTAAAAAAACGCCTTACATAATAACTGATATTTTTAAATCTGATATATCAGTAGAATATAATTTTACCTACGAAAACCTAGTCTACAAGATATGCATGGAAATTTAGAACATTTGACTCTTTAACTGATTTATTTTTGCAATGAATTTGTAATCAGTGATTCTTAAACTCTGGTCCGCGGGTAAAGGCCTTTAAGTGATTAAATTTGTTTTATATTGGAACTAGAAACTGTACAACTGCGGATTGGATGTACCTGAATGATATTAATTATAAAAAGGAAATTAGGAAATATGTAAATCCATTATATTTAAAATAACATACATACAGAGACTTGAAAAAGAGGATAGTGAGACAACTATAGTCTCCATATAAATTATATCTAACCAGAACTGTAAAATAATGATTATTTTTGTAATCAACTATTTGTGGAAAACCATTACTCATATAACCGCAATCAGAAATTTGATTGAAATTACCTAAATAAACAGAATACAAAATTCTTGATACGATTAGAAATATTCAAAAAGTAATCCAATCTTTCCAAAACTATGTTAAAATTTGGAATTTTTCATATTCTCAAAATATTTAGGTCTACGGCCAACATCGCTCTTAATTTTCGCTTCCCTTGAAATAAAACATTCATAAATAATAATCACTTTACACTTTATTATTCTAAAAAAACATTAACTTTTTCTTACATTAATCTTCACAAAATATTACAATGTAAATAAAAATATATTTAACATACAGGTTTATTATTTGAAAACATTTATCGTACGTATATGCAGGTCGTATATATATTCAAAATAATAAACCAGTTAGATAAAAAAAAAAAAAAAAAATACTAAATAATCTGACGAGAAAAAAAAAATTAACTATAGTTGTAGCCCTAATTATTTTAATAATCATCATACAATTTGTTGATTTTTAAAAATTGTTGATGTGGTCATTTGCCAAAAGTAGAAACTAAGTGAAATCTTTTTCTGTACCTGTTATCCTACTATTCATTTTAACAACCAGTATGGAAGTATTTCAATATTTTAAGAACTGATATGCTCGTACCGGTTGAATATCGTCACTGCATAAATTTAAGTATTTATTATAATATATATAGTTTAACACATTGGTATGCGAATTTTTGTGACTGAATGTCATAACAATGTTTATTTAATATATATATATATATATATATATATATATTTCGTATAAGACATAACAACCAAGAATAATTACATTTTATGGTAACAAATTCACATTGAAATAAAATACATAAATACAATAAAGGAAATAAATAAATAAAAACAAAATGAAAATAAATAAGATAAAATAATATAAAATAATATAAAATAAAATAAATAATAAAATCAATAAATAAATAAAATGCAATTACAGTAGATTTAGGTTACAGTGCTATATCTAGATTAATCAACCATTCGGCAGCGGAGGGTGTGAGCATATATAGGTCTTCATCGCTCCCAGTGAAGCGGTATAAAGGGCATTCTTTAACAATGTGTTGTATTGTTTGTATCGAAGCTCCACATTGGCACTTAGGGTCTTGTATATAGCCCCATTTATGCAACATATCCGCACATAGGGCGTGTCCTGTCCGAATTTTATTTAATCTACACCAGAAGCGGCGAGGTAAATTAAAGCCTGCTGGTTTTTCAAGTGGTGTAAGATATTGTGTTGCAGTTTGGGGGGCGGTATTTTGCCACTCTTGCATCCAAGTCTCTTGCAGGTTGAAATTGTCCCTTAGTGTGGCATATGGAGCCTTTCTTGATTTTAATCTATTCCTAGGTAAATTATGTAGATCATCATGGATAGGCAACTTCTGCTCTCTGTTTTCATTAATGCCTGCCATTAGATTTGTTAATGCTTGCTGACGACGTAAATGTGGTGGGGCTATGTGGCTCAGGATTGGCAAGTATTCTTTGGGAGTAGATTTGACGGTTCCTGATATCATACGCATAGTATTGTTCAGTTGGGTATCTATCCTCTGTATGTGTGAGCTATTTAGCCATATAGGAGAACAATAGTCCGCAGCTGAATATACTAAGGCTAAACTAGCTGTTCGTATTGTATCCGCAGTGGCTCCCCAACTTGAACCAGCTAATTTTTGTATGATATTATTCCTGGTCTGGATTTTAGCAGCTGCCGATACTAAGTGCTGCTTATATGTCAGTGACCGGTCGAGAGTAACTCCTAAGTATCTTGGATGTGGATTATGGTTCAACACTCGACCATCAAAGTGGACTGAAAGTGTTTTTCTTGCTTCTCTGTTGTTTAGATGGAAACTGGATACTTCTGTTTTTGCCGGATTTGGACATAATCTCCACTTTTGGAAGTATTCGTTTAAAGTGGCTAAGTCTTCAGTAAGTTTTTCTTCGGCTGTTCTGAAGTCATCGCTTTGAAAAGCTAAAGCTATGTCGTCGGCGTACATAAATTTCCGGGAGTTGGTCTTGGGTATATCATGACAGTATAAGTTAAACAACAGAGGTGCAAGAACGGAACCCTGAGGCAGACCATTATTTAAATGTCTGAGTCTACTAGATTCTCCATGTAGCTGTACCCGAAAAAGTCTGTCAGTAAGCATATTACTTATAACATTGAATATTTTGGCACACGGGATTACTTTAATAAGTTTATAGAGAAGTCCTTTTCTCCACAAGGTATCATAGGCTGCAGTTAGGTCAATAAAAACTGTCGAAGTTTTGAGTTTTTTCTGAAACCCACACTCTATATGTGTTGTTAACGCTAAGACTTGGTCTGCACAACTGCGTTTCGCTCTAAATCCAGCTTGCTCAGGTGGAATTATTTCAGAGATTGTTAGCGCGATTCGGTTGTGGATAAGTCGTTCAAAGACTTTATACGCTACACATAGAAGGGCAATCGGTCTGTAACTGGTGACTTCGTTAGCAAGCTTTCCAGGTTTCAGTATAGCAAGAATGTTAGCTCTCTTAAAGGCGGATGGCAGTACTCCAGTATCCAGTATGTTAGAATAGAAGTCAGCAAGCCACTGTTTGGTTATAGATCCACAGTGCTTCAGGAATTCGGGAAATATGTTGTCTACCCCTGCAGATTTTCCTGATCTAGTTTTGGATATCGCTTCTTCTACTTCCTCCAACTGAAAACTGGAGGAGAACTTGTTATTTGCTGTTGTCGATTTGACCGATTGTGTTAATTCCTTTTGGACGATTCTGGTATGTGTTTTGTGTGGGCGAACCCACAAAAGTGATACGATCCTGCTGGCTAATTTATTTACTTCTATGGCTGGGCTAGGTTTTGGTAAAAATGAGGCTCCTCCAAGTCGTCTTAATAAGCTCCAAGCCTTTCTGCTCGAATGCGTGAAGTTGGTGTTTTCCATTAGTACGTGCCATTTGTCCGTACAAGCTTTATCGAGACTTTGGAGGAGTTCCTTGGCTATTTTAGGGTCGTTATTGTGATTATATTCCAGAAGTAACCTCGTGCTTTCTTCGTTCCAGCATGGAATATAATGCTTGCGATACCCTCGAGAAATACATTTCTTTGCAGTGTTTATGATTAACTTCACAAATTCATCATAGTTCTTGCTAATAGGTGGAATATGGGCAATGTTTTCATCGAGAGTTTTACTAATCTTGTCCCAGTTCGCTCAGTTGAAGTTCCACCGTGGCTTTGGAAGAGATTTGATCAAAGGGATTTTTATTCCAATTTCACAAATGGCTGGTCTATGCTGACTATTTGGGAAGGCTTGGTCGATACTCCTACTTATTGTTAAAGGGTTATGTTCTTCATCCTTTGTTACAAAGCATAGGTCAGGTGAATAATCTTGTCGCCATCTAGCTGAATGAAAGGTGCTTCTGTCTTTGGGGTCGAACACAAGGTAAAGATTTTGACATTCCATCCAGTTCGTGAGCTTGATGCCATTGTTATCAGAGACTGGGTATTTCCATGAAGTGTGGTGGCTGTTAAAATCTCCAGCATAAATTGCTGGGTGTGGATATTGAGGTAAAACGTGAGTTTGCCAATCAACTAGTGGAGGTTTACATATGTTACTTATATGTAGATCTCCCAGTTTAATAGTTATTTCAGATATCCCTAGATTGTTCTGGCAAGAAACTATTGCAGCGTCTTTAAGGTCTTTTTGTATGTAAGTTGCTATACCATGTTTACGATGGTTAACTGATGCTATCATGTGATAACCGTGTATGCGAGCCCTTGTTGATAGATGTTCAGATTGACAGTGGGTTTCTTGGATAAGGACCACATCTATTTTGTTATCCTTTAAAACTTTTGCCATATAATCACATTTGCTTCTACTGATTCCTTCAATATTGCATTGCCAGATGCGGACTGAGGGCCCTATATTTTTGGTCATTTGATTGCCATGGCAGCGATTTAAATTATGTCTATGAGACATCGTATAGTAATGAAGATGATAATAATAATAATAGGTTGGTGTCTTGTTTGCTCTGTTCAATTAGGGGACCCAGGAGGCACGTGCAGCGCGAGGCCACGGACGTGAACAGACTTACCTCCGTTTACATATAAGGACGACACATAAAAAGACACATAGTTGAGGAACATTGACAAGCATGAAGTTGTGGAGTCTGAGTGCGCGCGAGTAAAGAAATAAATAAAAATAACGAAAATAATAAAAATAGCTAAATATGTTAAATTATGATATAAATAAAATAGAGAAATAAATATCAAGTAATGTTACGAACATTTGGTGGACATGTTTGTTAGGTTCTAAAGATAGAATAACTTTATATTTATAGTGAAATTTTATGAAATTTAATAAAAATGAATATTTTAATATATTAAAATTACTCACATATGTAGTCGGTGGTAAAAGGGATATCCTGGCACTTAAGAGAAATAAAATTAAGTACAAGAACCATACTAAATTAACACTATTTCTTTAGCCGACTTAAAACATGACCACACCTATTCCGGCGGCACTCAAACTCAATAATAATTTAAAATAAAAATACGCCGTTAACCTGCCAAAATTAAGGTAAGCTTAGAATTGCAATAAGGCGTTTAATTTAATTTAATTTATTTAATTTAATTTATTGAGGAATAGGGGATACAACAGACTTTAAAGTCCCAAAAGTGTCCCTACATTAAGTATACATAATAGTATCTACACATGTAGAAAAAAATGAAATAAAACAAAATAAATATATATATATATATATATATATATATACATAAAATATCAACAATATGCAAGAAATATATATTAAGAATAACAAAATAATAAGGTATATGCAAATAAATACTTTTAAATTAAATAAAACAAAAAAAGAAAACAAATAAAAAGGAAAATATATATGTATACATTCAATGTATACACACATATATAAAAAAAAATATGTAACCAAATTTTACAAAGTGTCGCAAATCAGTTTTCGAAAATTGCCAAAACTCATATAAAAGATGTCAGACAAATTATTTCTTAGTAGTAATTGGTTATAAAGAGTGACCATTCGATTCAGTGAACTCATCCTACAAGATTCCGTTCTAGCAGCATTTTCCCGAAACAAATAATATCTCATTCTCATTCCAGGGGGTGGAACTTTGATATAAATATCAGATAGGATGAGTGAACAATTTACGCCACCGTTCCATATATTATGTAGAAATAATAAACTACGAATATCACGCCTATCTTTAAGAGATCTAATAGAATATCGCTCTAATATTGTTTTAGATGATTCATACATAGGGTAAAAACCTGTAGTTCTGTATTCAACACTACGTAAAAATTTAGTCTGGACAACCTCTAACAACTTAATATATTTATTCTGAAACGGTGACCAAATCACACACGCATATTCCAACCTGCTACGTACCAATGCGTTAAATAAAATAATGTATGTTCGAGCTTGCCTGAAGTCTCTCGCCATTCTAAGTATAAAACCTGATGTTTTAAAACAGTCACGTACAGATGTCACTATATGACTGTTGAAATTTAACTGACAATCAAAAATGACACCAAGATCTTTTATCGTATCTGTTCTTACAATTACAGTGTCACCCATTTCATATTCGAATTTAATTGATGTTCGACTTTTAGTAAATGACATTACTTTACATTTCGATGCATTAAACTGTAAACCTGAGTCACTGCTCCAACGCAATAGCATTTTTAGGTCCTGTTCTAGATCATGGCAATCTGAAACATTTTTAATCTGCTTATATAGTTTAATGTCATCCGCAAATAATAGACAACTACCATGAGTTATTTGTTGTGGAACATGATTCGAGCCTTGTGGTACTCCAGATGGTGTTGAGTACTGACGTGACTGAGAGCCCGCGTATTCTACATACTGAAATCTTTGCGTCAGGTATGAGATAAACCAATTACAGGTATGACGAGAGACACCGTTTGAGCTCAAACTATTCACTAAAAGTTTATGCGGGACTTTATCAAATGCCTTACTCATATCCAAGTAGATAACATCTGTTTGATGACCTTGATCTATAATATTTGATATAAAATTAGTTACAATCAGAAGGTTAGTCTCTGTAGATTTTTTTGGTAAAAATCCATGTTGACATTCAGAGATATTAGGTGAAACATGATGGAATAAATGCCTGTACATAATTTGTTCTATAACTTTGGCAGGAGAAGAAAGGATGGAAACAGGTCTGTAATTTCTAAGTAACCTTTTACACCCGATTTATGTATGGGACAGACTCGCGAGATTTTCCACCTATCAGGAAAAACATTACTTGATAGAGATTTATTAAACAATATCCACAAAGGCACAGCTAAAACATCCATACAACCCTTAATAAAATAAGGAGGTATAAGGTCAGGTCCACATGATCGCTTTGGGGCTAATTTCTTTATGGACCACTCTACATCTTCATTTGAAATACTATCGAGATGAAATATGTCTAAACTAGTACCAATAATATGGGCGTCGGCGTATAAATCCGCATCTGCCTGGACAGGGTCAAATACTGACGAAAAATATTCACCGAAGCCATTTGATATTTCATTATTGTTGAAGTTTATTATTTTTATCGTCAATAAAGTGACTACTTATTTCCGTTTTTTTTTGTTTTTTTGTAAAACTCCAAAAGGTTTTAGGGTCATTACAAATATTGTTTTCCATATCAACCATATACTCAATATGTTTCACTTTAATCAGATGTTTTAAATCTTTACGCGCCTGTCTAAACATACCGAGATGATACTTAAAGTCACCAGACCCGGACTTATATTTTTTAAAATGATATTTTTTTTTATTTTTAAAAATTTTCATTTTCGGAGTAAATAATCGATTATAATTATTTTTATGGTGAGGTATTTTGGGAACATGTCGATCTAATACTGTGTAGATGCGGCTATAGAATTCATCCACTGCCTCATTAACATTCATATAATCATTTAACACCGACCAGTTAATTTTACTTAACTCCCTATAAATTAATTCAAAGTTGGCTCTTTTATAATTATATGAATTCTGATGGCAAACTGGTTGCTTACAAAAATATACATTGCAATCTATAACAATGAAAAGTGCGGGGTGGTGACCATCTTCCTGCAATAGTGGATCCGTTTCCCTGTCAATTGTTACATTTTGAAGATTAGTCAGTACCAAATCAAGAGTCCGCGAATTATTATTTTTTATTTCATTTTTGCTTTCCAAATTATATATACTTATAAAATTATTTAATTCAATAATCTTTTTATCATTAGTGTTAACACTTGACAGGGAATCTTCCCCGCTGATTGTTGGAATATTAAAGTCTCCGACAATAAAGATTTTTGCTCCATTTAATTCAGGATATGTATCTAATAAATCGAAAAAAGATTTATAATATTCTACACTGTTATTAGGTGGTATATAAACACATCAAAAAATAAATGATTGAACATTGTTAAAAACCTTAATTATTAGAAATTCTTAAGTTTACGAAAACTCTACCGGTAGATACCGGGAACATCAACTGCGTTCGAAAACAAATTCGGTGAACGTGTATAAGCATGTAGCTCTCTACCGACCAGTAGGTTTACTGGGGAAGATTTACTATACCCCACTCAATATAACCTTATTCTAGCTAAACTATTCTAACATAACTAGTATTCTGGCTAAAGCCTAGCCTAACCTAACCTTTTTAAGGATTATTTAAGCCTTCTGTATAGAGGCAGCACATAAGGTTATGTTCAGTGGGGTATAGTAAAGATTGTCCGATATACCATATCCACCGGTAGAGTTTTCGTAAACGCCTAGTGATTTGGCCAAGATACACTTTAGGTATGCATATTTATATATAAAAAGAATGCTGTTTGGATAGCAGGATCACCAGACCTGTATCTTTTTCACTATTGTAAATTTCAGTAAATTTACACTATTGTTTATGTGAGTTATGTGCAAGTGCAGCACAACACCAGCAGGACAGCCGATCCAAACTGCTACGTCAGCAGCATCATTAGAAGTATTATAAAAATGAATGTTAGAAGATAATAATCAGAAGTTGTTTGTTGTTAGAATACATGACAGAAATATAGACACGTAAACGTAATACAATGAAATATAATTTTAACTCGTCGAATAAAATTTAACTTTTTTTAAAAACTCAAACTCGATTTCCGATCATAGATTTGGCGCGGTCGGAAGGATACCCGAGATCGATTATTACGCGAGATTATCAATGAATCAACAATTTATCGAGTACCAAAAAACAGTTAGGTCAACAGAAGTTTGAAGAAATTAAACGGAATTCGACCAAGACCTGGGGAACATCTAACATCGATCGACCCTATGGCACAGTAGGTTAAGAACACCTGGGGAAACATCCAAACATCGACAGGAACCTAAAGGCACTAGAATCCTTTACAACCCTTTGCTAACCCTTTTTACACAGAAAAAGCATTAAAATAAGCAACGAAGACAGAAACAAAATTAGACTTAATTAGCTGTAATAAATTATATAAATACTCCTATAAGTTCCAAAACTAGGCGTTGTCTTAACATACGATTGTCCGCAGCACATTCGTGTATTACTACTTGCCTACACGACGGCAATTAAATCTATAAATTAATAAAGAATGGGATCGGAACACAAGTCAAACTGTTTGCAGTGTAATAATGAGATAAATACTGAAAAGGAAATAAAATGTCATGCTTGCAAAAGATTTATACACTCAACATGTTCGACACTTACTAGAGCTGAAATTTAATGTCTAAAATCACCTAGAAGAAAACTGTGTTTCATATGCGAGAGATGTAAGTATTATAACGGGGACGCTATAAATAAATTGCAGCAATTGGTGTTTGATCTACAAGTAGAAATAAAGTCCTTAAAAGTGTAACAAATTTAAACGCGCTGAACGCCATTTTTGTAACGATAAAAAAAAAATGATGGGTAATAAATTCAATCAAAATCAACAATAACTAAAATGATCAAGTAGATGTTAGTTGATCTGGCAAGTAAAGCGTTATCCAAAATATGAGGTTCCACCAAAAACGCATTCACTAGACCGGTTAGCGACTAGCTCGGTAAAGTTAGAGATTCTATTCTCAAGGACTGGGAGATGAAATTTTAACAGTCTATATTTATTTATAAGGGCGCCATAAGTTTAGATTGACGTCACTAAACCGGAGATAAACTTAAATCTTTTTCTAGTAGAAGTAGTTCTTACCAATTATCCCCAAATCGAGATTAATACATTGTGACTCAATAGGACTAACAAGCAATACTCGACAAATATGATATAAAGTAATCTTTATTAAAGAGTATCGTACATCATAAATTTTCATAAAAAAAATAAAGAAAATGTGATATTTAATAAATGAACTTGAAGTTAAACAGATTAGGCTTTCCAGAGTGGAAAGTCTAAACACACGAATACTGAATCAATTCACAAATAATACAATAACTATTAATCAATATTGTCAAACAATTCGAGACCACATCTCGATCTATCTAAATAATGTGGTAACAAAATTGTCAAATAATAAGACCGGAGTCTTAACTTAAACTACATCAGATCAATTCTGAACTTAAATTCTAATCGAAATATCTAATGACCCAAAAATAACAAACAAAGTTTAACCGTCATTACGACAAGTGAAATGGTACAATTCCTAACCAATAGGCTGTTTTAACTGTGATGCCGGAACGTAAGCATACAAGTACTATTATCTACGACGAAGGTTCATAAAATGAGACCTTTATTTACACCCTAGCCGCTCGGCTAATTTAACCGCACGCCGGGATGCGAAACGCACAGGTCGCAATGGTAGGTACCAAATCGTAACAAACAATCCACGATTGTGTCCAAACAAAACGTTTACGAATCGAAATCAAAACAAATATTCGAAACGTCAAATCAAAATAGCACGTAACCCAAAGGTACGGCTCGCAAATCAAAACTATCCTTTCGGATGTATCCCTGATATAAAAGTGGTCGCTTGGGGAGAGAACGGATGCAATATCCCGTAACTGAACGATACACAGTAACGTCAGACTACCTCCTTCCCCAAATGAACAATAATATATCTCCACTACTCTAAACCACGGACAACAAATGTACAAATAAAACCGAAATCGTACTAACACGAACCGAAATGTAACTCAAATTTCACTGACAAAATGGCTCTACGACAGTATTTGGAGAGACCAACCTTAATTACTCTTAAATTAGAACCTGAGAGCTCTCTTACATAGATCTATTTAGAAAGTTAAGGTCTTTTGAACGTGGCAACAAACAAATCACAAACAAATTAACTCGTTTACATTAAATAAACACAAATACACGCCAAAAACGTGTGTCACAAGTTCTATAACCACGTACAAAGGAGCTTATAACTTTCGATAAACACTTATCTGCATACAAGTCGTCTTCTAGACAACGATTTTACACAAAATATAACTACGGTTGAGTCTTCCAGATGCTCCAGTGAAACATTGCCTGATGTACATGCAACACGAAGGAACTTCCTGTCCGCTAGCCCCAAAATAACTCCAAAGGAATAATATTTCGTCTCCCAGACGAACAACGGCTCTATAAATGCTTTTCACGTATTCGGCAGGGTACAATAACAGTTTCCAAATGATCCTACCGGTCCCAAAATGCTACAAAATCAACGAAAACAACTGATAACCATGTGCTATATCTTGAAAATGAAAAACTTACGCGTTTAGATGTAACACGCCTTCAATATGACAAAATGCTTATGTCAGTCGATGGAAGAACTATTTCTCGATCAATTTATGCCTTTTAGTTGAATTAAATCCGGCCAGTTGAAGGGATGATATAAGATAAGATCGAACGTCGACCGCTCCAATCGATGACTAAACACAAGTGCCATTTTGTTTCTAAGCAATCTATTTTATCGATCCAAAGATCGGTTAGTTCACACGTTCTACATAGATGGCAGCACTAGTATCAATATTCAAAATATAGGAATATTGTGTTACGAAATAATTTACGTAACAAAAGATGCAAATAACATCAATATGAGCAACAATCAACCAATAGATCCTGAAATACTCATCAACGAAATTGAGGAGAGGCAGTTGCGTGCTCGTAACGTAATAATACTCAACATAGAGGAACCTGTAGAAAATAGCGTCAATGACCGAATTGAATCCGATATAAGGGAAACTAAAAAAATTCTGAATGATATCGAGTTACCAGATCCAATATTCAAATGTATAAGAATTGGCAGATATATTCCGTATAAAAGAAGACCCATAAAGATAATTTTTAATAACAATGCTACAGCCTTACATGTTCTTAAAAATAAAAGTAATATAAAAAACAAAGATGTCCGGGTATTCTCTGAGCAAACTAAAATGCAAAGGCAATATTTCTTAAAGGTTAAACAGGAACTTTCAGACATGTTCGCAAATGGTATACATGATAAAATAATAAAATATATTAATAACGTGCCAACAATAGTGGATACGCATAAAATTTATATGTCCTTAAAACTACATTATTTTGATAGGTTAATGTTAGTTATGTCACCTAACAAAACAAAAATCACATTTTAATTAATATTATAGCCAAATTTTTTAATTAAAATATTGTAAATTTGAAATAAGCCTACCACGGCGCGAAGAGCTACAACATAATCTTTACACGTGTGTATATTGTATTGTTCGATAGTTTTGTATTTGTTTTTAAACAATTTTTCACGCATTTATTATTAAAATGGCAGATAAAGATTTTGTTAGGGCTCAGAGTGATAATTTACCCAACATTGATGCTTTTATGCTCATGGAATATATGAAAAATAATTAATGCTACAGTGCTGAAGAAATACGTGGTACAAATTTCGCCTTTTCTGTTGTTTTTCGCCATCAGGTAATGATATAAATTGTTTTTTTGAATTTCTAGTTGAACTATTTGTGCACATCGGTACTAAACAATATTTTCGACTGTGTTTCGAAGTAGTGGGGCCTGGATCTTCCATATTTTATATATTTTAATATAAAATTTAATTCGGTAAACATGTATAAATTGTTTTTATAGAATTAAACTTTATTTTAATTAAAATCACTCTAACTTTACATAACCTATAAAAGTTATACAAACAAATAAGTTCACAACAGACTGTGTACGCTGGGTAAACTAGTAGTGTCATGCGTCAGTTAGAAGGGGTATGACGTCACACGTCGTTTTCGCGCGCTACATACATTTATGATTTTTTTAAGCCATCAAATTAAAAAAAAAATAAAATAAAAACTGTTTTTTATGTTTATATGCAACAAGAGGAATATAATAAAAAAAATTAAAAAAATCATGCCTTTCCCCTATTGTGAATAAACCAAAAAACTAATAAAGTGCATAAACGTAAACAATTTTAACATCCTATACACTAATATCCAAAGTCTTACTGCACATAAAGACTTATTAGTTGATTTTGTATCTAAAACTAAACCGTCAATAATATTATTAAGTGAAACTAGAACTTTATCATAGTTTACAGATGCTGAACTGAGTATAAATAATTACATGTGCCTAAGATGCGACTCTACTTCTAGAAGAACGGGCGGGGTTTTGTGTTACATAAAAAATAACATTAAATGCCTAAACTTTAAAATCCACACTTGTGAAGGTAATTGGTGGTGTTTGATGTTCAACATAAAAGTGGCTAACGAAAAATGGTGTATTGGTGTCGTGTACCGTTCCCCAAGTGCAAGTGTGCCCCCCTTCCTTCAAGTTCTTGAAGATTGGTTAGAACTTTACTCGACAGGTGGAAAACGCATCATACTAGTTGGTGATTTTAATTTTGATTTTTTTGAAAACACTTTCTATGTAAACAAATTAAAGAACATGTACAAAATGTATGGTGTAGACCAGCGTTTCTCAACAGGGGGGCCGCGGCACGCTGGGGGGGGGGGGGGCGTGAAGGCTTCGTCGGGGGGCCGCGAAGTCATACAAGATCGGAACATGAAAATATAATAAAAATGCACTCAATCTTGCAAGATATAAATTTAATTCATATTTATAAATACGAGTATCTTACATTTATATTTATAAAAATATACCTTTCATAACATAAATAAAATAAATATTCTATTTATTTTTATACATAATATACTTATTTTGACAACTAATTTAAACTACAGGCTATTTCAAACGTTTAAGTTGTCACTAGCTAACTTTATAATGAGTAAATGGGCTTTTACTAAAAAAAAATGATGGAAAGCTTCATTTAATCGTTAAAAATTACTAGATTTGAAAATCTAGTTTCGCTTTAACCAAAGAAACAGACTATAAGTAGACTATATCAAGGTCAAATAAATTGTATGTGTCGGTTGATGGGTTTCTTTGACAATGGTTCGCGTTGGAGGTACTTCAAGTATTTTCAAGTTGTAATTTGGAGTAGGTACGACTTGAAATTGCAATATTTTTTATTATATATTTTTTTAATTTCTCCCCGAGCTACAGATAACTCAATAGTAAGGATGCGAATGTGTCTAAATTAAAATGGAAGGCACTTTGAACACTTGTAAATAAAAATACTTTACTTTCAAGTCGTTGTAAGGAATATAATCGTAATTTAAAAATATCAGTTTTTGTCAACCGTAAAAGATATTAAAAAGGTATTTAAGTAAAAGTTGTTGAAAAGCTCTATCCAAAGATATCTAATATGACATACGTTCCCATTTATAAATTCGAAATCGTCCTTAATATCCTGTACTTCAATACTACCATTCTATTTTGTGGATAAATTTTAGTTCAAAATTTTTCCCAACCTGCTCGCATGTCGCCTTTTCGAAATCGCCTTTAAGAAAAAACTCGTGTTCTCGTTATCTTGATATACCATAATATAGGGGGGCCGCAGACAATATTTACACAATTTCGGGGGGTCCCAGGCCAGAAAAGGTTGAGAAACACTGGTGTAGACCAAATTGTTTCAGAACCTACTAGAGTAACAGATACTTCTAGTACATTGATTGATTATGTAATAACTAACTCTAGCTATATTTCTGCAAATGTAATTAAAAATATGAAAATATCTGATCATTCGTGTGTAAATATTAGTTGTAAAAAATTGATTGACATTAACTCAAATCAAAAAGTATTGAAAAACTATACACAATTAAATGAAAAAAATTTACAAGAAATTAATAATAAATTAATAGAAATTAACTGGCCATTAGAATCAACAAATGTTAGCTATATTTTAGAAAATTTAACCTCTAATGTGAAAAATGTCCTTAATACTGTTGCACCGATTAAAACAATTGAAATATACCAGAATGATTTGGCATGGATTGATGTAGAAATAAAAAGAATCATGCAACAAAGAAATGATGCCTATCTTGATTTTATACATGCAAATAATACTAGTAAAACAGATAAATGGGTAGAATATAAAAAAATTAGAAATAAGGTGGGTAATTTGTTAAAAAGTAAAAAAGAAAAATATTATGAAAATAAAATTGATAAAATGAAACATAATTCTGATATGGCGTACACTAAAGCAAATTTTAGGTAACAACAAAATCAAAACAATTGTAAATAAAGATATTTTGTTTCCTATTGCAAGCAGCAATTTGTTTGCAACTAGTTCGAATAATCAAGATAAGGCAGACAACTTCAACAAATACTTTGTTTCAAGCATTTGTGAAATAGTAAATAGCATTCCGAATGTCACAACTATAAAAGCAACTGATTATCTTAAAAATATTCATGTGACTTCCACATTAAATTCATTTGAAAAATTAAATATGAATGAACTGAAAGAAACAGTAGGTAATCTTGATAATAAATGTAAAGAATTTGATATATTAAATGGTAAAATTATAAAAAATATATTTCAAGTAATTGGTCATGTTATTTTGCATTTTATAAACACATCCCTAGAAAAAGGTAAATTTCCCAACGAGCTCAAAACTAGTACGGCAACACCAATTCCAAAAATTAAAGACACTAATAAAGCATCAGAGTTTAGACCAATAAATACTTTGCCATGCATTGAAAAAATATTGGAAACAGCCGCCTACAATCAGCTAAATAAATATTTCAATGAAAATAAGCTCATTTATAGTAATCAGTCGGGATTTAGATCTGGTTACTCCTGTGAGACAGCGCTACAGTTAACTATTACGGAATGGAAAAAGTCTGTAGATGAGAAGAGGTTCGTAATTGTTGTTTTCTTGGATCTGAAACGCGCCTTCGAAACTGTTGATAGGGATATATTAAGAGATAAACTTAAAGCATACGGTATTGGTGGAACAGTTTTTGACTGGTTCGACGATTACTTATCGAATAGACTGCAATTAACGTCCTGTCTAACGATTTTGGCTGTCCACAAGGATGTGTACTTGCTCCCTGGTTATTTTTAATTTATATTAATGACATTCAGTATGCCATGGAATGCGACTTACTAAACTTATTTCCAGATGATGCATGCTTAGCAGTTAATAGTAACAATGTACATGAAGCATTAGCTCGTATGCAAATACAGCTTAATAAAGTAGAACAATATTTCAAATGTAATAAATTAAAACTTAATGCAAAAAAAAATCAAAGCAATGATAATTACGACTAAACATAAGCTAACTCAAATTGATATCTCTTCATTCAAATTAGAAATGGATGGAGAAAATATTGAATTTGTTACAGAAATTAAATATCTTGGTTTAATGCTGCACTCTTGCTTAACATTTAAAAGTCATTTTGATTATATACATAAAAAAATATCAAAGAAATTATATTTTTTCTCTCGAGTATCGAAGCACCTAACATGTTAGGCAAGATCCATACTCTTCAAATCAATAATTCAACCACATTTTGATTACTGCGCTACTGTACTGTATTTACTTAATAGCTCTAGTATTGAGGCCCTGCAAAAGCTTCAGAACAGAGGCATGAGAATTGTTCTTGGGTGTGGAAGACCAACACCCATTCGCATAATGCTCAACACATTAAATTTAGATAATGTGACAGATAAAATTATTCAGGGGGAATCAAATTACTTAAGTGACTTTATAACATACAACTATGAAGTACATAATTATAACACTCGCGCTAAGAATAATATCTACGCATATAAAAAAAACGAACTTAAATATAAATACAAACTCATTATTTATTAAAGGATGCCGAGAATATAATTCTTTATCAGAATATATAAAAATGTCGGGAAATATAAAAAAATTTAAATACAATGTTGGGCCCGCTAGGCGCCCCAATTTTCCAATCCTTTAATTTTATTTTATTTTAGTGTAAAAACACAGTTCCTGTGAAATTATCTATGATTTAGGCGAGCTAGGACCATCTACAAATTATTTATTGCACTTTTATGCAAATCTAATGCATTAGTTGACCGTATTTTACAGGTCACTGATTGCTCATTAATTAATTAACCTGTTCGTTGTGATAACGGTTTTTGACCGCATGGTTTTTATAACCTAAAACCAGTGTTTTTCTTCTCGGCTATATATGCCGCGTTCTTTTCGGATTTACGACCCCAAATAACAGTGATTATTTAAACCGCGTTTGTCAGATTTACGACCTGACAAATTATATTCAGTGCAATTTTAAAATCTTTGTGTGAAAACCAGATCAGCTGATTCATCTCCAGACGAGATATCTGTATCCAAGGAAGGTCTGACCGTCTACCAGAATCCAGCTAAGTGTCTAGCACTGTAGTTTATTCCTTTATTATATGAGAATTTATATTTATATGAAAATATCTTTGAATTTTGTTTATATGAGAATATTGTTTACTCTGGAGTAAGTTCATTCCGAACTCACTTCATTTCCAGGTTTCATTTTATAATTGTTGTTAAATTCTTTAGTACAGCCTTCAGCTAATATAATTTAGTAACAATAATTTTGCATATTATTGTTAATTTGCAAGTATTAATGTTCTAACATTCATTTATTGTAGTTCATTTACATGTGCCTTCAGCTGATATTTCTTTATTGTTAGTGCAATATCCATTTATTTGTTCCAAATTTATTACTAGTTCTTATTAATATTGCACTAAAGCTTGGTTTTCACCACAATACCTTTATATTTATATCTACTGTTTGTTATAAGGTTTTGTTCAGTATATTATTATTTGTATTGTGTCCGACAAAGTACACTGGCCAGTTTACATTGCACCGTATCTTGCTAGGTGTACTTTACATCCAGTGAGTTGAGTCCACGATATTTTTGTGTTAGGTTTATCGTCGGTAGGAGTCATCGAGGGAAACATCGAGTATTGGCTCCACCTTTCACCTTATTTGTGGGCCTGGACTTTAACCCTTCTCTCCCCAGCGAGGGCTACCACTCCTTTGTGCTAGTCTCCTAGATCAGCCTCTAGGAGCAGAAAAGTTAAAATCCCCCCTCTTTCCTTAAGGTTGAAACCGGTTACTCAACTCACTGCGCGTACGTCCACAATACGATATACCACTCCATTTACCGGCGCGCTGCGTTACCAAAATTTAATCGGTCCTTCGAGTTTAAAAATCGTCGACCACTGTGTAACGCTGTCTTGACCTACGGTTACGACCAATCGTAGGCGGGCGCTACATACAATATATACAATTATTTCAAAAATTGCACTTAACTCTTTTGGTCGGAAATATTTAATTGAAGATTAACTACTTAATTACATTTATATGTGAACTTATCTTAGTTATGTCAATTTATATATACAAACTTTTTTGTTGTGTTTTTTTGATTTTTGTTTCTTTTTTTTTCAATTATAATATAAATGTAAACACTGTTATATATATATATATATATATATATATATATATGTGTGTGTATATCATTTAATGACTAAATATGTATTATATTGATAGTTTTCAATAAATAAATAAATCAAAAATGAAATAAAATAATTGTGACAATATAAACGTTTTAAATAGAATTAAAATGAAACATGATCAACCTACGGATCATGTACTGAATATAATTTGTTAAATTTGTATTTATTTTGTCTTGTAGGTTATTGTTCTTCCTTGTTTTCCATGGCCAATTACTCATAATTGCCTACTTTAATTGAAATACATCATTAAATGTACAATAAGCAAGATATTCTCATATTTTTTTCAATATCCCTAGACTTTTTCGATGTGTGTAGTTTAATATACTTGGAAATCGATTACAACACTTCCCTTTGCCGTGTCCTGTTTCGGATATATATAAATATATATTTGAATGTTATTTTGATACCATCTGCGGCTTTATTATTCATCACAACTGATTGCTCCCGTCTCTTTATAGATTGTTTTCGTATATGTCGAACCAGACGCCTCTTTGTTAAATATTAAATACCCTATTACATTTTTCATATTCGAAAGAATTTTTTGTAGAATGTGTTGGTTAGTGACTGTTTTCTTACATTAATTACACATCACATCTGAGTGTTTCTTTCGAGAATGTAATAGTTTGTGTCTCTTGAGACTTGATGACCGTGAAAAAACTTTATCACACTGATCACATTTAAATGGTTTCTCTCCCGAATGTACTCGTTTGTGTCTAATAAGATGTGATGACTGTGAAAATGCTTTGTCACACTGATCACATTTGAATGGTTTCTCTCCCGAATGTACTCGTTTGTGACTAACGAGACTTGAAGACACTGAAAAAGCTTTATTACACTGGTCACATTTAAAAGGTTTCTCCCCAGAATGCAATCGTTTGTGAGTAATGAGATTTGATGTCTCTGAAAACGCTTTATCACACTGATCACATTTGAAACGTTTCTCTCCAAAATGTACTACTCCTTTGTGTCTTTTGAGATTTGATGACTGTGAAAACGCTTTACCACATTGATCACATTTAAATGGTTTCTCTCCATAATGTAATCGTTTGTGAGCAATGAGATTTGCTAACAGTGAAAAAACTTTATCACATTGACCACATTTAAATGGTTTCTCTCCCGTATGTAATCGTTTGTGTCTAATAAGATTTGATGACTGTGAAAATGCTTTGTCACACTGATCACATTTGAAAGGTTTCTCTCTCGAATGTACTCGTTTGTGACTAACGAGACTTGAAGACACTGAAAATGTTTTATTACACTGGTCACATTTAAAAGGTTTCTCTCCAGAATGTACTCGTTTGTGACTAATGAGATTTGTTAACTGTGAAAATGCTTTACTACACTGATTACATTTAAATGGTTTCTCTCCATAATGGCTTCGTCTGTGAACAATGAGATTTGGTAACTGTGAAAAGACTTTATCACACTGAACACATTTGAATGGTTTCTCTCCAGAATGTACTCGTTTGTGAATAAGAAGATCTGATTTTTGTGAAAATAATTTATCACAATGCTCACATTTGAATGATTTTTCGCCAGAATGTATTTTCCTGTGTCTAATGAGATCTGATGACGCTAAAAATGCTTTACTACACTGATCACATTTGAATGGTTTTTCTCCAGAATGTACTCTTTTGTGTTTAATGAGATTTGAAGATATTGAAAATGATTTATCACACTGACCACATTTAAAAGGTTTCTCTCCAGAATGTACTCGTTTGTGAATAAGAAGATCTGATTTTAGTGAAAATAATTTATCACACTGCTCACATTTGAATGAATTCTCGCCAGAATGTATTTTCCTGTGTCTAATGAGATTTGATGACGCTGAAAATGTTTTATCACACTGATCACATTTGAAAGGTTTCTCTCCAGAATGTACTCGTTTGTGAATAACGAGTTGTGATGACTGTTTATATGATTTATCACAATGATCACATTTGAATAGTTTCTCTCCAGAATGTTTTCGTTGGTGAATCACGAGATTTGAAGACACTGTAAATGCTTTATCACACTGATCACATTTGAAGGGTTTAACTCCAGAATGTATTCTTTTATGAATAACAAGACTTCCAGACACTGTAAATGCTCTATCACACTGATCACATTTGAATGGTTTCTCTCCAGAATGTTTCCGTTGGTGAATAATGAGATTTGAAGACACTGTAAATGTTTTATCACACTGCTCACATTTGAATGGTTTCTCTCTAGAATGTATTCTTTTGTGAATAATGAGATGTGCTAGTTGTGTACATGCCTTATTACACTGGTCACATTTAAAAGGTTTCTCTCCAGAATGTAATCGTTTGTGAGTAATGAGATTTGTTAACTGAGAAAACGCTTTATCACACTGATCACATTTGTAACGTTTCTCTCCCGAATGTACAAGTTTGTGACAAACAAGACCTGAAGACGCTGTAAATGCTTTATTACACTGGTCACATTTAAAAAGTTTCTCTCCAGAATGTAATCGTTTGTGACTAACGAGACTTGAAGACGCTGTGAATGCTTTATCACACTGATCACATTTGAATGGTTTCTCTCTAGAATGTGTTTTCCTGTGTATGATAAGATGTGATGACTTTGTTGTGGGTTGTTTACACTTGTTAATGGCCGACGACTCCCAACTCTCGTCTGATTCACTCGAAGATGTTCCACGGGCTGCAAACAATTTTTCATTTATAGACCGGGAGCTCATGACAGTTTTTGGTCTCCGATTTCATACAGAATGCCTTTTGGAGGAGAGAATATTTACCCTTTGACAACAAAAAAGGGATGGTACTAAACCCCTGCACGCTTTCCGGTCATAGGGAAAATTGCATTTCCACTTATACACAAAATTTTTGTGCTTTTCTCTGATTTAATATTGCTTTCCCTTTTGTCAAAAGAAAGTTATAACAAATTTAAAGTCTTTTAAATATATGCATGCGATTCGGAGGGTCCCAAAGGGCTCAAACGGTCATGTGATCTTGTAATAAAAAAATATGATTTTCCGCGTTTTCATACAGCATGTCTATAATTAAAAGACTATAAATTAGTTATAACTTTCTTTTGACAAAAGGCAACCAATATTAAATCAGAGAAAAACACAAAAATTTTGTGCAAGTGGAAATGCAATTTTCCCTATGACCGGAAAGCGTGCAGGTGTTTAGTACCATCCCTTTTTTGTTGTCACAGGGTAAATATTCTCTCCTCCAAAAGGCATGCTGTATGAAATCGGAGACCAAAAATGTCATGAGCTCCCGGTCTATTATTATTGAAATATAAATGAAAATAATATAAGCTATTGCTGCATGTGGCTATACAGGATTTTTGGGGAAATGTTTAAGTATATATATGAAAGGTTCCGGTTCCGGGTAAATCCGGGTACTTATATTTTGACTAACTCGGTTCCTATTTCAATTCAGTTGTCCTATTTCGGGATAGCCGGTTTTGATTTATTTTTTCTGCTTCATCCACTACCCGGTCCGGATTCTCGATTTCGAATATTCGGTTTTAGGCTCGGGTATTCGAAATCGGGTAAAACCAGAACCGATTATTTTAAAAGAGCCAGTTCCGGTTCCAACATGGTCACTTTCTGACTAGTTTTTAACGCACTAGTTTTTAACCAAATATTAAGAAAGTTATTAAGACGCGATTAAAATACGAGATCGAAAGTAAATGTAAGAGTAGTAAAAGATGTAACAAATGTTAAAAATCATATCTAAATAACTTTTTTATATTGTATTTAATCCCAGAGTGCCCTTATAATATCTTAAAGAAAAATACCATTTTTATGGTTCAGACTAAAATAATACAGTTGTTCCATTTAAAATGTTTTTTTTTTTTAAATACTCATTAATTTCATGTATGAATGTATTTCCTATTTAATATTCTAAAGTGTAAAGCAAAATACTTCATCTTTCCAAATTTAACCTCCTTCGTACATTTTATGATAAAGAAGTAAGCTATGCTTACACAGTTTCCAGAACCACCCTATGTTGTTTTTGAGGTTTCGTGGAGCAACATGGGATAATAACTGATTCTCAAGAACCTTGATAGTAATTTTATCAGACATTATAGAATAACAAAACAATCGATTTTAGATAAAAGAAATTTTTAAAATAAGTTATAAATAGTGTTCAGTGTCGCCATTCGATCAGCTCTATATACAGCTACTGAAATAGGAGCAGCTCCATCAGGGAGCAACATAACATCAAACTCGCACGGTCGCGGCTACACTGGCATGTTATAGGGCCATTAAGGGTAAAATTATAGCAAATTATGTCGCTTGAGTTCAGCTAGAATTGAAGTCGTATCAAGACCTAGTCTGAGAGTTTGTGATAAGTCGATGTCAATGAAATCATTCATTGGATTAGTTATAATAAAGTATTACTACATTTAGCAAACTATTAGCAATTATACTCCTGTGCATATATTCAGGAAATGGAAATTGGGAATACCAGTATTGGAAGTTTACAACTAACACAATAATAATGAATTAATGACTGACCTGTATCTTGTCCAGCTGCACTCTCCGCATATTCACTGTCATCGCCACATTCAGACTTGATGTCGATCGCCTCATTGATAATGATATTAGTGTTGTAGTTATACCGGGAAAGGTCGTCACTAGGTGATATCATATATGTTTTCCGAGTATTGCGACCCTCTGAAATATAAAAACTCGTAGTTACTATTACTATATTTATGTTTTCAATATAAATAATTTATTAGTCCACTCGCAATAGGGAAATTTTCAAATTAAACTTATTATAAAATTAATTATTATATTAAAATAATTGTTGCGCCAGCTCAGGAGCGTATTACATTTTATTTTCTGAAAATATATTCGTATTTTAAATAAAAAATGTTTAAGACCACTGAAAATACATCTGCATATTTTATCCGAGAACCGTAATTTTTGGTGTCTAAACAGTACACTCATCATTATTTTTTTTTATACCGCGCTTCACACCGTATCTCGTATTTTGAAGATTTTTTAAATTCTTATAAAAGTTATACTGTCAACTTCAGTGTATTTTTTTATTAGAATTACATCAGCATACGTTAATTTACCTTACATTTTTGAATTATCATACATTTTTAATATATTAATTACCGTAATAGTGTATATTTTTTACTGCGAAATACAGTTAACAATGGGTTTCTTTACTACAAAATTACAGTGAATGCAATTATTACATTTTGTTAAGTTTAACCTGCAGTTTCGCACTGCAAAATTTACTAAAGTAAATTCTCGAAGCCCAGTTATTTTATAATTGTCTCCCGATGTGCAATAAGCCCTTAAAGAACCTGCCAATTCTAGAAATTTACCGTAAGAACATAGGAGATATTATATTTAGAGACCTGTAACCACAACCATTCTGAAATTTGATTGAGGTAATATAATTCCATATGCACCAATCTGTGGCCAATCAATTGTCTGAACAAAAATGATCTCAATGTTATATGACATTTTCCATAAATTTTTATTATAAGAATTTCACATTCAATAAATAATATATCTATGGGTTTCATTTTTCTCGAGCGATGTCGTAACTCGTCGCTACCTAGATGAACGCGTTAATACCTGCTCGGTTTTCAACGTTTTTAATTTTTCTTTTATTAGAATTTAAATCAATATTATTTTGTTATTAATTTATTTAAAAAAAACTATATATATTGTTTAAATTTGACTTAACTCTTTATTAAATTTTTATTCTGGGGAGTTTAATTCAGTTTACCGATATTAATTGTTGCATATTGCAACAATTAGATTTGATTTGTTTGATTTTACAATTCTGCAATTAATAGTTTGCAATTTTCAAGTGTATTTTGATGATAATTTTCTATTATTCCTGGCAACGCTATACAATTTATTAACCTTAATACTCTTTGTAAATTTTTTCCAATATATTATCAATTCAGTAAATAGTTTTTTTACAGTTCTCCAAATTTAATGACAACGCATTTCGCACTGAAACCATTTACAATACAAGCCCAGTTACAATATTAACATCATCTCGAAATAACACCAGGGCACACCGAGTCTTTACCAATCGACTCAACTTGGTGCATTTCCTCGTCTTTTGTATCGATGTTATCCGAACCGTACACGCGCTCTCGCCTTAACAACTTAGTCCTTCGTAATCACCGCGCGAAGTCGCCTCTTGTGTGTCGTCGTCTAGACTCCTACCCTACCTAGGCTAGGAGAGGGCGCCACAATAATAATTTATCAATAAGAATTAATTATTTCGTTATAATAAATATTATATACAAGGTGTCTCAAAAGAAATTTTATATTTAGTGGATCGATTAAAAAAAAAGTAAGCCGTATATAGAAAAAATGTTTATTAATTATTAAAATACACTTTTTGTGGATTTATTTCTTAAAAATAATATCGTCTAAATGTAGACCCTCGCGTTCTCGGCACTCATTTAATCGAACAGTAAAATTACTTATGACGTCTAGGCAGGTGAACTCAGGGATGGCTGCCATTTCGTGACGGATATTTTCTTTCAAATGCGCCAGTGAAGTCGGTTTATTGGCGTAAACTTTAGATTTAAGATAACCCCATAGGAAAAAGTCCATAGGGGTTAAATCTGGACTGCGTGGAGGCCAATTTATGTCACCTCGTTGAAAATCGCTCAATCACCTGATTTACGAAATTAAGCCTCTGACTGTCATCTTGGGGCTTTAATTCTTGCACCAATTGAATTTTGTAGGGGTACAGCTTTAGGTTTTTGTGCATAATGCGATGTAATGATGATCTATGCACATTTAAAGCACTTGCGCGCTTCCGAATTGAAAGGTTCGGGTCGTCACGAACAGACTGATTAACATTCTCCGCGTTTTCTACCGTTCTTGATGACCTAGGTCGCCCGGATTTTGATTTATCCAGCGTTGTACCAGTCTCTTCAAACTTTTTAACCCAATATCGAATGAGAGGAATGCTTGGCGCATCATTTAAGTGGCGAAAACCTCGAATACTGCAGAAATTTCTACGCGCTACAGTCGCCGAATCACCGTTTTTGTAAAACTCTCGCACGCATAACGCGCGGTCTGCTCCCGAGAAACGCTCCATAGCGACTGCATTCGCAAGAGCCAGGCTACCGATTGACATAACCCCCGCGCCCCTCGGATACGTTGCGTTCACGCAGTAAGCTAAATAAATATAAAATTTCTTTTGAGACACCTTGTATTATAAATGTTCAAGACCATATCTCCGAGTAATATTCGTACTAAATGTTACGATCATCTGAGTCGCAAACTTAATTGAAATTACCGCCTCAGGTAATTTCCAATTAATATACATTTTTCTTGCGTTTGGTAGTACGAACCTTTACCAAAAGGAATTATTCTGCTAACGCACGGCAGTAAACTCTTGATCTGCAAGAGGAACACAAAAAAAAACACGTTACGTTCTACCGCGTCAAGATTTAGACTCAACAGTTATTGCTTGATCAACGGGAACAAAATTTATGAAACAGTCCGTATAAATAAGGCCACTAATTTTGTTTTATAAAGCTTATTCGGTCAGATTCAATAACCGGTGAGGTAGATCTACTGACCTGTGTCTGAGACAGCTGTACTTGCAAGCATACTATCTTCACATTCACTGCTGTCCACAGGTTCAGACTTAACGTCAGTCTTTTCTTCGCTTTCATCATAAACGACAACTGTAACTACATCTGTGAGACCTGAAATAAACATTTCATAGTGAAACATAATCGAATATGTTTAATTTGAAATATATATTTTATTTGAGATGTTCGCTAAACATTGTCCAAATTCGTCTGATATCAACTGAACTGTAAAAATGAAATATGAGTTATTAACAGTATTAACAGTACTTATAATCCCCAGGGATCCGAAATTTCTTCTACAAAATGAACAATCGGAAATAAAATTAGAAACAACCTTCTTCTTCTTCCTGGGGATTTGTCAGTCGGGTTGACTTTTGGCCTCACTCACACAAGTCCTCCATCTTGATCTATTAATTGTCAAGTCTTTCCATGTGTCCTGTATATCAATCTAACAAGAATTGGTATGCAGTAAAAACCTTCATTACAAATTCCTACCTATCTATCTAATACGATATTTTTAACTGTAGAAAAAAATGTTGTAAAGATGTTTTTGAAAATTTGTACTTTTCTAAATATTTGTCTTTTTAGGATTTTGTAGGTATAACCCAAAAACCCTTGAACAATCATTTTGTCGTCTGTCTGTCTGTCTGTTCGGTAAAAATTGTAGCTAAACTGCTAAACTTAGAGAGTTGAAATTTGGAATGCTTATATAACTCTTTGACCCGCACGTAGGAAAAATACTATAACATCTAAAAAACATATCCCCCGAAAAATATAAACAAATATGTGCACATCAAAAAAAAAACTTTTTTTTTTAAATTCTGAGTAGCGTTCAAATGAAATCCCTTCGTACGTGGATTAACGACCAAAATTTTATTTTTGCAAAATAAAGTATTTTTATGCGATTTTTTCCAAAATTGTGAAAAAAATTTTTTTTTGTTCTACACGCCGTAGCCTAGCTGGCTCAAACTAAAAATCTGGAAAAATTCTAAGTAATGTAAATAAATCTTTATTTCCATACGAATTTTTACAAATTATTTGGAATAATCTATATACACAAGTCTACAATTAGAAAAACATTAAACATTAAAAGAAAGAAAATACATGCATACATACATACATACATGTCCACATACACATGCACATATAAGTAAATACATATACATACTTACAGCTACATACATATATAAAAATTTCACAAGAAAATACACCATCACATGTTATTTCAAGACACAAGCTTAGATAAATTTAAATTAAGGTAAATTAAAGTCGGGCAATGAGTTCGGTATATTTGAATAAAATTCCTTTACACTATTGGGCCCCATTGTAGAAATTATTTTATTAATATTGTTTTTGAACTGCTTTTTATTTTTACAATTTTTTAGTACTTCAGGAAGACTATTTAATAATTTAGCCCCTTGGATTAACGGCGATTTGCTAGTGAAGGTTAAATGGTGGGCTGGAATATGGAGGTTATAGTAACGGGTGTTATAATTATGAGAATTAGTTGAATTTAGAGCATCTTTGTTATCAAATATATGTAATAAGATTTGAAGTAGATATATACCAGGAACTGTCAGAATTTTATGCGTCTTAAAGAAGTTACGGCAAGAGTCCAACGGATGAAGTTTTAACATTGTACGAATGATACGTTTTTGAGTAATGAAAACATCCCTGGCCTTACTGCCAGCCCCCCAATGTATGATACCATATGTCGAACGTGAAAGAACATGAGTATTGTAAAATAGACGGAGATGAACACAATCTAGGACACATCCCTGAGCACTCTCACTTGATAGCATACAGCATTCAGTTTAGAGACCAATGAAGTACAGTGACTCTTCCAATTTAAATGTTCGTCCATTTCAAAACCCAAAAGTTTTATATTTTTAAACTCACTTATTATCTGATCATTATATATTAGTTAATCATTAATATTTTGTGAATTTCCGTAATTTAAGTTGAAACAGACAATTCCAGTTTTGCTGTAGTTCAAGTGAAGTTGGTTGGCATTGAACCAGGTTATTAAATCAGTTAATATTTCCTTACATAAAGATTTGGTGTCGTGAATATCTGACCCTTTTACCAAAAGAGAGGTATCATCAGCATATAGGACCGGTAAAACCATTTTATATTTTTCAAGGTATTTAGGTAAGTCATTCATAAACAAAATGAATAGATGGGGACCTAGTATGGAACCCTGTGGAACACCAAATGAATTATGTTCTACCTCCGATTTGAACTTTAGTGAGTCTTTCTGTGAAAGGTGTGTGAGCTCTACAAATTGGGAGCGGTCCGTAAGATATGACTGTAACAAATCTAGTACTGAACCGCGTATGCCATATTTTTCGAGTTTAAATAGTAAAATTTCATGACTTAAGCAATCAAATGCTCGACTGAGGTCGCAAAATATACCAATAGGGCAGTCGTTAGCCTCAATGGTACAACAAATTTCATTTAAAAATTCATTTATAGCAGTTAAGGTTGAGAATTTGCTACGAAAACCATGTTGTTGAGGAGTCAAAATGTTTTTAATAGTGATGTAACTTAGCAGTCTGTTATACATAATACATTCATAAATTTTAGCAAAGACTGAGCAAAGAGCAATGGGTCTAGAGTTTTTAACGTTAGTCTGCTCCACTTTTTTAAAACAGGATTTATTTTAACTCGCTTTAATATTGAGGGAAAATGCCTTTGAGCAAAAGAAATATTTATCAAATGGATTAATGGAGCAATAATATTGGGTAAACAGACTTTTAATATCATATCGGGAATTTCATCAGGACCACCGGACAGCTTATTTTTAAGTTTATTATTTAACAATGAGAGTAGTTCAAATTCGGTATAGGGTTCAAGAAACATACTGCTAGCGAAATAGATACCCGGACTACAATATAAACTCCGATCTTCCATTGACGATTTTAACTCTGCTAAATTTCTGCGGCTCATTAATAAAAAATTGGTTAAAAGAATTAGCAATTATAATAGGGTCAGTTTCTAGCGAGTTATCTTTACGGAGTGTAAGATTTTTGTGAAATTTAGATTTATTAGTTAGTTCTGAAACCACTCGCCAAGGCACTTTTGGTTTATTTTCAGTAATTGAGTCCTGTATTAACGACATATAGTATGTTTTCTTAGCTTTTTTGATTAAATTAATATATTCTTTCCTTTTAAGTTTATAGATAGCCTTAAACTGGGGATACCTTTGTTATATCAGATAAAGGTCTTTTAAATATACACTGGATAAAATAATTTTATTATCAATCCACGGATTTGTTTTAGATTTCTGTTTACATAATTTAAAAGGAAAACAGTCATTGAAATAATATGAGAATTGTTCATAAAATCTATTGAAAGCATTTTCAGCATTAGTAAGAGTTAATACTTCATCCCATTCCTCACTAACAAGACTTTGCTGAAAATAGTGTATATTAGACGCCGAGGAAATTCTTTTCCTAAAATTAACATTACTAGAGTTACGAACTGAATGAAATTTTGTATCAAATAGTACCACCCGGTGATCAGAATACCAAGTATCATGATCTGTACTAAAATCACTATGACCAATATTTGTAAAGATATGATCGAACATTGACTCAGTTGTTGCAGTGACTCTCGTAGGGGAGTCAACTTTCATTAAAAGTCCATATGACGAAAAAAGTTCCTTAAGTATGAAGAAATTGGTGTCATTATCAAGAGGATGGATCATAGTTAAAATCACCAGCAAAAATGAAGTTTTCTCCGGCTTTGTAAATATCATGAAGTAATGTATTCAAGTACTCAAAAAATATATCTGTATCACCTGTCGGAGACCGGTAAATAGTTATGAGATTTAACTTTTGTCTTGCCATAAATACCCAGACCAAACCACATACTTCAATATGTTTAGTCAAACAATATTTACTTAAATCTACATTATAGGTCGTTAATGAAACGTTGGACCATATTCCAACGCCACCACCTATGTACATTGGTGTGAACCGGAACAGGAATTTTTGATCAGATTATATTTCGGAAAATAACGCATTTTTTGTGTTTTTTGGTTGACGATTTACAAAAGTTATAGTTATGTAAAACACTAGACTAGAAGACTAATATGGTCTAATAGTTAGCATGCTTGCTAGCTACTCAGATTTCTAGGGTTCGCTCCCGGGAAAAGGAGACAATTTTTTTTGTTTTTTTTATTTTCATTTTTATTTTCTAAAATAGTATTTGTTGTCTTTAATTAAAGCATGCTCTTATAGTTCTTGAGATAGTAATGGTGAGCAATTTAAAATGAACACCCCGTATAAATATTAGCTGCAAATTTTGATGTATAAATTGTTACTAATTTCATTTCAGATTGCGAGCTTCGTATAAGAAACTTGTGAGAACTAATCTATTGTGCGCTCCCTAAGTGTAAGTTAGATGTAAATGTGCTCGTTACTGACCATTCTCCAATTCGGTGGTGTGCTCTGCTCCAGCCATCACTATATAGTCATCAGTGTCTGTGGAATCATCAGAATGCATATCAACGTCTGTCCCATCATTCATATTCACTCCTGGAACAATAATGAACTGTCATCCAAAAGTACTAGAACTAGTCTCTTTCTGTAAATTATGAAATAAGAAATAATCGATATTGTTAAAAGATTCACTTGATAATACCATTTCATGGCGAAACTTAAGTCGTGCTAATATTAAATAAAAGTGATATTTTGTATAGTAATTTAGTCTTTATTTATTTTAATATGGATTATGAGAAAATAACGGACAAAAACAATTTCCTATTTGATCTTATTAAAGTTTCAATTCATTGATATCTAGGAGCTACAGATAGCTCAAGAGTAAAGATGTGAAAATGTTTGTAAAAATTAAAATGGAAAGAACTCTCAACAATTGTAAATAAAAATATTTTACTTTCAAATCGTTATAAAGATTACTATTTTTATAAACAGTAAAGATATTAAAAAAATGTTTAAAAAAAATTTTTCATTTCAAAAGCTCTATCCAAAGATACCCAGCGCGACATATGAATCCATTAAAAAAATCAAATTTGTCCTTGACATCCTGTGCTTCCGCTTTGTTCCGGGTTATTTCAATACTACCATTCAATTCTTTGGGCAAACTTTGGTCATAATTTTTACTCACACGTCGCTTTTTCGAGAAAAATCCTGTTCCCTTTAACTGATACACCTTTATATATAAACGTGACTGGAAGTGAGAAAAAATATTCACAGATGGACCCAGTACAGCAGAGTTGGTATTGGAGGTGGGCCTTGGAAGAGTTTACAAAAGAGAATGGAGTGGGTTATTTATGGATATGAGATGGAGATCCTAAACATCTTCATGTATTTACATATAGAATAACTAGGGGATTTAGCCCACCTTCGACGGTGTTCACTCGGACATTATTCAGGTAGGTGGTATTCGTTTTATCCATAAATGTAACTAATAAAATTATAGATAAATTTAAAATCATTAGAATGCAGTAGCCACGATAAAAAGCTGATCCAAAGGCTCCTCCACCTGCGGCGGACTCGTGTCTATTCTAATGGATAGATTTTGTTCGTTTCATCTCCTTAATAATATTTAAATGGCAAAAATAACGGTGTTACGTAAAAGCAAAAACTAGTCCTAAGTGGCAAAAATTGGTCCAAAAAGGATCTTTCACCTGTGACCGACTAGTGTCTATTTCTAAGCATAGATTTAGTTCGTTGCATCACCTAAATAACATTTAAAGGTGAAAAATCATGATTTTTCTGAAAACCCAATACTAACTCTTATTGATAAAAACCGGTCCAAAAAAGCTCATTCACCTGCGGCGGACTCGTATTTGTTTCTAAGGATACACTTTGTTTGTTCATCTCGTGAATAATTTTAAAATCATAAAAATTACGATTTTACAGTAAAAAATATGACTGTCTATAAATAAATTTCTGGTGGAAAACATAAATTTATATTATTCACGCTCAAATTTTAATATAAAATAGTCATAATAAAAATTGTCATCGTTACAGGTGACGAAACTTGGATTTATTTATATGAACCGGAAACTAAGCAACAATCCACTGTTTGCGTCTTCCAAGATGATCCGAAACCCACAAAAGTTGTTCGTTCATGAAGCCCTTCCAAGAAAATGATCGCTTGTTTTTTCGGTTGTACTGGACATTCGCAACCATTCCTTTAGAGGATCGGAGAACAGTAAGTGCTGAATGGTATACAACAATTTGAGACAAAATCAGGATAAACAACCAAAAACGTCGCTTCATTCTTCATCAGGACAATGCAAGCTCCCACACAGCACGTCAAATAATTGGTTATTTGAAGGAGAAATATATCATGTCTCATTGCCCGTATTCACCTGATTTATCCCCCAACGACTTTTTTGTTTGTTCCCCAATGTCAAACAAATAATGCATGGACAGCGATTTTCATCACCTCAAGAAGCTGTTCAAGCCTTCGAAAATCATGTTTTTGAGATACCAATTTCAGAGTGGAAAAAATGTTTCGAGAATTGGTTTGAACGCATGCAAAAGTGTATAAATTTTAAAGGCAAATAATTTGAAAAGCAATAAAATAGTTTGTTCAAAAAAAAAATTCGTTCTTAGTTTTTGTAAAAACTTAAAAGGTAGCCCTCGTACATAATGTATACATGCTGATGAAACTAAATTTTATGGTGCGAGTTATTCACGGATTTTCCTCCTTCGCAGGGAACCCAGGAACGTAACCCTCAAGAATGTCAAGGCTCGACTGTATTATTATGAATGTTATTAACGAATAAAAAAAAATATTAAATATGGATTGTTTAGACTTAAAATTATTAATTCAAGTAATTGTACTGAGGTTCAAGGCTATTCAAGAAATTCAAGATACAATTTCAAATTTCTGGAGATTCCAGGAAAACAAGGATGGTACATGCCATGTTTTGTATTTCTAAATGAAAATTTTAACATATTATTTCCTATGTTCAATAAAAAGTACATACGAGGTAAGTTTCCAATAGTGTGGTACAATACCTGTGCAAACAGCATTTTCTTCCCATTCCGCTTTAACTGTGTTACTGCCATTATAGTTTTCTTCCCATGCTTCATTGGTTGGCAATATGTGTGTACTGCTGCACTGATCTTCAGACTGCTCACACTTCAGCAACAACTGTTTTTGTTCTTCTTTAAAATCTGTCAGAGAAACACACAACTCCCCGCTAGTTCCAGAGACAGAGCTCAATTGTGATATGTAATTTATATATATTTGACTGTTTCGCAAGTATTGCTCACGAAATTTATAAGCGCCATCGACTTTACTGCAGCATTCTGCACAAATTTCTCCCTGATTCAACAACACTCTGGAGTTCTGAAAATAATTATTATTCTTTTATTCAAAAATTCCTGGCATTCAAATATTTCTTAACAGACCAACTATTCTGCGACAGGGCTCGTAGGTATTAGGTTTTTTCATAATGTAATTTCCAAGGGTTTATAATCATTCGGGTAATGGTGTATTTTAGAGGCGTTTATTACGCATACTGTTCTGCGCAGGGCCTTGGTCTAACGAAATTTATACACCGTTGCCAAGTGTAATTGTTATAATCTGTCACAAAGGTTTAAGGTTAGCGTGTGTTAGTAACTGTTTATCTAACTCGTGTACGTATATTATTGTTTATTATCTGTTTTTAAAAGAAGAAATTATTAAAATGGCTGGTAGAGGAAATCCTGCCCCTACAACAATAGTTGCAGCTAATGAAGTTTTGAATAACGAGCAAATAAGAGCAGAGATTTACACTATGGCCAGTAATGTCCATTTTGTAGAAAATATTGATGCCATCATGTGGCTTGCAAGGAGAAGCTTGCTTTGTAACTTCATGTGATGCAATCAGTGCAATTTATTGATGTCGTTTGTCCGCTATGGACAGTCAATTGATGGCTTTCGCTGGAGATGTAGTGACTGTGGAGTTGCAAGCAGTGTCCGTAGTAATTCTTACTTTATTACGTCAGGCACCTCTACCAGGAAGCACCTGCCCGTCCACCTCTCAGTGCCACTAAACACCCAATGGCCTTCAGCACTCAGCGCTCCCCGATGGTATTTCCGATGAAAATATTTACTTTCTTCAATCTTAACAATTTTTGCTGTGAAGTCATCATTTAAGCCGCCCATGGGTTCAGAATGTAAAATGAGATCGTGTTGGCAGACCTCACGGTTAAAAGAGCACCAATCGACAATAGTTCAGTGGTTGTTCGGGTTGAGACCTGCTTCTCGGCTCAAACGTTTGAAGTAAATCTTGTGACCACAAATATGTAATAGTGATCAGTTGGCGCAGTGTTAGATGGGACCCGTAAAAGTAAGAATTACTACGGACACTACTCGCAACCTCACAGTCACTACATTTTCAACGAAAGCCGTCAATTGCTTGTCCATACCGGACAAATGACATCAATACATTGCATTGGTTGCACCGCATGAAGTTACGAAGCAAGCCTCTCCTTGCAAGCCACTTGATTGTATCAATAATTTCCTCAAAATGGACATTACCAGCCATAGTGCAAGACTCTGCTCTTATTTGTTCATCGTTTAAAACTTCATAAGCTGCAATTATTGTTGTAGGGGCAGGAATTCCTCTATCAGCTATTTTAATAGGTTTTTCTTTTATAAAAGCCAATACATACACGAGTTAGACAGTAAGACACACTAATTTTAAACCTTTGTGACATATGTTAATAAAAGCACGTGGAAAAGTGATTTATTGTGATAAACTAATGGGGTGGGCCCTTTTACAGTCTGCATCCATCTCAACACTGTAAAAAAACATGTAAAATTAATATAAATTCAATGCTAATTTGAATTTTGTATTCTCGTATTCCCGCTCACGCTCTGATTGGTCAGAAGTTACGAGACCTCATTTTGGGTACAGATGACTTTTTCTATCTACAATTTGTATTTTACTGAGTTATTCTAAAAATTTCCGTTTGTTAGCATTTCCTTGAAACGTTTTTTTTAAATTAAAATTTATTCCTAACCTGTATTATTTATTTTATTACCTAATAATTTTTAATCTCAGCTCGATCGGTAATACAGATCTTCCACTGTTGGTTTTATCAACATTACACTTGGCAACGGTGTACGAATTTCGTTAGACCAAAGCCCTGCGCAGAACAGTATGCGTAATAAACGCCTCTAAAATACACCATTACCATCATTCGACCCAAGTATGGAATTTGTAAGAGTGTGATAAATATACTCTTAACTTACGTTTGATGATAACAAACTATTGGAAATAACTCTACGAACAGACCTAGTATTATTAAATGATTTAACTGCACATTTCTATTCCGATTGATGGGACTCATTAAACAATTCTAAAAAACATGCAACTAGAATGTTTCTAAACATCTCAGAATTAAATTAAAATTATATAAAGCAAAAAAAAAAATAAAAATAAAAACGAAATTCACTGAAAATAGGGCCACTCAAACGGAAATTAATAAATTTGAATTACATGGCTTTATAAAGTCTTTTTACGCGTTTCTAACTAGTTTTCAATACAACAAATTTCAAACACACGTGAACAATGAAATTAAATAGATGCTTACAGATTCCGGAAATAACAATAAAAGCCTGGAATAATAGGTAAAATATTCACTATTAGTAAAAAGTTTATGTAGATGTTTTTCATGATTGAGGCAAATACAACAAATATCTGTTAAAAAATACATTATAACTGCAGATTTATTTGGACAATATGTTTTGCTTTCCAAAGCAGTTAATCTCGTTTTAACTAGCATATATATTATGATCACTAAGTAGTAGTCCGTGCGAAGCAAACCAGTGCAACAAACGTCTAGGCTGACGTCACTGGTCATGTGACTTCAAGTCCTGGAGATACAACAAAGGTGTTTTCTATGCTTTATATTGTTATATTCTTTAATTTTACAGTGAATATATTATTATTGATTTTAATTATTTATTTATTGTTTAATTTATCGTTTTTTAATAACTATTGTTATCATGTAGATGGGCTGTGTTAGGCGCACATAGCCTTTGTTGCTGTGCGCCGACAATTTTAACTAACTAACTAACTACTTATTTAATAGATAATTTGCTCTAGTTGCCATCTACACGCAATAATAATTACTAGACAATTTATAATAAAAATATTTTATTTTTAAATAAATGTATTGTAAGGGGCGCGATTAAAAAGGGAGTAAAATACGGGGTAAGAGGAGAAAAAGTGTTGAAACAAGATGGCCGAGAGGTGTGTACGCAAAGATAAACAAATAATATTGAATACTGTGTAATATAATCAATTTAATAAACGTAATTGTATCTAGAGTGAGTTATTTACAGTGATTATCCTGACTAGGACCCTCACAGTATTTTTTTTTATTAAATAGTTCTAATTTGGTTCTAAAAAGAACAAAAATAACTGGCTCGTACTTAACTTTTTTATTTTAAATTAAAACAGGTAAGGAAAAAATCATCCCATAATAGAATTTCTTGCAAAAAATTACCCCTTGATTCTCAATGCACATCCCAAGAGAAAGATAAACAATTATGCATTTAACGAAAAAAATACCTGAAAAATAATTTTTATGGGATTTTCACAAAAAAGTGTACTCTTTTTAAAAAACTTTTGGTCCCAGTCCATTTCTCAGAAGTGTTGGTCTAAAAATCTGTAAAAAAATCTCAGTAATGTACATTGATAGAAACCAAAATACCAAAACCAAAATTTTTGTCAGATTAATTTTTTATTGTTGAAAAAATACATTTTTTTTAATAGAATAGAACTTTATCATTCTTGCCCTAAGGCTTCGAATCTTACATAATATTTTAAAATATATTAAAAATTTAGTTATGTATGTTTTAACATTTTGTTCACAAAAAATTACAGTTTCCTCGACCATTAAACAAAAAAAAAAAAAACAAAAACAACAAAAAACAACATATATAGATATTTTTTCCATCTTCTTTCTTTTATCATTTAATCTTCATTCTTTTTAACAGACATCTCATTATTTCTTCTCCTGATCCAAAGTCATCTAGTATTTCTGTCATACTTCTGCTCTCTTTTCCATTTTCGCATTCATAGAACAAATGCCACATTGTCTCTTCTTTTTCTTCGCATATTCTACATTTTTTTTTCTCATCCCTTTTCTATATTTTATTTTTTGTGCTTTCATTGCCACATCTAAATCTGGCAAATATTCTGATTCGTTCTGCTTTGGACTGCAGTAAATATCTTGGCTTATCAAGAGTGACAATGTGATGGTACATTGGAAAGTAAGTAGAGATTCTTATTCTGTCATGCTGTTCTTGACTCTGTGCATCTCTATCTCTATTTTCTAATTCGCTGATCACATTTTTACCTCTTTCTCGCATCATCTCTATGTAGATCGGGGAATGCCCATTTCTTTCATAATATTTTCTTCTTATTTATCTCCCATCTGGTCTTGTTTTGTAAATTCCTTTCTCTCTGTCTCATTTCCCGCCAACATTCTCTTAAACCTGTGTCTTTCTGAAAGTTTCTTAACCGCTCTTCATATCTCATTGCTATCTTGCCACTCTCTATTCTCATCTTGTCCCTTTTTGTTTCTTCCAAGAGTATATATGTTGGTGTGTTTCTGTCTACTCCTAAAATCCATCTCAGATATTTTTGATGTAGTCTTTCCATTTTATGTAGCTCCGTCCAACCCCAGATTTCCGCACCGTACATCATAATGGGTTTTACCAATCTGTCCTGATGGCCCTTGAAACGACGCTAAGTTCTATAGCACTAAATGTACCCGTTGTTGCTCAGAAGTGCGTGGGTCCGTGGTTCAAAAAGCTCAAATTCAAATCGTTCAATATATTCTCCAGGTGACGTCCCCGTCGATCGTTCCACACCGATCCCCAACACACATTTTTGGCGTTAAAATCGCCTAGTAGTATGAAGGGTGGTGGAAATTGATCGATGACATTCACGATATCTCGAATGTCAGTTCGAATACCAGGAGGAAGGTAGATAGAAAAAATCGTCATCTGGAGGGGAAGTGCAACACGAACTACTACGACCGTCACATGCTCACACCGTAAGGAAGTCCGGGCGAAACACGGAGTATCCTCGAGGAGAGAATGTGTCGGTTTCCTTGAAATTTGTTTCCTGTAGACAAACACACGAAGGCGCAAAATCTGACAATAAAACTGGCAGTTTTTCGTAGCGCTGTAATACACCGTTACAGTTCCACTGACTTAGCGGGCCGCTGATTTTTTTGGTGAGTTACTCCGCAACCTAATGATTTTTGCTTTACCATTAGGTTACGGGTCTACAGTAATTTTTTCTCCTACACTTTTATTTGGTAGTACAGGCATTTTCTGTCGCTTTTCGTTTTTGGAGAAGACTGTGGGCTCTTCTCCTTAGTTGGTGGGAAAAACTGAGGTTGAGTACGTTCCCCTGTTTATTTGGGGGATTTATTCAGACCCGATCCCCCTAGTTCTGGGGTCTGAATTTTGGTCTCCGGGACCAAAACCAACACATTTTCACTGCTAGCATTCGGCGCGACGGTTACTTGCTTCATACATATTGGATGAAACACTCTCTCTGTCTAAATCTGAACGCTTGTCATAATTTTTGCAGCTACTTGCGCGTAAGATTTCGCGAATGTAGCTAATTCACTTTCTTTATATTTCATCTTGGCATCGAAATATGGTATTCTATCTTCCGTTTTGATGACCTGGATAGCTTTCTCTTTTAGGTACGTTGGGCAGTGACGTGAAGTGGATGCATGAACACCTATACACTTCACGCAGTGTGCCGCGTTTGGACAGATTTCAACTTCATGTTGGTCCTGTTCGCAGTTGGCACAGATAGACTGTTTGTCACAACGACTAGAGGTGTGACCGTAACGCTGGTACGTCTAGCACCGCATCAGGTTGGGATAGTTGGGCCGAATGTTACACATGTTAAACCCAATTGATTCTGGGCACCGAGTGCCAGCGAAGGATACCACCATTGAGATTACCGGCCTACCGTTAGGGGATTACATTCAATGACACCTTGCGATGCCACTTCCTGCACGAACTCCTCCTCCGTAACGTAATCCAGGTCGCGGTCTGTTACAACGCCTTTTGTAACATTCAATGCTTTATGAGGTTGCACTGAAATACGATGTGCACCAAACACCTCGCATTTTCTTAGCGTCAACGAAGTCTCTGTCTCTGCCTCAATTAAGAGCGTACTTTCCGACATCTTACGTACTGTCTATTCCACTTGGACATATCGGTCGGGCAACAAAAAAAGGTGACATCTCCTTAAAAGACCCAACTTCCTCTTCAACCTTCACGACGAGAAATCGTGAAACAGGTGCACAATACTCAAACTTCTTGGCAGAAGGCCACATCCCTCATAGTATGACTGGGCATCACAACGAGGTCTCTTGTTTCCTTTTTTACGGAAGTTACTCTCAACTTTGGCGTTATTTAAAAAGTTTTGATCACTCCGGGTTGTCGCCATACCCGTATAAAAAGTTCCATCACCCTGCAAAGCCCACCCAGCAGGGAGCCCACACCAAGAACGATGACCGCAAACTGGCTAATTGCGCCACGCAGGGCAGGGTGACATAGCATTGAGGGAAGTAGTCACGGGCTGCTCCACCCGCTCGAGAACCAAGAGTAGCCAACACCTCTAACCTTGTAAGTTGCAGCCGCTCCCAAGAATCCTGATTACTTATCTAGTGGCACGGTATTACCCCGGCATCCACGATAAAGTAGTGGAGCCATTCTATCCATGAACTGTGACAACAGCCGATTGACTGAGCTGACCAGACCAAGTCTACCGTTTTTGCTCCACCGACCAGGATCCACTTCTCCAGCATTACGGGTCCCCACGCTCGGCAAACACATGGGTAGGAATTTAAGTGGGAGATAAAAGAGACAACAAAGAAGCCTATTCCCACAATCGGCTTCTCTGAACTGTCTCCTCCCAATTGATACGTAATTCAGGGTACGTGGGATCATCATGCCCAAAAGCTCGATATGGTCAAGTGTTGGGACCGTTATGAACTTCCCTTGTGGAATTCAGGGTACGCGGGATCATCATGCCCGAAAGCTCGACAATTAGCCTGGTGTTATAACCATTATCAACTTTCCTTGCAAGGTTCTCATGATTGGCTAACTGGGGACACTCTGTCTCTTGATTGGATGACAGGTGACACCCTCTCCCGTAATTAGCTAACAGGTGAAATCCTATCCCGTGATTCGCTGCGATGAAATTAAGATACGTTAAAATATAATACCAAATACACATACAAACAATTGAAATTTTTATATTATAAATCCATCATTGTTGACGGGTAATAACCTAGTCATATATATTTCTGTAAAAGCAAGACATGAGAGAGTATTTTGCAAAATTGGAAGGTAGAGATAGCTATTTCCAAAAAAAAAATAATATATAGACAATAATATATAGGTGGTGGCAGTTGATCGATTATGTTCACGACAACTCGGATGTCAGTTCAAAAACCAGGGGGAAGGAAGATAGAACAAATCGTCACCTGGAGGGGAAGTGCAACACGAACTGCTACGACCTGCAACTTAGTGTCAATGTCTACAGGGTCGTGGTATAATGTATCTCTAACGAGCATTGTCACGCCGTCACATGCTAATGCCCCCGTAAGGAAATCCGTGCGAAACACGGAGTATCCTCGAGGAGAGAATGTGTCGGTTGCCTTGAAGTTTGTTTCCTGTAGACAAACACAAGAAGGCGCAAAATCTAATAAAAGTCGCAGTTCTTCGTAGCGCTGAAATACATCATTACAGTTCCACTGGATTAGTGGGCCGCTCATTTCTGTTTAGGGGAGTTACCCGGCAACCTAATGATTTTTGGTTTACTCTTAGGTTGCGGGTCTAAAGCCATATTCTCGGCTACACTTTCATTTGGTAGTCCAGGTGTTTTGATGGACACACTGGACTCCTTTTTTGATTGTTTGGTCCTCACTGGTATCCAGTGAGAACCAACGGATCCCATATCAGTCTCCTTTTCAGGAGTGGATGATAAGGGCTTTGGAGAAGCGACTTTGGGTCGCTTCTCGTTTGTGGAGAAGACTATGGGGTCTTCTCCTTAGCTGGTGGGGAGAACTGAGGTTGAGTGCGTTCTCCTTTATGGGAGGGGGATTTATTCAGACCCGATCCCCTGGTTATGGGGTCTGAACACTGGTCTCATGTACCGATTCCGCCACCTTTTCCGTGTCAAACATTTTTGGCGCAGACGTCACTGACGCTTTAAGTGTCGGACGAAGCACTGACTCCGTCTGAGTCTGGACACTTGCTGTCTTCTTTGCAGCTACTTGTGCGAAGTGTTTCGCAAAAGTGACGCATAAAAAGTAGCATCGCATCGGGTTGGGATAGTAGGGGCGAACGTTACAAACGTTGCATCCCACCTTAACCGATGCTGGACACCTAGTACCAGCGAAAGATACCACCATAGAAATAGGCTTACCGTTTCGGGGGCTAAGTTTCCTACATTCAATGACACCTTGCGATGCCATTTCCTGCACAAACTCTTCCTCCGTAACATACGCAAGGTCACGGTCCGTAACGACGCCTCTAGAAGTATTCAAGTACTGCCTTATGTGGCTGTACTGAGATACGGTACTCGCCAAATTCTTCGCATTTCTGAAGCGTGGATGAGGCCTCAGTTTCTGCTTCAATTAATAATGTGCCATCCGACAGTTTTCTTACAGACCTAATACCAGTTGGACACGTTTTTCCCAGTGTTCGGAAAACAAAGAAGGGGAACATCTCTTTAAAAGATTTATCTTCTTCTTGCACCTTCACGACAAGAAAACGAGGCACTGGCGCACAAGACTCAACTGATCTGTCTACCTTCGAGGGAGAAGGCCTTACACATCCCTAATCGGATGACTGAGCATCACGACGAGGTGTCTTGTTTGATTTTTTATGGAGTTTATTCCCAACTTTGGCGGAATTTAAGAAATTTTTATTCCTCCGAGTAGTCGCCATACCCGTATATAAAGTTTCATCACCCTGCCATGCCCACCCACCAAGGAGTCCACACCGGGGACGTTGGCCGCAAATCGGCTCATTGCGCCAGGCATGTCAGGATGATATAGAATCGGGGGAAGTAGTCACGGGCAGCTCCACCCGCCCGAGAACCAAGAGTAGCCCACTCTCGAACTTTGCGCGCTGCAGCCGCTCCCCCAGACCCCTGAATACTTGTCTAGTGGCACAGCATTACCCTGTTACGTAATTTATTTTATATAAATTTACGTATATATTCTCTATTTTATAACCAATTATAGTGGTAAATAAATTGTATAGTGCGTTCGAAGGTGAGTTTGCAGTATAGCTCTTATGGAAAATGGGAGCGGTGTTGCCAAATGTTGTAAAAGTGTCAAATGTGTCAATTATAATAATATGAAAAACTCGTATGATTTACAAAAATCAACTCTTATAAAACTCAAAATAACAGTCAACAAAAACAAATGGCCGTTTGTAGAATACTGCGTCTTCACAGATCAGCGCATTTTAGAGCTGGCAACGTCGACAAGCAAGAAAAGGATAGTGTCATTGTGTAAACCCATTAGAGAGTATGAAAAAGAACTACTCCATATGTCCTGTACTGCATACTCACCTTCGAACGGAGTATAGTTCGGTAGAAAGCATCTATTGGCAAAATTTGGAACTATACATTTTTTGTTTAAATCGCGAATTTAACTGTACTTTGCTTATGGGAAGCCATTTGCAATTCTTTTTACGCCTGACCTTTGCACAAGCTGGACGTATAGAACAGTATCTGTTATCATCCTTTGAAAATGTGCTTGACGATTTCTGTAGTCGTATTGTCTATTCGCGGAGAGCGTATAGAGAGACTTCTGGATATTTTCCCTTGATTTATATTGATGAGGATACATCGAGTATTCCTCCACTCGAAAGGTTATTAACCTACCATGGTCACTTAGGTATTTAGTCTTAATAACTAGTTAATTCGCACCAGCGCGGGTAGACTCTTTTTCTTTCTCCTTCCTCTTCTTCTCTTCAGTGCGAGGGCTTACCTTTTCCTGTCGTTGAATCTGTTGTTATTCGAAAGCCTGACCACGACATGTTTGTGAGTAAAATATTTGAAATGTGTTAAGTAGGTTACAATGTTAGGTTCCGTTATTTAGATATAACTAGTTTTGAATTTGTTACAATAGTTGTAGTTAAGTTGTAAAATCATTCTCGCCGTCACTTCTGTGAAGAGATGTTATAGAATAGTTGTAGTCAAGTTGTAAAATTACTTTCGCCGATAGTCTGGTGAAGAAATGTTATTGGAATTAAATTAATTAGTTATAATAATTGATGAGTTTTATTGAAGTATTGGGTGAGTCAACATTCCTTCTTTCTTTCCTTAGGAACCTACATGCGAACCGACATCTTTGCGACTTTCTGGAAAATAGTTCAGGATTTCTACTGAACAAACTGGCGGTAACCCTAAATTCTGTGGCGCCCCATGATTCCCTATTTTTGGCTGTTTATTTTGCAGATGCATCCCAGCCCCTAGAGATTAGTCTCATACCTACCAGCTAGCCGATTTGTTTGTTTCCAGAAGCCGTACAGACGTTGCATTCACTGCATCTGATAGAGTATTTGTTTTGTATATTTAAACGTAGTCAGTTACAGCCATTCTTGTATTTATGGTATTTTTGAATTCTCATTTAAATTTTGTTACAATTTGGCACACCGTGCAGCTTTCAAAATTGTAATCAGTCAATTAGTTATATATATATATATATATATATATATATATATATATATATATATATATATATATATTATATAACAACACCAGCATCCACGATGTAGTAGTGGAGCCTAGGGTTGTACATCGAAGGCAAAACATCGATGTTTAACATCGATGTATCGGAAACATCGATGTTTTATTAATATTAAAAAAAGCTATTTATTTATATTATATAGGTTTTATTTAATAATGTAAAGATAAAATACGAAAAAATTAACACATAATTCACAAAAAGCATTTATTAGATTTTGAAATAGAAATATTCCTTTTTAATAGTAATTAATTTCACATTAATATTATTATACCCAATATAATAATCCTAATTTGTACCTACAGTCTATTCCAAACGATTAGGCGGAACTAACCACAATTTTCATTTTTGTAATTTGTCAAAAGCTTCAATCAATCGGTAAAAGTAACTAGAATTGAAAATCTAGTTCCGCCTAAACCAAAGGAACAGACTTTACAATTTTTACATTTCTAAAATGAAATATTGGATTTTATTACAATACTAATATAGTAATCTTAATGTTAATTTTATATTATTTAACATAAAAATAACACTGTCATACACAATTATTTTTATACTTTTTTAAGTTGAAATAAAGTCTGTTCCTTTGGTTTAGGCGGAACTAGATTTTCAATTCTAGTTACTTTTACCGATTAATTGAAGCTTTTGATCATTTTGTTCAGGAAAAGTCAACTTCAATATATAAAAAAATAGCTAATGACAACTTACAAAAATCCAGGGATTGGAAGAATAACAACTGGGAAAGTGTCAACAAGACTCAAAAAGAAAAAGTGTGTCGGCGTCGTTGGTAGTTCGCATTGTTTGCAAAAATTAGAAGTTTCTTCTTATTTTTTCGTATTCTGCTAACTGCTAAGAAGAATAAAAACTACCACTATTAGTATTATTATATCACAATAGATGACGCTTATATTTTGTGTACTAATTTTAATAAAAATTAAATTTTTAAGATTCCAGCGCCTCTAGCGGTAGTTTGTGAATTTCAAAGTTTAAACATCAACATCGGTAGCAGACATCGATGTTTTATCGATACTATCGCCAGCTGACCATCGATGGTAAAAACATCGATGTTTTTAAAACAAACATCGATGTTTCCGATACATCGATGTTTTTTTCCCATCCCTAGTGGAGCCACTCTATTCATGAACTATGACATCAGCCGATTGACTGAGCTGACCAAACTCAGCTTCTCGTTTTACCGAATCCGAGACCAAAGAAGGCGTGTTGGGATCGTACTGTCCGCGGGCAGCAGTCTCCCTCAACCAACCAGGATCCACTTCTTCGGCGTTACGGGTCTCCACGCACGGCAAACACGTGGGTAGGAATTTAAGTGGGAGATAAAAGAGACAACAGATAAGTCTATTCCCACAATCGGCTTCTCTGAACTGTCTCCTCCAAAATGATATGTGATTCAGGGTACATGGGATCATCAGGCCCAAAAGCTCTATATGGACAGGTGATGCGACCATTATGAACTTCCCTTGCGTGATTGAGAGTACGCGGGATCATCAAGCCCGAAAATTCGCCAAATGGCCAGGTGTTATGGCCCTTATGAACTTCCCCTGCGGGGAATAATAATACATATATGAATGTAATCAATTATTAAATAATTAATTTAAAAAAATATGTAATTAATATTTACATTTATAATTAAATAAGTAATATTTATAACTTAAATATAAGTACAACAATTATTAATATAAACGTTTTAAATAGAACTAAAATGAAACATGATCAACGGATCATGTACTGAATAAAATTTGTCCAAATTGTATTTGTTTTGTCTTGTAGGTTATTGTTTTTACTTGTTTTCCATAGCGAACTACTCATAATTGCCTATTTTAATTGAAATACAACATTAAATGTACAATAAGCAATATATTTTCATATTTTTTTCAATATCTCTAGACTTTATCGATGTGTGTAGTTTAATATACTTGGAAATCGATTAAGACACTGACCTTTGCCGTGTCCTGTATCGGATATCTATAATTATATATTTGAATGTTATTTTGATAACATCTGCCGCTTTATTATTCATCACAACTGATTGCTCCCGTCTTTTTATAGATTGTTTTCGTATGTGTCGAACCAGACGCCTCTTTGTTTTAAATATTAAATACCTTATTACAATTTTCATATTCGAAAGTTTTTTATGTAAAATGTGTTGTTTGGTGACTAGTGAGAACTGTTAATTCTGAAAATACTTTCTTAAATTAATTACACATCACATCTGTTTCCTTCGGGAATGTAATTGTTTGTGTCTCTTGAGATTTGATGACCGTGAAAAAACTTTATCACACTGATCACATTTAAATGGTTTCCTCCAGAATGTAATCGTTTGTGAGTAATTAGATTTGATGACTGAGAAAACGCATTATCACACTGATCAGATTTGAAACGTTTCTCTCCCGAATGTACTAGTTTGTGACTAACGAGACTTGAAAACACTGAAAATGCTTTATTACACTGATCACATTTAAAAGATTTCTCTCCAGAATGTGATCGTTTGTGAGTAATGAGATTTGTTAACTGAGAAAACGCTTTATCACACTGATCACATTTGTAACGTTTCTCTCCCGAATGTACAAGTTTGTGACAAACAAGACCTGAAGACGCTGAAAATGCTTTATTACACTGGTCACATTTAAAAGGTTTCTCTCCAGAATGTGATCGTTTGTGAGTAATGAGATTTGTTAACTGAGAAAACGCTTTATCACACAGATCACATTTGTAACGTTTCTCTCCCGAATGTACAAGTTTGTGACAAACAAGACCTGAAGACGCTGAAAATGCTTTATTACACTGGTCACATTTAAAAAGTTTCTCTCCAGAATCTAATCGTTTGTGACTAACAAGACTTGAAGACGCTGTAAATGCTTTATCACACTGATCACATTTGAATGGTTTCTCTCCAGAATGTGTTTTCCTGTGTCTGATAAGATGTGATGACTTTGTTGTGGGTTGTTTACACTTGTTAATGGCCGACGACTCCCAACTCTCGTCTTATTCACTCGAAGATGTTTCACTGGCTGCAAACAATTTTTCATTTATTATTGAAATATAAACGAAAATAATATAAACTATTGCTGCATGTGGCTATACAGGCTTTTTGGGGAAATGTTTAAGTATATGAAAGGTTCCGGTCCCGGGTAAATCCGGGTACTAAATTTTCGACTAACCCGGTTTCAGTTGTCCTATTTCGGGATAGACGTTTTTGATGTACTTTTTTTCTGCCTCATCCACCACCCGGTCCGGATTCTCGGTTTCGAATACTCGGTTTTAGGCTCGGGTATTCGAAATCGGGTAAAACCCGAACCGATTATTTTAAAAGAACTGGTTCCGGTTCCAGCATGATCAATTTCTGACAACACTAGTCTGAACCAAATATTACGAAAGTTATTAAGACGCGATTAAACTTCTAGATCGAAAGTAAAAAGTAAGAGTAGTAAAAGATGTAACAAATATTAAAAATCATATCTTAATAACTTTTTTATATTGTATTTAATCCCAGAGTGCCCATATAATTTATTAAAGAAAAATACCTTTTCTATGGTTCAGACTAAAATAATACAGTTGTTACCATTAAAAATATATTTTTTTAAGACTCATTAATTTGATGTATAAATGTTTTTCCTATTTAATATTCTTAGGTGTAAAGCAAAATACTTCATCTTTCCAAATTTTACCTCCTTTGTATCTCTTATTATAAAGAAGTAAGCAATGCTTACACAGTTTCCAGAACCACCCTATTGCCGTTTTTGAGGTTTCGTGGAGCAACAAGGAACAATAACTGATTCTCAAGAAACTTGACAGTAATTTTGTCATGACTTTTTTAGCGTTATAAACAGTCGTTATAGAATAACAAAGATACCGATTTTAGATAAAAGAAATTTAAAAAATAATTTATAAATAGTGTAAGCAAGTTCAGTGTCGCCATTCGATCAGCTCTATATACAGCTACTGAAATAGAGCAGCTCCATCAGGGAGCAACATAACACTCAGCTCGCACGGTCGCGGCTACACTGGCATTTCACAGCGCCATTAAGTGTAAAATTATAGCAAATTATGTCACTTGAGTTCAGCTAGAATTGAAGTCGTACCAAGCCCTAGTCTGAGAGCTTGTGATAAGTCGATGTGAATTAAATCATTCATTGGATTATTTCCAATAAAATATTAATACATTTAGCAAACTATTAGCCATTATACTCCTGTGCATATATTCAGGAAATGGAAATTGGGAATACCAGTATTGGAAGTTTACAACTAACACAATAATAATGAATTAATGACTGACCTGTATCTTGTCCAGCTGTACTCTTATCATATTCACTGTCATCTACACATTCAGATTTGATGTAGATCTCCTCATTGATGATGATGTTAGTGTTGTAGTTATACCGGGAAAGGTCGTCAGTAGGTGATATCATATATGTTTTTCGGGTATTGCGACACTCTGAAATATAAAAACTCGTAGTTACCATTACTATATTTGTTTTTAATATAAATAATTTTTTAGTCCACTCGCAACATGGAAATTTTCAAATTAAACTTATTATAAAATGAATTATTATATTAAAATATATGTTGCGCCAGCTCAGGCGCGTATTACATTTTATTTTCGGAAAATATATTCGTTATTTTAAATTTAAAAAATTTAGAACCGCTGGAAAGACACCTGCAAATTTTATACGAGAACCGTGATTTTTGGTCAGTGCAAATAGCCAAACAGTTCACTCATCATTATTACTTTTTTATACCGCGCTCCACACCGTATCTAGTGTTTTGAAGATTTTTAAATTCTTATAAAAGTTATACCGTCAACTTTAGTGTGTTTTTTATTAGAATTACATCAGCATCCATTAATTTACCGTACATTTTTTAATTATCATACATTTTTAGTATATTAATTACCGTAATAGTGTATATTTTTGACTGCGGAATACAGTTTACAGTGGGTTTTTTTACTACAAAATTACAGAGAATGTAATTATTACATTTTGTAAAGTTTAACCTGCAGTTTTGCACTGCAAAATATACCTACAACAGTGAATTCCCGAAGCCCAGTTATTTTATAATTGTCTCCCGATGTAAAATCAGCCCTTAAAGAACCTGCCAATTCCAGAAATTTACCGTAAGAACATAGGAGATATTATACTTAGAGACCGGTAACCACAACCAATCTGAAATTTGATTGAGCTAATATAATTCCATATGCACCAATTTGTGGCCAACCAATTGTCTGAACAAAAATGATCTCAATGTTATATGGCATTTTCCATAAATTATAAAAATTTCATATTCAGTAAATAATATATCTATGAGTTTAATTTTTGTAACTCGTCGCTACCTGATGTTGTAACTCGTCGCTACCTAGATGAACGCGTTAATACCTGCTCGGTTTTCAACGTTTTTAATTTTTCTTTTATTTCAATTTAACTCAATATTATTTTCTTATAAATTTATTTAAAAGAACTATATTTATTTCTCAACATTTACGTGTTAAGATATTATTGAAATTTCTAATTTTTATTGGAAATCTAATTTAATTTATTGTTTAAATTTAAATTAACTTTTTATTAAATTTTTATTACGTGGAGTTTAATTCTGTTTACCGATATTAATTGTTGCATTTGCAACAATTAGATTTGATTTGTGTTTGATTTTGCAATTCTGCAATTAATAGTTTGTAATTTTCAAGTGTACTTTGATGATAATTTTCTATTACTCCTGGCAACGCTTTACAATTTATTAACCTTAATTCTTTTTGTAATTTTTTCCCAATATATTATCAATCCACTAAATAGTTTTTTACAGTTCTCAAAATTTAATGATAACGCATTTCGCACTGAAACCATTTACAATACCAGCTTAGTTACAATATTAACATCATCTCGAAATAACACCAGGGCACACCGAGTCTATAGCAATCGACTCAACTTGGTGCATTTCCTCGTCTTTTGTATCGATGTTACCCTAACCGCACAGCGCGCTCTCGCCTTTCTAACTTAGTCCTTCGTAATCACCGCGAGAAGTCGCCTCTTGTGTGTCGTCGTCTAGACTCCTACCCTACCTAGGCTAGGAGAGGGCGCCACAATAATAATTTATCAATAATAATTAATGATTTCGTTATAATATTATATATATAAATTTTCAAGACCATGTCTCTAAGTAATATTCATACTAAAAGTTGCGACCATCTGGGTCGCAAACTTATTTGAAATTAACGCCTCAGGTAATTTTCAATTAATACACATTTTTCTTGCCTTTGGTAGTACGAACCGTTACTAACAGGAATTATTCTGCTAATGTACGGCAGTTAACGCTTGACCTGCAACAGGAACACAAAAAAAAAAAACATCTTACGTTCTAACGCCTCAAGATTTAGACTCACAGTTATTGCTTGATCAACGGAAACAAAATTACTGATCAAAATTTATGAAACAGTTCGTGTAAATAAGGCCACTAATTTTGTTTTATAAAGCTTATTCGGCCAGGTTCAGTAGCCGGTGAGGTAGATCTACTGACCTGTGCCTGAGACAGCTGTACTTGCAAGCATACTTCCTTCACATTCACTGCTGTGCACAGGTTCAGACTTGACCTCAGTCTTTTCTGCGCTTTCATCATAAACGACAACTGTTACTCCATCTGTGATACCTGTAATAAACATTTCATAGTGAAACATAAACGAATCTGTTTAATTTAAAATATATATATTATTTGAGATGTTCACTAATCATTGCCCAAATTCGTCTGAAATCAACTGAACTGTGACAATAAAATATGAATAACAGTTAACAGTTTTGTGTACCGTCGTTATTTTCCCGATGCCTCTGAATTCTTTCTCTGGCCAAACGTCTTGACTCATCTAATTGTTCTGCGGTTAAATTTTGTCTACGCCTTTGAATTCTTTCTCTTGCCATACGTCTTGACTCATCTAACTGTTCTTGCGTTAAATTTTCCCGATGCCTCTGAATTCTTTCTCTGGCCAAACGTCTTGACTCATCTAATTGTTCTGCGGTTAAATTTTGTCTACGCCTTTGAATTCTTTCTCTTGCCATACGTCTTGACTCATCTAACTGTTCTTGCGTTAAATTTTCCCGATGCCTCTGAATTTTTTCTCTGACCAAACATCTTGACTCATCTAATTGTTCTGCGGTTAAATTTTGTCTACGCCTTTGAATTCTTTCTCTTGCCATACGTCTTGACTCATCTAACTGTTCTTGCGTTAAATTTTCCCGATGCCTCTGAATTCTTTCTCTGGCCAAACGTCTTGACTCATCTAATTGTTCTGCGGTTAAATTTTGTCTACGCCTTTGAATTCTTTCTCTTGCCATACGTCTTGACTCATCTAACTGTTCAGGCGTAAAATTTTCTCTGCGCCTCCTACTTCGTTCTCTTTCGTTCTTCATATTTTCTTATTCTAATTAAAAGGTAATTTTCGTTAGTAAATAAACAGATAACAATAGTAAATTAAGGTAAAATTGAATTTTCTAACCTCACAGTTAACTTGTTTTACAACAATCTTATAATCTTATAATAAACAATAATTTCTTACAATTCTATCAATTATTATAAAAAATGGTTGTAGAATATTCACTATTCTTGCATCTTATAATAATTATAAAAAGTGTTCGTAGAAAATTCACTATTATTGCATCAACAATATATTTTAAACAATTTTGACATAAATACTTAACATATGCGTGCCTCTATCGGGGAATGAAGAAACGACCGGTCCAACGGGCTATGAAACGAATCTATTATTAACATATGCGCGCCTCTATCGGAGAATGAAGAAACGACCGGTCGAACATACGAACATATAATCTGTCTCAATTTGTAATACGAAACTAGATCTGGTTACTTTGGTGACTGTTGTGGTGTAAACAGACTTTGGCGTATCCGTGTGAACCAATACTATGATAATATTATAAATGTATTGTCAATATACAACATACAAAATGAACTTTTCCTATTAGTTCCGTATTACAAAATGAGACAGATAATACAAACAGGCGTATTATATTATAGGATGATTTAACTGCACATTTCTATTCCGATTGATGGGACTCATTAAACAATTCTAAAAAATATGCAACTAGAATGTTTCTAAACATCTCAGAATTAAATTTATATAAAGAAAAAAAAAAAAAAAACGAGGTTCACTGAATATATCCACTGGTATTGGAGGTCAGTTGCTAAACAGAGCCACTCAAACGGAAAATAAATTTGGAATCACATGGATTTATAAAGTCCTTTTACGCGTTTCTAACTAGTTTTCAATACAACAAATTTCAAACACACGTGAACAATGAAATTAAATAGATGCTTACCGATTCCGGAAATAACAATAAAAGCCTGGAATAATAGGTAAAATATTCACTATTGGTAAAAAGTTTATGTACATGTTTTTCATGATTGAGGCAAATACAACAAATATCTGTTAAAAAATACATTATAACTGCAAATTTATTTGGACAATATGTTTTGCTTTTTAAAGCACTTAATATCGTTTTAACAAGCACATAAGTATGACCACTAAGTAGTAGTCCGTGCGGAGCAAACCAGTGCAACAAACGTCTAGGCTGACGTCGCTGGTCATGTGATTTCAAGTCCTGGAGACCCAACAAAGGTGTTTTCTATGCTTTATTATATTATATTCTTTAATTTTACAGTGAATATATTATTATTGATCTTCTTTATTTATTTATTGTTTAATTTATCGTTTTTTAATAAGTATTGTAGTCATGTAGATGGGCTGTGTTAGGCGCACATAGCCTTTGTTGGTGTGCGCCGACAATTTTAACTAACTAACTAACTACTTATTTTATAGATAAATTGCTCTAGCTGCCATCTATACGCAATAATAATTACTAGACAATTTATAATAAAAATGTTTTATTATTAAATATATATAATATATATATATATATATATATATATATATATATATATATATATATATATATATATATATATATATATATATATATATATATATATATTAATAGATTTAAGTCGTAAACAGTACAAGCCCAGAAACTACGACTACAAACATTTAATATAAATACATAACATATACAATTTAAGCTTAATAATTATAATATATAGGAATAGTGACATAAATACATGAAACTTATTCAACTACACTGTAATTGCTTACATTGCTAGACAGGTTACAATTTGACAAATTTATTAGTTTTTTTTTTATGTGTAAGTTTAATGAGGTGTAATTGCATTTAAATAATAGTTATTAATTGTGATATTGAATGTTTTGAGAGAATCATGAAAAATATCTAAATCCAAATCAATACAAAAATTATTGGATGTAGATACCAACCGATGAACTGGGGAGTTCTGCATAGAATTAGTTGTGGCAAATGGCTGATGAAAAAGAATTTTGTTTCTGACTTTTTATTTTAACATTAAAATTTATTTTATTTAGGAGTGGTATGCAATTAGAAGTTAATGATTATGTATTGTATGTGGACAATAAATAAAATATTATATTATAATCTATTTGACCAGTTATTAATTTCTTTAGATACAATGAATCGGATAAATTTCTTTTAGCTTGTAGTGTTAGAATTTTGAAGTACGCACATGAAGTATTGTATGAATTTGCAGAAATAGGACATCTGTTATAAATTTTATAAAACATTTTTGAATTCTTTCTATCCTATGTATATACACATTATACTGTGGGTTCCATATGGAGCTACAAAAATTTACTTGGCTTAAAATACGAGTTATGAAGTAGAATTATGGGTTTGGTGTTTTGAAAATGTTTACATGATCTGATAATGAATCCTAACATTTTGTACGCATTTTTACAGACGTTGCCAATATGAGCATCAAATAAAAGTTTGTTATCAAGTAAAAGTCCCAGATCTTTAATACGCGAAACTCTTGATGTGAAGTTAGTGCAAAATGAATAATTGTAGTTTATGAAGCTATGGTTTCTGCTGAAAGATATTATGTTACAGTAGCGTCAGTAGCGTTTGAACCTTCGTAAAGTGCGGACGTGTTGAAATACCTGCGATAATATTGCTAAGTTGGCAAATGTGCAATTATTATAATAGCATTATACATGTGCAACAATATTTAAGATGTCGATGGCGACATGTGTAAAATGTAAAGCAGATGTGAAGAGAACTGATAAGTTGGTGATTTGTTCTGGGATATGTGAACGCACATTTCATTCTAAGTGCGCGAGTGTTCCAAATAATGAATGGAAGTTCATAACGACGAATGCGTGCATTGGCTGGTTCTGCGGAGATTGCATCGAGCGTAAGGGACGGTCCATGAAAAATCTGTTGGAAGCAATTCACGACAAGATATGTCAACAGGAAGAAGCTCTTAAAGTTGTGGATAGAAAAGTACAGAGGACCGAGGAGAATTTGGACAGGAAAATTGAAGCGACGAAAAAACTCATCGCAAAAATATCTGAAGATCTTCAAGCAAACAACGAGATGCGAAGTGAAGCTGTGTCATATGCTGACAAACTAAAATCTAAAGTTAAATCAGATCCTGTTCTAGTAATCAAACCGAAAAAATCTGACCAGAGAAGTGATACTACCAAAGAAGCCATTAAGAAAAACATTGACCCTCTATCAGCCTCAGTTCTAGGTGTAAGAAATATCAGCAAGGGTGGGATAGCAATTGAATGTAAGAACCAACAAGCAATAGACAACTTGAGAGAATCTGTTACCGAAAAGTTAGGCACAGACTATGTAGCAACCGTGCCAAAGAAGAAAGCTCCAAGGGTTAAAATATTCGGCCTATCTGAGAAACTAGAACCTGAAGACATAGAATACAAAATATTAGCTCAAAATGATTGTTTGAACAATAAAGCTACGGTAAAGGTTGTTCATATCGCTTAAGACAACCGAAACGATCATAAATTTATGGCGTACTTGGAAGTCGATGGTGAATCTTACTTCAGGCTGACCGAAGAGGGAAGAGTGAATATCGGCTGGGATAGATGCAGAGTATATGGCGCAATAAATATTGAAAGATGTTTTAAATGTAACAAGTATGGACACAAAGCCCAGGTTTGCAGAAGCGATACATCATGCCCGAAGTGTACTGGCAATCATGAATTGTCCAACTGTCGTTGTGAAGATGCAGAAATAAAGTGCAGTAACTGCGTATATGTAGTTAACAAATTAAAGATGAGACTTGATGTCAACCACCCCGTCTGGAGCTCCGAGTGTTCAGTTTATAAAAAGAAGTTGGAAACAGAAATGAAAAAAATTGATTTTTAATTGGATTGAATTTGGAAACCCGGACACATCACTCATTGGACCCATTAATATGTGAAGATAAGTATCATCCGGCCCTACATTTCAAAATTAAGTATAGTATTTCACAAGAAAAACTAACACGTAACAATTACAAATACAACTTCAAAATTGCTGACTTTGAAAAATTATATAATTTACAAATATATATATACAAACCAGTTTCGTCGTACTATCAACACACTAAAACCAAGATCCTCATAGGGGAAGACCTTATTCCTAATATATAATCAAAGCCTGTGCACATGCCCTAGTGAAACCATTGCATTATTTATTCAATATATGTATATTACTATATAATAACATGTAATTATTATCATTGAGTCTGTTAATTTGTTCATTATTCTGTCCAGACATTGCGACAAGCTACAGCTTAGTGATGCTGGACAGAATGATAAAAAAATAGTATATATAAATAAAATTGTCAATAAGTATAAAAATTAGGTCTAAGAAATTATAATAGGTTTTAAATATATTTTCTTATTTACATTTGTAACATAGGTCTATGTAAAAAATGTAAATAAAGTTATTATTATTATTATTATTATTACATTTAGAGTAATTCAACGATTGCTTATTTAATATACAATACGTATGAAAACGTTCTAGGTCGCCTTAAAGTAGCAGGCAATCAGTGAGAGATTTTGTAGGTCTATAAATTTTCATATCGTCTGCGAACAGAAGGATATAACTATTTTTGAAGCAGGTAATTACATCATTGATATAGATGACAAAGAACAAGGGTCCTTAATGAGATCCTTGTGGCACACCAGAAGTAGAATTGAAAATTTTCGATAAAGACCCATTAACTGATACTGCTTGCGACTTGTTTCTAATATAAGTTATAACCCATCTTAGAAGGAAACCATGCACACCGATTTCGTGTATTTTTCTTATTAAGATGCTGTGAATGACTTTATCAAAAGCTTTGCAGAAATCGGTGTAGATGGCGTCCACCTGTATTTTTTTATCTATAGACTCTAATATGTCTGAAGTAAATAATAGTAAATTAGAATCTACTGAGCGGTTTTTAGGAAACCATGTTGTTGTGGTGTAATGAATTGTTTGACCTGAGAATAAATGTCGTCAAATATAATGGTTTCGAAGACTTTAGGGATAGCTGAAAGTATACTTATGGGTCTGTAATTGTTGACTAATGATTTGTTACCAGCTTTATGAACAGGAATAATTATAGACTTTTTCCACAAGGATGGGAAGACACCTTCATTTAATAATTTTTTAAATAAAAGTGCTAAGGTGTAAAACCTTCACAGCAATATTTTAATAAGCACGGTGGGAGATTGTCGAAACCAGCACCTTTTTTGGGATCTAGGTCTTTAAGACGGTTAATAACTGTGGACTATCAGTTATTTATACAGTTCTCGACAAAAGTATTTTTATTACTAAAATCACCGAAGATATAATTTATTTTATTTTATTTTATTATTGGACACCACAGACCATTATTACATCATTATCTGTGAGGTCTTCGTATATGGATTGGAAATAGCTAGAGAATAATTCGGATATTGATCGTGTATTAGAGGCACTATTATCGTTGAAGTGCATAACACCAGGTATGTTCGATTTAAAGTTTTTTCTGTTTTTTATAAAATCCCAGAATTGCTTGGTGTCTCTCGAAATATTATCTTCAACGGTTGTGATATATTTTCGGTAATCACGTTTTATTAAATATTTGGATCTTCCTCGTAATAAATTAAATGTTAGATAATCTAAATTATTGTTATATTTTTTCCAACGAGAGTGATTTTTTTTTCTCTTTTATAACTTTTATAGTGCTAATTGAGTACCAATGGGGGAATTTACAATTGTTGTATTTAATAATGGGGACATATTTTTTAAGTATTTCATCAATCTTATTGTAAAATATAGTTGTTGCACTTTCCATATCCCAATCATTCAGCAACGATTCCCAATCGACAGACAGAAGTGCGTTATTTATCTGGACAAAATTTGCTCGTTTGAACTTGTACTTATCCGACTTACTTTTGTTTGATTTGAGTGAGCTCGATTGATGCGGTGTTTGAAATTCTAAAGGAGGATGGCATATATCTTCCTTAACGAGAATGAATCCACAGAGGCTAATTTTTAATTTTAAATAATTAGTTAAAATTAAATCTAAAACATGATTGTGTTTATTGGAATTCATGTTCCATTGTTGAAGACCAGAGAGTGAAACAGAGTGGAACGTTGGTCAGTGTAACTTGTAGGGATTAAGTTGATATTGTCATGGGTAACCCATGTTGTATTTGGTAAATTAAAATCCCCACAGATTACAACTGATTCTTTATATAAGTTCTAAATAATTTTTCAATGCTTTCCATGTATGACATAAAAGAATTGTTGTCTTTAGGTGGGTGGTAAACAACACAGAACACAGAATATTAGAGAGAAACACATTAAAAAGAACACATTAAGAAGAGAGAAAAAGTGTGACGGGGTAAGAGGAGAGAAAGTGTTGAAACAAGATTGCCGAGAGGTGTGTACGCGGAGATAAACAAATCATATTGAATACTGTGTAAAATAATCAATTTAATAAACGTAATTGTATCTAGAGTGAGTTATTTACAGTGATTATCCTGACTAGGGCCCTCACAGTATTTTTTTTATTAAATAGTTCTAATTTGGTTCTAAAAACAACCAAAATAACTGGCTCTTACCTAACTTTTTTATTTTAAATTAAAACAGGTAAAGAAAAAATCATCCCATAATAGAATTTCTTGCAAAAAATTACCCCTCGAGTCTCAATGCACATCGCAGGAGAAACATAAACAATTATGCATTTAACGAAAAAAATTCTTGAAAAATAATTTTTATGGGATTTTCACAAAAAAGTGTACTCCTTTTAAAAAACTTTTGGTCCCACTCCATTTCTCAGAAGTATTGGTCTAAAAATCTGAAAAAAAATCTCAGTAATGTACATTGATAGAAACCAAAATAGTTCACAAGGAATTTTCGTCAGATTAATTTTTTATTGTTGAAAAAATACATTTTTTTTAAATAGAATAGAGCTTTATCATTCTTGCCCTAAGGCTTCGAATCTTACATATTTTAAAATATATTAAAAATTTAGTTATGTATGTTTTTACATTTTGTTCACAAAAAATTACATTGTTTCCTTTCCCTTTAAATAAAACAAAAAAAAAAAAAACAACAAAAAAAACAACATATATAGATATTTTTTCCATCTTCTTTCTTTCATCATTTAATCTTCATTCTTTTTAATAGACATCTCATTATTTCTTCTCCTGATCCAAAGTCATCTAGTATTTCTGTCATACTTCTGCTCTCTTTTCCATTTTCGCATTCATAGAACAAATGCCACATTGTCTCTTCTTTTTCTTCGCATATTCTATATATATATATATATATATATATATATATATATATATATATATTTTTTTTTTTTTTCTCAGCCCTTTCATGTTTTATTTTTTGTGCTTTCATTGCCATATCTAAATCTGGCAAATATTCTGATTCGTTCTGCTTTGGAGTGCAGTAAATATCTTGGCTTATCAAGAGTGACAATGTGATGGTACATTGGGAAGTAAGTAGAGTTTCTTATTCTGTCATGCTATTCTTGACTCTGTACATCTCTATCTCTATTTTCTAATTCGCTGATCACATTTTTACCTCTTTCTCGCATCATCTCTATGTAGATCGGGGAATGCCATTGACGTCATATAATATAGACGCAGCACGCACTATACCTTAACATTGTTTGTTATGAAGCCAAGACCCTGTGGAGACGAAAGGGGATTTGCCCCAAGGAGTCTAACAAGTTGCCTAAGTTATATTTGTTTTGTTAAATTACCGCTAGGAGCAATCGTCATCATAGATGTTCTTTGATCGCCATTTTATGTTTACTATTGTTTTGTTGTTCGTTATTAGCTCCAACAAGTATTTATAAATGTATTTCAAATACTAAAAAGTAAAATTTAATTATAATCTTACACATATATATATTTATTATACATATACATATTTTTGTCCTCTTATATATATATATATATATATATATATATATATATATTTGGATATTTGGTTCTTGACGAGTATTATATGAAATAAAACGCAGGTTCTCTTTTATTCGTCAGTTTATTAAAATGTTCTTGTGAATTTATAAAATATGAAACGTTTCGTGCATGGGTAGTATGCACATCTTCAGTCAGTCAATCAGATAAAATAAAATCACCACGTAGTCAATTCGAAGTTAAAAAAGTGAGATGACTTTTTTAACTTCGAATTGACTACGTGGTGATTTTATTTTATCTGATTGACTGACTGAAGATGTGCATACTACCCATGCACGAAACGTTTCATATTTTATAAATTCACAAGAACATTTTAATAAACTGACGAATAAAAGAGAACCTGCGTTTTATTTTATATATATATATATATATATATATATATATATATATATATATATATATATATATATAAATATGTCAGCAATAATTGACAGCGCGCCAAAACATTTGAACGTAGTATTACCGCGAAAGACGCCACTAACGAGACAGCAGTCAGAGTAGAACAATGGAGGTGTTGTAATGTCGGACGAACGAATTATCAGTTACGTTGTATTAACGATTGTTCATATCTTAATAGTTATACTTTGTAATTAACTCAATAATAAAGTGATTGTTCATAGTGTTAGTGAAACATGTGTTGTTAATTTCCAAACCGGCCATTTAAGAGGGAAATTAGGCTGACAAATATATATATTAAATAAAATTCTTATTTCAAAATCGTCATATATTTATTGAAAAAATTATCGAGCAAAAATTATCACCAGTATAGGACAGACCGTGCGGCTAGACTATGATTAACCGTTCCTGTCCGTTCCAAACATTTTAATGTGGAAATACATGATTTTATACATTTGACTATTATATTGGAGTGAGGATGATTGGATTACCAATCGAAACGTCTCGATAATTTTTTTAATAAATATATGACGATAATGAAATAAGAATTTTATTTAACACCCATATTAATTTCGTCAAGAACTTTCTTTCGTATATATATATATATATATATATATATGAAGAAATATATATATATATATATATATATATATATATATATATATATATTTCTTTTAGAAAAAGTATTTGTATTCTGTGCTACGAATACATCGGAAAATTATTTTAAATATGTACTTTTACTATTACTTGCCCATCACTGGTTATAGATGTATATCTTTATAATTTTTCAGATAATTTTTAATTTATCATTGAATAAATTGTATATCTGGCCACATCAAATTTAGAAATTAACAGAATTGTCCACTTACATTAAAAAAATTAAGGTCTACTAGATTTTAAATGTATGTAATTTAAAAATTTATATATTTGGCTAATTGCCTAAGAATCAAAGACCATAAACGTGAAATAAAAAAAAAAAACTACTATTTTTTTCATAATTATCTTAAAAATATACTAATAAATTAAGCTTAATTTAATACTACTATTATTTATGAAATTTATTTTATTAAAATTTGCAGTTTACTGTTTTAAAAAACATATTTTTACTTTCAATTCTTATAAGCAAAACATGAATGTTAGCAATGAGGTTTGCGACGTATGGTTTACGTCATTGGATGTATGCAACACGCACAACTCCTCGGTGCATCTTCCCGCTCACCGCCTAAGAGGGTGTTGGCTTCAAAACACGCCGTCCTCGTTCTGTCTCTATATCGTCCTTGTCATCTTGTCCCTTTTTGTTTCTTCCAAGAGTATATATGTTGGTGTGTTTCTGTCTACTCCTAAAATCCATCTCAGATATTTTTGATGTAGTCTTTCCATTTTATGTTGCTCCGTCCAACCCCAGATTTCCGCACCGTACATCATAATGGGTTTTACCAATCTGTCCTGATGGCTCTTGAAACGACGCTAAGTTCTATAGCACTAAATGTACCCGTTGTTGCTCAGAAGTGCGTGGGTCTGCCGTCGTACAAAAAGCTCAAATTCAAATCTTTCAATATATTCTCCAGGTGACGTCCCCGTCGATCGTTCCGCACCGATCCCCAACACATATTTTTGGCGTTAGAATCGCCTAGTAGTATAAAGAGTGGTGGAAATTGATCGATGATATTCACGATATCTCGAATGTCAGTTCGAATACCAGGAGGAAGGTAGATAGAAAAAATCGTCATCTGGAGGGGAAGTGCAACACGAACTACTACGACCGGCAACTCAGTGTTAATGTCTACAGGATCGTAGTTCAATGTGTCTCTAACGAGAATTGCCACGCTGTCACATGCTCACACCGTAAGGAAGTCCGGGCGAAACACGAAGTATCCTCGAGGAGAGAATGTGTCGGTTTCCTTGAAGTTTGTTTCCTGTAGACAAACACACGAAGGCGCAAAATCTGACAATAAAACTGGCAGTTCTTCGTAGCGCTGTAATACACCGTTACAGTTCCACTGAATTAGCGGGCCGCTGATTTTTTTGGGTAGTTACCCCGCAACCTAACGATTTTTCGTTTACCATTAGGTTGCGGGTCTACAGTCATTTTTTCGACTACACTTTCATTTGGTAGTACAGGCGTTTTCTGTCGCTTTTCGTTTGTGGAGAAGACTCTGGGCTCTTCTCCTTAGTTGGTGGGAAGAACTGAGGTTGAGTACGTTTCCCTGTTTATTTGCGGGATTTATTCAGACCCGATCCCTCTGGTTCTGGGGTCTGAATTTTGGTCTCCGGGACCAAAACCAACACCTTTTCACTGCTAGCATTCGGCGCAACGGTTACTTGCTTCACACATATCAGATGAAACACTCTCTCTGTCTAAATCTGAACACTTGTCATAATTTTTGCAGCTACTTGCGCGTAAGATTTCGCGAATGTAGCTGATTCACTTTCTTTATATTTCCTCTTGGCATCGAAATATGGTATTCTATCTTCCGTTTTGATGACCTGGATAGCGTTCTCTTTTGGCAGTGACGTGAAGTAGATGCATGAGCACCTATACAGTTCACGCAGTGTGCCGCGTTTGAACAGATTGCAACTTCATGTTGGTCCTGTTCGCAGTTGGCTCAGATAGACTGTTTGTCACAACGACTAGAGGTGTGACCGTAACGCTGGTACTTCTAGCACCGCAACAGGTTGGGATAGTCGGGCCGAATGTTACACATGTTAAACCCAACCCTTATTGATTCTGGGCACCGAGTGCCAGCGAAGGATACCACCATTGAGATTGTCGGCCTACCGTTAGCGGATTTAAGCTTCCTGCATTCAATGACACCTTGCGATGCCACTTCCTGCACGAACTCCTCCTCCGTAACGTAATCCAGGTCGCGGTCTGTTACAACGCCTTTTGTAACATTCAATGCTTTATGAGGTTGCACTGAAATACGATGTGCACCAAACACCTCGCATTTTCTTAGCGTCAACGAAGCCTCTGTCTCTGCCTCAATTAAGAGCGTACCGTCCGACATCTTACGTACTGTCTTTATTCCACTTGGACATATCGGTCGGGCAACAAAGAAAGGTGACATTTCCTTAAAAGACCCACCTTTTTCTTCAACCTTCACGACGAGAAATCGTGAAACGAGTGCACAATACTCAAACTTCTTGGCAGAAGGCCACATCCCTCATAGGATAACGGAGCATCACAACGAGATCTCTTGTTTGATTTTTTAGGGATGTTACTGTCAACTTTGGCGCTATTTAAAAAGTTTTGATCACTCCGGGTTGTCGCCATACCCGAATAAAAAGTTTCATCACCCTGCAAAGCCCACCCAGGGCAGGGTGACATAGCATTGAGGGAAGTAGTCACGGGCTGCTCCACCCGCTCGAGAACCAAGAGTAGCCAACTCTGGAACCTTCCACGCTGCAGCCGCTCCCCCAGACCCCTGAATACTTGTCTAGTGGCACAGCATTACCTTGTTACGTAATTTTTTTTATATAAATTTACGTTTAATATATTCTCTATTTTATAACCAATTATAGTGGTAAATAAATTGTATTTCGGTAGAAAGCATCTATTGGCAAAATTTGGAACTATATATTTTTCGTTTAAATCGCGAATTTAACTGTACTTTGCTTATGGGAAGCCATTTGCAATTCTTTTTACCTGACCTTTGCACAAGCTGGACGTATAGAACAGTATCTGTTATCATCCTTTGAAAATATGCTTGACGACTTCTGTAGTCGTATTGTCTATTCGCGGAGAGCGTATAGAGACTTCGGGATATTTTCCCTTGATTTATGTTGATGAGGATACATCGAGTATTCCTCCACTCGAAAGGTTATTAACCTACCATGGTCACTTAGTTATTTAGTCTTGGTAACTAGTTAATTCGCACCAGCGCGGGTAGAGACTCTTTTTCTGTCTCCTTCCTCTTCTTCTCTTCTGTGCGAGGGCTTACCTTTTCCTATCGTCGAATCTGTTGTTATTCGAAAGCCCGACCACGACATGTTTGTGAGTAAAATATTTGAAAGGTGTTAAGTAGGTTACAATGTTAGGTAATGTTATTTAGATATAACTGGTTTTGAATTTGTTACAATAGTTGTAGTTAAGTTGTAAAATCATTCTCGCCGTCACTTCTGTGAAGAGATGTTATAGAATAGTTGTAGACAAGTTGTAAAATTATTTTCGCCGATAGTCTGGTGAAGAGATGTTATTGGAATTAAATTAATTAGTTATAATAATTGATGAGTTTTATTGAACTATTGGGTGAGTCAACATTCCTTCTTTCTTTCCTTAGGAACCTACATGCGAACCGACATCTTTGAGACTTTCTGGAAAATAGTTCAGGATTACAACTGAACAAACTGGCGGTAACCCTAAATTCTGTAGCGCCCCATGAATCCCTATTTTTGGCTGTTTATTTTGCAGATGCATCCCAGCCCCTAGAGATTAGTCTCATACCTACTAGCTAGCCGATTTGTTTGTTTCCAGAAGCCGTACAGACGGTTGTATTCACTGAATCTGATAGATTAATTGTTTTGTATATTTAAACGTAGTCAGTTACAGCCATTCTTGTATTTTTGGTATTTTTGAATTCTCATTTAAATTTTGTTACAATTTTGCACACCATGCAGCTTTCAAAATTGTAATCAGTCAATTAGTTAGTTAGATATATATATTTTTTTTATATAACAACACCGGCATCCACGATGTAGTAGTGGAGCCACTCTATTCATGAACTATGACACCAGTCGATTGACTGAGCTGACCAAACTCAGCTTCTCGTTTTACCGAATCCGAGGCCAAAGAAGGCGTGTTGGGATCGTACTGTCCGCGGGCAGCAGTCTCCCTCAACTGACCAGGATCCTCTTCTCCAGCGTTACGGGTCTCCACGCACGGCAAACACGTGGGTAGGAATTTAAGTGGGAGATAAAAGAGACAACAGATAAGCCTATTCCCACAATCGGCTTCTCAGAACTGTCTCCTCCCAAATGATATGTGATTCAGGGTACGTGGGATCATCAGGCCCAAAAGCTCTATATGGACAGGTGATGCGACCATTATGAACTTCCCTTGCGTGAATGAGAGTACGCGGGATCATCAGACCCGAAAATTCGCCAAATGGCCAGGTGTTATGGCCATTATGAACTTCCCCTGCGGGGAATTATAATACATATATGAATGTAATCAGTTATTAAATAATTAATTTAAAAAAATGTATAATTTATATTTAAATTTATAATTAAATAAGTAATATTTATAACTTAAATATAAGTACAACAATTTATCATTTAAGGACTGAAATGAAAAAAGTAGGTCAGAATAATTATTTAACATATTCAATAAAAAACTGCATCACGAACACTATTTTAAACTTTTATTATTGTAAACTAATAACGGTACCAAGCTGTGATCAATTCTGACATACTTTGTAATTTAATAAGATTTTACATAATATTCGTAATAATAATAAATTAAAAATAGCACATCATCTTCAGTATGTTTATTAACTCTTACGGAGCGGTACTACTTAAAATGGACCCCACAAAATTTGAATAAAATAATCGTTCTTGTGTTTTATAAATACCATAAATACTTTATTTACCTACTTATGAAACAATGTAGGTAAATATTTTTTTCATTTTTTATTTTAAACACCTAATATTAATTAATATATTTTTCATGAATTTTATTGGTTATTTTTAAGTAAAGGGCGGGGTCAAACTCCAGTGAATTCCCTGATTTTTGCAAAGCAGCTACCGCTTAAGTACCCACCTCAGTCTGATTCTGGACGTCGGACAGGACGGACGTATCAGGTGGGCGTAAACTATGCTTTGCTAGAAATTTAGTTGGTTAGTATGAAACAGGATTTTATGAATGTTGAACGTATGAAAACATTGCAATTGAAAATATTGTAATTTCAGCTAAAAAACATGTTTAATATATTCCATAGTAAACCTGAATACAAATTATTAATAAATTATTTATTTACGATAAAATTAAAATGGGGTACAATTGTACCCCCACACCTCAACCAAAGTACACCGTAACGTAAGAGTTAAATGGTGCCCCTGTGTGATATGAGACTTTTTTTACTTTTGCTTTAAATCTATTAAATAAGGAAATTAAATTGGTTGGCAGTGTGTCTGGCATCTTTCAGAACATACCTGAAATAAAATGGTAACTGCAAACAAATCATGTTCTAACTAAGATTCTGTTCAGACCTCTCTCTTCAGTGCATTAATGCACTGCTGGCGCCTTTTATTTGACAAATTATTTTTATTATGTTTAACATTATACGCACATCGGAAAAGTCTAGGGATATAAAAAAATATATGAAAATAAACAGCGTATGGTTTCTTTTGTACGTTTATTGTATTCTGTCAATTAAAATACTCAATAAAGAATAGTTTACAACAAAATAAGCTAAATGTTATTTATAAAAATAAATATTATAAAATGTATTTATAATGATAAAATTTGTAATTTTGATTGCGTGAATAAAGTATTATCATTATAAAAATAAACAATATTTGAAAAAAAAATAATAATATACAGGTTTATGTACAGAATTGTAAAAAATGAAAAAACAAAACAAATGCTAATAGAGAGTGTGACCTCCACGCTTGTTGATCAGAGCCCTACATCTGCGATTCAAGGACAAAATAACATTATCGTTATCTTCTTGAGGTAACTGTGCCCATTCTGCTCTTAGAAGCTCTCTGAATCTAAAATTATCGTAGATGTTATCCATATGTGGAGTAATTCTTCTCTTAAGCATGTCCCACATATGTTCAATAGGATTTAGATCCGGTGACTGTGCTGGCCATGGTATCGCATCAATACCTTCGTTATCCAGCCAATTCATTACAAATCGCGCAACGTGTGGCCGAGCATTATCCTGGGCAAGATGAAACTGATCACCAACAGCACCACGAAATAGACGCACAATAGGTTGAAGATATTATTCAAATATTCTTGTGCTATTAAAAATCCATTGGCAAAAACGTGATCAGTTTTACTGCCAATGATTATCCCACCCCAAGCCATAACAGTAATACCTCTGTAACTGTGAACTTCCTGAATGTGCCTCAAACGTTCCAAATTACCGGATGTTCTCCATACCCTTGTTCGACGGGAATCTAGATGAATCCCAAATCTGGACTCATCAGTCAACAAAACTGTAGCTCAATCATTACCACACCAATATTGAAAATTGTTACACCAGTCTAATCTTGCTCTACGATTGCGTCTAGAGAGAGGTTGACATCTAATTGGTCGTCGAGAAAGAATATAAGCTTCGTGGAGATGTTTTCTTACAGTATCGCGACTAACGGTTAAGTTATGCGCTCGCTGTAACTCCCTTACCAATTCGGTTGATGTAATAGTAGGTTATCTTCTAGCATAACACAAAAACATCTGTCTTGACCTGCTGTTGTACAGCGACCTCGTCCCGGATGTTGTTCGGCCGGACTCCCTGTTTCCCTGTAACGCCTCCATAACCGTGTGATGACACTGAGAAACTCCTATCCGCTTGACTACATCAACTTGCCTGAAGCCAGCTTGGAGAAGTCCCACCGCACGATTCATCTCGTGGATAGTTAAATGCTGTCGCTCCATTATTAAAAAAGAATGCCACTACTTAAAAACACTGCAATTATTAATATAAACGTTTTAAATAGAACTAAAATGAAACATGATCAACGGATCATGTGCTGAACAAAATTTGTCCAAATTGTATTTGTTTTGTCTTGTAGGTTATTGTTTTTACTTGTTTTCCATAGCGAACTACTCATAATTGCCTATTTTAATTGAAATACAACATTAAATGTACAATAAGCAATATATTTTCATATTTTTTTCAATATCCCTAGACTTTATCGATGTGTGTAGTTTAATATACTTGGAAATCGATTACGACAATGACCTTTGCCGTGTCCTGTATCGGATATCTATAATTATATATTTGAATGTTATTTTGATACCATCTGCCGCTTTATTATTAATCACAACTGATTGCTCTCGTCTCTTTATAGATTGTTTTCGTATGTGTCGAACCAGACGCCTCTTTGTTTTAAATATTAAATACCTTATATTACAATTTTCATATTCGAAAGTTTTTTATGTAAAATGTGTTGTTTGGTGACTAGTGAGAACTGTTAATTCTGGAAAAGCTTTCTTAAATTAATTACACAACACATCTGAGTGTTTCTTTCGAGAATGTACTTGTTCGTGTCTCTTGAGATTTGATGACCGTGAAAAAACTTTATCACACTGATCACATTTAAATGGTTTCTCTCCAGAATGTAATCGTTTGTGAGTAATTAGATTTGATGACTGAGAAAACGCATTATCACACTGATCACATTTGAAACGTTTCTCTCCCGAATGTACTCGTTTGTGACTAACGAGACTTGAAGACACTGAAAATGCTTTATTACACTGGTCACATTTAAAAGGTTTCTCTCCAGAATGCGATCGTTTGTGAGTAATGAGATTTGTTAACTGAGAAAACGCTTTATCACACTGATCACATTTGTAACGTTTCTCTCCCGAATGTACAAGTTTGTGTATCTTGAGATTTGATGACTGTAAAAATGCTTTACTACATTGATCACATTTAAATGGTTTCTCTCCATAATGTCCTCGTTTGTGAACAATGAGATTTGATACATGTGAAAATACTTTATAACACTGATCACATTTGAAAGGTTTCTCTCCAGAATGTAATCGTTTGTGAGTAATGAGATTTGTTAACTGAGAAAACGCTTTATTACACTGATCACATTTGTAACGTTTCTCTCCCGAATGTACAAGTTTGTGACAAACAAGACCTGAAGACGCTGAAAATGCTTTATTACACTGGTCACATTTAAAAGGTTTCTCTCCAGAATGTAATCGTTTGTGACTAACGAGACTTGAAGACGCTGTAAATGCTTTATCACACTGATCACATTTGAATGGTTTCTCTCCAGAATGTGTTTTCCTGTGTCTGACAAGATGAGATGACTTTGTTGTGGGTTGTTTACACTTGTTAATGGCCGACGACTCCCAACTCTCGTCTGATTCACTGGAAGATGTTCCACTGGCTGCAAACAATTTTTCATTTATTATTGAAATAAAAGGCCTACACAGGCTTTTTGGGAAAATATTTAAGTATATGAAAGGATCCGGTCCCGGGTAAATCCGGGTACTTAATTTTCGACTAACCCGGTTTCAGTTGTCCTATTTCGGGATAGACGTTTTTGATATACTTTTTTCTGTCTCATCCACCACCTGGTCCGGATTCTCGGTTTCGAATACTCGGTTTTACGCTCGGGTATTCGAAATCGGGTAAAACCGGAACCGATTATTTTAAAAGAACCGGTTCCGGTTCCAGAATGATCAATTTTCGACAACACTAGTCTAAACCAAATATTACGAAAGTTATTAAGACGCGATTAAACTACTAGATCGAAAGTAAAAAGTAAGATTAGTAAAAGATGTAACAAATATTAAAAATCATATCTTTATAACTTTTTTATATTGTATTTAATCCCAGAGTGCCCATATAATTTATTGAAGAAAAATACCTTTTCTATGGTTCAGACTAAAATAATACAGTTGTTCCATAAAAAATATTTTTTTTTAAGACTCATTAATTTAATGTATAAATGTTTTTCCTATTTTTTCAAATTTAACCTCCTTTGTATCTCTTATTATAAAGACGTAATCAATGCTTACACAGCTTCCAGAACCACCCTATGCTGTTTTTGAGGTTTCGTGGAGCAACAAGTGACAATAACTGATTCTCAAGAACCTTGACAGTAATTTTGTCATGACTTTTTTAGCTTTATAAACAGTCGTTATAGAATAACAAAGATACCGATTTTAGATAAAAGAAATTTAAAAAATAATTTATAGATAGTGTAAGCAAGTTCAGTGTCGCCATTCGATCAGCTCTATATACAGCTACTGAAATAGGAGCAGCTCCATCAGGGAGCAACATAACATCCAGCTCGCACGGTCGCGGCTACACTGGCATGTTATACCGCAATTAAGTGTAAAATTATAGAAAATTATGTCACTTGAGTTCAGCTAGAATTGAAGTCGTACCAAGCCCTAGTCTGAGAGTTTGTGATAAGTCGATGTAAATTAAATCATTCATTGGATTATTTATAATAGAGTATTACTACATTTGGCAAACTATTAGCCATTATACTCCTGTGCATATAATCAGGAAATGGAAATTGGGAATACCAGTATTGGAAGTTTACAACTAACACAATAATAATGACTTAATGACTGACCTGTATCTTGTCCAGCTGCACTCTTATCATATTCACTGTCATCTACACATTCAGATTTGATGTAGATCTCCTCATTGATGATTATATTAGTGTTGTAGTTATACCGGGAAAGGTCGTCAGTAGGTGATATCATATATGTTTTCCGAGTATTGCGACACTCTGAAATATAAAAACTCGTAGTTACCATTACTATATTTGTTTTCAATCTAAATAATTTTTTAGTCCACTCGCAGCATGGAAATTTTCAAATTAAACTTATTATAAAATGAATTATTATATTAAAATATATGTTGCGCCAGCTCAGGCGCGTATTACATTTTATTTTCGGAAATATATTCGTTATTTTAAATTAAAAAAATTTAGAACCGCTGGAAAGAAACCTGCAAATTTTGTACGAGAACCGTGATTTTTGGTCAGTGCAAATATCCAAACAGTTCACTCATCATTATTATTTTTTTATACCGCGCTTCACACCGTATCTAGTGTTTTGAAGATTTTTTAAATTCTTATGAAAGTTATACCGTTAACTTCAGTGTGTTTTTTATTAGAATTACATCAGCATCCGTTAATTTACCGTACATTTTTGAATTATCATACATTTTTAGTATATTAATTACCGTAATAGTGTATATTTTTTACTGCGGAATAAGTTTACATTGGGTTTTTTTACTACAAAATTACAGTGAATGCAATTATTACATTTTGTAAAGTTTAACCTGCAGCTTTGCACTGCAAAATTTACTACAGTGAATTCTCGAAGCCCAGTTATTTTATAATTGTCTCCCGATGTGAAATCAGCCCTTAGAGAACCTGCCAATTCCGGAAATTTACCGTAAGAACATAGGAGATATTATATTTAGAGACCGGTAACCACAAATATTCTGAAATTTGATGGAGCTAATATAATTCCATATGCACCAATTTGTGGCCAACCAATTGTCTGAACATAAACGATCTCATTTATGGCATTTTCCATAAATTAGAAAAATTTCATATTCAATAAATAATATATCTATGAGTTTCATTTTTCTCGAGCGACGTCGTAACTCGTCGCTACCTAGATGAATGCGTTAATACCTGCTCGGTTGTCAACGTTTTTAATTTTCTTATATTTCAATTTAACTCAATATTATCTTTATATATAAAAGAGAATATTTGTGGCTATGTCCGGAAATTCTAACCCACTTCCAGATATGCTACAGACTTGAAATTTTGCATACAGGTAGCAAAATCCCATCAGAAACGAGAAATTAATAATTTTGTTTTTAATTATATTGGACCATCGAAGTATGTATGATGCGTTCAGTGAGATCGCGGGAATTTCGTTTCATTGGTTGTTTGGACAACTATAGTAAGTTCGTGGAACATCGGCCAATATCGTTCGGCACGATTAATCATTGTTCTGCTATAGGTGATTTTATTCAGTGAATTTAGCAAAATTTATGTTTAGTGTATGCAGAGCGAGACTTAAGTCGAGCATCTGTTTTCTGGTTTTTTATTTTTGCGAATTTTTAAGAATTTTGTTAATTTTATTTATTTATTTTTTAACTATTATTTTATATAGATATTTAAATATAATAGTAAAATATTTTATATACATAAAACAGAAAATCTGTGTATACCGAGTTGAAATTTGGTATATACATAGGTAGGAAATGCAGTCAAAATAAGGAGGCAAATCGAAAATCAGAAGAAAAAAAAAATTGTATTACTTATGACGTAGACTTAACAGAAAAATTGCTTATAAAAAGAAAATAATTTTTTTTAAATGTTTCTTTTTTTTCAATTGGATTGATATTACGGGAGTTACGAAGGGACAACCTAAAACTAAACTTTTGAAATATCTCATTTACTATTGACTTACCAGCAAAAACGCACATGAGAAAAGTTGTTTAAAATAAAAAAAAAAACAAATATAATTTAATAATGTTGTCCTATAAATTATTCAATTGGTTGAGAAGCTGGGATAGGGAGGAGGGGGGTGGGTGCTAATACTAAAATATTGGAAATATCTAGCTTATTATTTACTTTACATCAACAATTTATACAGAAATTTTTTTTTTATTGAAGAACGATTATTTTCTGTTTAGTGTAGCTTTTGAATATTTAGGGAGACAAGGGAGCGCTACTTATAAACTTGAAATATCTCTCTTATTATTGACTTAACATTAAACATGTGCATAACAAAAGTTGTTATAATATCAATAATATAAATAAATAAATAAACAAATCTTTCCTTAATATATCAGCCCTATAATGAGATATCGACTTGGTTTTTGCTTCCAAAGGTTACCCATACACATGTACAAAAACGTATTTTGCCCTGATCAACCCATAAACGGCCAATCTAGATTCAAGGTTAGTTATAAAACGCTTCGTATGGCCTGTGTTTTATTTCTTTTTGGCACACAGACGTCTGTTTAGAATCTGTACATGTATTAAAACTCAAAAACGGCTTAACCGATTTTAGTGCTATTTGCAACAGCGTCTTGCAAATTTGTCTGGAAATATTTTAAGCTATATATCATCGCTGTATGACATCAGGCTTCCGATCAATTAAGAAATATTTAGAAAAAAGTCGGAAAATTTTTCCGTATTATAAAAAAATATAAAAGATACACATATTCAAAATATATATTAACGAATTTTAGGGTTTAATATTGCTACAAAAATGTTCCCGACAATATATATCACAAATTTTTTTATTTTCATTTTCGACAACCATTATAACGTTAAATTCGCTGTTGAACATTATTGTAACCCCCTAAAGCAATACGAAGAAAAAAACTTCCTTGGGTGGCAAGAATATTTACTAACGAAAAAAAGTGCTCCGACCTATATAGGTAATCACGGAGTAATTAGAATAAATATCATAATAATTATAATAAATAATTTCGTAAGGTGCAACATAAAATGTTTCACGTGATCGGCGCTGCATTTGGCGATGAGTGATTCTTACATGGGCATTTTATGTGGCATTTTCCTGGATTAACACAACGAGACACTTATACGTGTTGTTACTAAATGTCTATGCTACCAATGTTTACAAAGGAGTTCGTACTTAAATTATTTGTATAAGAAGCACATATTAATACAATGGTAGATTAAAACAAATAAATATATTTGAATGTAAAACGATTCGCAGCAACCAGTCTTGAACAGATTTCGAAATGGGCCCGATCTAAGCGGGCTACGACTATTTTTTTCGGTAGCGAAGCAGCGGGTATACTGCTAGTTTTTTTATAAATTTATTTAAAAGAACTTTATTTATTTCTCAACATATACGTGTTAAGATATTATTGAAGTTTCTAATTTTTATTGCATATCTAATATAATTTATTGTTTAAATTTAAATTAACTATTTATTCAATTTTTATTACGTGGAGTTTAATTCAGTTTACCGATATTAATTGTTGCATTTACAACAATTAGATTTGATTTGTGTTTTATTTTGCAATTCTGCAATTAATAGTTTGAAATTTTCAAGTGTACTTTGATGATAATTTTCTATTACTCCTGGCAACGCTTTACAATTTATTAACCTTAATTCTGTTTGTAATTTTTTCCCGATATATTATCAATCCAATAAATAGTTTTTTACAGTTCCCTAAATTTAATGACAACGCATTTCGCACTGAAATTATTTACAATACCAGCTTAGTTACAATATTAACATCATCTCGAAATAACACCAAGGCACACAGAGTCTTTGACCATTGGCTCAACTTGGTGCATTTCCTCGTCTTTTGTATCGATGTTACCCTAACCGCACAGCGCGCTCTCGCCTTTCTAACTTTGTCAGTAGTCCTTCGAAATCACCGCGAGAAGTCGCCTCTTGTGTGTCGTCGTCTAGACTCCTACCCTACCTAGGCTAGGAGTGGGCGCCACAATAATTATTTATCAATAATAATTAATGATTTCGTTATAATATTATACATATAAATTTTCAAGTCCATGTCTCTAAGTAATATTCATACTAAATGTTGCGACCATTTCGGTCGCAAACTAATTTGAAATTAACGCCTCAGGTAATTTTCAATTAATATAAATTTTTCTTGCGTTTGGTAGTACGAACCATTACTAACAGGAACTATTCTGATAATGCACGGCACTTAACGCTTGATCTGCAACAGGAACACAAAGAAAAACACGATACGTTCTACCGCGTCAAGATTTAGACTCACAGTTATTGCTTGATCAACGGAAACAAAATTACTGATCAAAATTTATGAAACAGTTCGTGTAAATAAGGCCACTAATTTTCTTTTATAAAGCTTATTCGGCCAGGTTCAGTAGCCGGTGAGGTAGATCTACTGACCTGTGCCTGAGACAGCTGTACTTGCAAGCATACTTCCTTCACATTCACTGCTGTCCACAGGTTCAGACTTGACCTCAGTCTTTTCTGCTCTTTCATCATAAACGACAACTGTAACTCCATCTGTGATACCTGAAATAAACATTTTATAGTGAAACATAAACGAATCTGTTTAATTTAAAATATATATTTTATTTGAGATGTTCACTAATCATTGCCCAAATTCGTCTGAAATCAACTGTACTGTGACAATGAAATATGAATAACAGTTTTAACAGTACGTATAATCCCCAGGGATCAGATATTTCTACAAAATGCACAATCTGAAATAATATTAGAAACAACCTTCTTCTTCTTCCTTGGGTACTGTCAGTCGGGTTAACTTTTGGCCACACACTCACATAAGTTTTCTTTATCTATCTAATAGAAAATATTTAATTGTAGAAAAAATTGTTGTAAAAATGTTTTTGAAAATTTGTACTCGTTTGTTTACAGTTCTGAACCTTCGACGTAACGCAGTGTTTATACGCGTGTACTTTACGAAAATTAAATCTTTTTTACTTGCCCTATATTGCAAACAGTAGCAGATTAAATATGGCAGCAAAAATAGACTACTAAGTACAATAACCCTAAGTAATTTTAAGAATAGAACAAAATAGCTAAAAACATATCTGTATAATTTAGATTAACAACTTTCCGCCTCGTACGATAATATGCGTCAATTGGTTTACAAGATGCTGTCTATAAGGCAAGTTGTTTTTATTTATAATTACATAACAATTATTTTTACACTTAATAATATCCTACAATATATATATATATATATATATACATATTAGCTACAGATTTTGATGCATAAATTGTTACTAATTTTATTTCAGATTGTTGGTTTTTCATAATAAACTGCTCGTTACTGACCATTCTTCAATTCGGTGGTGTGCTCTGTTCCAGCCATCACTATAAAGTTATCAGTGTCTCTGGAACCATCAGAATGCATATCAACGTCTATCCCGTCATTCATATTCACTCCTGAAACAATAAAGTACTGTCAAATAAAAGAACTAGAACTAGCCTCTTTCTGTAAATCATGGAATAAGAAATAATTCATATTATTAAGATTCACTTGATAATACCATTTCATGGTGAAACTTAAGTCGGGCTAATATTAAATAAAAGTGATATTTTGTATAGTAATTTAGTCTTTTTATTTATTTTAATATGGATTATGACAAAGTAACGCACAAATAAATTTCCTATTCGATCTTATTAAAGTTTCAATCACTTGATATCTAGGAGCTACAAATAGCTCAAAATTAAGGATACGAAAATGTTTGTAAAAATGATAATGGATAGAACTTTCAACACTTGTAAATAAAAATATTTTACTTTCAAATCGTTATAAAGAATACAATTTTTATAAACAGTAAAAGATATTAAAAAAATGTTTTACAAAATGTTTCTTTTCAAAAGCTCTATCCAAAGATAACCAGCGCTACGCATGAACCAATTTAAAATATCAAATTTGTCCTTGACATCCTGTGTTTCCGCTTTCTTCCGGGTTATTTCAATACTACCATTCAATTCTTTGGGCAAACTTTGGTCATAATTTTTACTCACACGTCGCTTTTTCGAGAAAAATCGTGTTCCCTTTATCTTGATACACCTGTATGTATAAACGTGACTGGAAGTGAGAAAGAATATTCGCAGATGGACCCAGTACAGCAGGAGTTGGTATTGGAGGTGGGCCTTGGAAGAGTTTACAACAGAGAATGGAGTGTGTTATTTGTGGATATGAGATGGAGATCCTAAACATCTTCATGTATTTACATAAAGAATAACTAGGGGATTTAGCCCACCTTCGACGGTGTTCACTCCTACATTGTTCCGGTATATGGTATTTGTTTTATCCATAAATGTAACTAATACAATTATAGATAAATTTAAAATCATTAGAATGCAGTAGCCACGATAAAAAGCTGGTCCAAAGACTCGTCCATCTGCGGCGGACTCGTGTCTATTCTAACGGATAGATTTTGTTCGTTTCATCTCCTTAATAATATTTAAATGGCAAAAACCACGGTGTTACGTAAAATCAAAAACTCCTCCTAAGTGGCAAAAACTGGTCCAAAAAGGCTTCTTCATATGAAATACCAGCAGTATACCCGCTGCTTCGATACCGAAAAAAATAGTTGTAGCCCGCTTAGATTCGGCCCATTTCGAAATCGGTTCAAGACTGGTTGCTGCGAATCGTTTTACATTCAAACATATTTATTTGTTTTAATCTACCTGTAATATCTTGTATATTATGTATTAGTTGGCGCTAATTATTTATATTGTTATTGGCGTAACTAGGTAAAGAAATATGTTTATTGTATTGTATTTTGTTAATTTACGTTTTGACATATAAATAAATATCTATAAAATACTCTCCTGGTATATGTAGGTCGGTGCACTTTTTTTCGTTAGTAAATATTCTTGCCACCCAAGTAGTTTTTTTTTCTTCGTATTGCTTTAGGGGTTTACAATAATGTATCTTTTATAGTTTTTTATAATATTGAAGATTTTTTAGACTTTTTTCTAAATATTTCTTAATTGATTGGGAGCCTGGTATCATACCGCGATGATATATAGCTTAAAATCTTTCCAGACAAATTTGCAATACGCTGTTGCAAATAGCACTAAAATCGGTTTAGCTGATTTTGAGTTTTAATACTTATACAGATTCTGAGTAGACGCCCATATGGGTCAAAAAGAAATTAAACACAGGCCATCCGAAGGGTTTTATAACTAGTCTTGAATCTAGATTTGCCGTTTATGGGCTGATTAGAGCAAAATACTGAACTTCGTTTTTGTACATGTGTATGGATAACCTGTGTAAGCAAAAACCAAGTCGAAATCTCATTATAGGTCTGAGATATTGAAGAAAGATTTGTTTATTTATTTATTTATATTATTGATATTATAACTACTTTTGTTATACACATGTTTAATGTTAAGTCAATAATAAGAGAGATATTTCAAGTTTATAAGTTGTGCTCCCTCTGTCCTCCTAAATATTCAAAAACTACAATAAACATAAAATAATCGTTCTTCAATAAAAACAAATTGTCTTTGTAAATTGTTGATGGAAAGTAAATAATTAGCGAGATATTTCCAGTATTTTAGTATTAGCACCCACCCACTTCCACCCTTCCCAGCTTCTCATCCAAATGAATAATTTATAGGACAACATATATTTGTTTTTTTTATTTTAAACAGCTTTTCTCATGTGCATTTTTGCTGTTAAGTCAATAGTAAATGAGATATTTCAAAAATTTAGTTTTAGGTTGTCCCTTCGTAACTCCCGTAATATCAATCCAACTGAAAAAAAAAACATTAAAAAAATATTTGTTTTCTTATTATAAGCAATTTTTCTGTTAAGTCTACGTCTTAAGTGATACATTTTTTATTCTTCTGATTTTCGATTTGCCTTCTTATTTTGACTGCATTTCCTATCTATATACCAAATTTCAACTCGATACACACGGATTTCCTGTTTTATATATGGTATATAAAATATTTTACATATGTAATATATTCGACTCGACGATTTGAAAAAGAAATGTTAGTAGGTAATCAAAAATTCACCCCTTACCGTTCCAAAAGCGACCCTGAGCTGAATTTTCGGTAATTTAAACCAAAAAAAAATGTATACAGGTCGCGTGATAAATTTTCTTCTTTTATAAAATTGTTTTTAGAAAAAAAAATATGTTTTTAATTAATAAACATTAATCAATATCTACTCACGATAGAATCCCAATCATTAAAATATTAAATTTTATTAAGATTTATTTATATTATTTAAATATTATTAAGTTTTTGCACCAAAAATGATTACCAAGTCTATGCGCATACAGAAGATTTTGTAAAGAAGTTCGGAAAGTCGTTTATTCAAATTCTCAAAAGTAAGTCAAATTCGCCACGTGACCTGTGTAAACAATTCGTGTTGGTTTGGGCCTAGACCATTTGATAAAATATGTGTGTTTCAAATGCTCATGCATCGTGTGTGGCTTCTTCGATAGCTCAAACAATACAAGCCATTTTTTTCACATCGGGTAATAATTACGTGCGGGCGTTCGTTTAGGCATAGAACCACCTACTCTACATTAAATGTCTCAACCAGTTTCAATGTAAAATACGGATGAAGACTTCTCACAAAGACAAAAGGTAAGTACCACTGTACATTATTATATTTGTACAGTACAGTACGTGTACTGTGTACAGTACATATTTCTCATATTTGTCATATCATACGAGAGTTACATTTTATGTTTTTACAAACAACCACTAGATGGCAATATTGAAATGTGCCATTACCATATTCGTAAAATTTTACATTTGTTATTGTGAAATCAATGGCAGCTTATAAATTGACCGAGTAGTTTGTTGACTGTGAGCGCTTATACAAAAAAGAAGTTTGTGAAAAAATGGATATTACTCGTGAAAGTTTTCGTTGGATGATTTTTTACGATCTTAGTAAAGGCCTAACTCAACAACAATGCATAGATTCGCTTCGTTCAACTTTTGGTAATGAAGCACCACCTGAAACAACTGTTTACAATTGGTTTGAAGAATTGCGTCGTGGTCGTGCGTCCGTCAGTGATTAATCTCGTGAAGGTCGACCAAAATCGGTTGTTTCAAATAAACATCGATGCTGTGCGTAAAATGATTGAAGAAGATCGAAATGTGACTTACCGTGAGATAGACGCAACCTTTGGCATATCGCAAACTGCAATACATTATATTTTGTATGAACATTTAGCTGTGAAAAAGATCTGTTCCCGATGGATTCTGCATAATTTGACTGAAGCTAAAAAAAGGCTCGTATTGATTGGTGTAAGGGAATCAGAGAGTCGAACCGGAACCGAACCGAAAACCGAAATTAACCGGAATTTTTAACAGAACCGGAATCGTAATCCGAACGTAAACTTGCTAAATTTAAAAACCGAAACCGAAACCGGAACGATATGAAAATAACGGTTAATTTCGGTAAGAACGCAAAAAAAACCGGTTTATTTCGGTTCAATTTCTTAATTAATTCATTAATCGCTTTCTTTAATTCTCTCAGATGAAATGTAATGCTTCTTTCGTAAGCGTAAGAGTAACCCCTACTCCTTCATTCGACACTGCCTACCAGTGTTGCCACTTGTTTGTCATAAATTTATGGTGCAGCATTGCTTGAATTATGTTTATTATTAGATTACCTCAAAAATTATATATCTTCGATGGTAATGGTTATTACGGTAATAAAAAAGCTATATTTATCAGAATATCTGAATTTTTTTTCAGTATTTACTAAAAATTAAGACCTGATAATTATGTGACAACTGATAACACTACGCATTTCATATATTTATGTTGATTCGATTAATTTGTCTTTGTCACACCAAATTAATAACTTCAATCCTTCTAGAGAACCAAAGAACACTAATGTGTTAAAATACTGGTCGGAGAAAAGTATTATTTTCCCTGAATTAGCAGATCTTGCAAAAATAATAATGGCAGTACCAGCTACACAAGTTAGTGTAGAAAGAAAATTTTCGGTACTAAAACTTATATTAACTGACAAAAGAATGAATTTATCAGAATCTAATTTGGAGAATATATTAATGTGTCGATTAAATATGAATTTTTACCGACCGCCAACATATATAAGGGAGGTATTGTGATCATACCGATTTTGACATTTCGAGATTTCGATGGATCTCCACGAATTGAGGCCACTACATAACGTTTTGACTATTTTTGGCATGATGTCTGTCGGTTTGTCTGTCCGTCCGTCTGTCTGTCTGTCTGTCTGTCTGTCCGTCCGCCTGTCTATCTGTCTGTCCGTCCGTCCGTCTGTCTGTCTGTGTACACGTGCAGAGCAAATTCGGCTGAAAGAATTTTTAGGAAACTTCATATTTAAGCTTCTTTCATCAATGGCACGAGTTGATCAACTTTTGGTAAAAATCGGTTAACTAAAAATGGGAGTTTACTCGTGTCGATTTTAAGATTTTTGCGAATATTTCGCAACACAAAAATATTTCGAAAAAATTTATTGAACAAAACTTGCTATAAAAGCAATAACTAATAACTTTTATTTGAGACGTTTTTTGATAAAACGAAAAATTTCGAATAATTTCTGTAAAATTTTTCGAAATTTTTTCTGTCTCAATTTTTTCAATTATATGTAACGTTTCCATGGTCATGATAAATAATATCTCTGTTAGAAAATATTAGGCCAAGTTATTTCTACTCTGCTGCTAGAATGTAATTTATATAAGTACTTTATGATGGCGGTCGGTCCTGTGGTGGCCACAGCTGATTTTTCATTTTATTTTCATTTTAAATTTCAAATGTAATTTTTTCAACTGAATGAACTGTGATTAATAATTTTAATATAATATTATTTACAAAATGTTTGTGTTATTCTGTTTTCTTCCTTATAATATTACGATTCTACGAACTGTTATTTTTTATTTTTATAAGAGAAAACTTCACAGTGTTTATTAAAATTTAACTTGTTATTTGAACCGGAACCGAACCGGAACTGAACCGAAATTTTTCGACGAACCGGAACCGAAACCGGGACGAAAACCGTTTACTTGGAACGTAACCGAAAACCGGAACGAAATAAATTTTGGTTCGACTCTCTGAAGGGAATGCTAACAGATTTCAACCTAGGCACTGCAAAAGCCGTATACAACATCGTTACAGGTGACGAAACTTGGATTTATTTATATGAAATGGAAACTAAGCAATACACTGTTTGGGTCTTCCAAGATGAACCAAAACCCACAAAAGTTGTTCGTTCACGAAGCCCTTCCAAGAAAATGATCGCTTGTTCTTTCGGTTATACTGGACATTCGCAACCATTCCTTTAGAGGATCGGAGAACAGTTAATGCTGAATGGTATACAACAATTTGAGACAAAATCAGGATAAACAACCAAAAACGTCGCATTATTCTTCATCATAACAATGCAAGCTCCCACACAGTACGTCAAATAATTGATTATTTGAAAGAGAAATACATAGAATTAATGTCTCATTGCCCGTATTCACCTGATTTATTCCCCAACGACTTTTTTGTTTGTTCCCCAATGTCAAACAAATAATGCGTGGACAGCGATTTTCATCACCTCAAGAAGCTGTTGAAGCCTTCGAAAACCATGTTTTTGATATACCAACTTAAGAGTAGAAAAAATGTTTCGAGAATTGGTTTGAACGCAATCAAAAGTATATAAATCTTAAAGGCGAATATTTTGAAAAGCGATAAAACAGTTTGTCCCAAAAAAAATTCTTTCTTAGTTTTTGTAAAAACTTAAAAGGTAGCCCTCGTATAAAATGTATACATGCTGACGAAACTAAATTTTATGGTGAGAGTTATTCGCGGATTTTCCTCCTTCACGGGGAACCCGGGAACGTAATCCTCGCGAATGTCAAGGCTCGACTGTATTATTATGAATGTTATTAACGAATAAAAATATTTCTAAAATATGGATTGTTTAGACTTAAAATTATTAATTCAAGTAATTGTACTGAGGTTCAAGGCTATTCAAGAAATTCAAGATACAATTTCAAACTTCTGGAGATTCCAGGGAAGCAAGGATGGTACACACCATGTCTTGTATTGCTAAATGAAAATGTAAACATGATATTTCCTATGTTCAATAAAAAAGTACATACGAGGTATATTTCCAATAGTATGGTACAAAGTGGTACAATACCTGTGCAATCAACATTTTCTTCCCGTTCCGCTTTAACTGTGTTACTGCCATTCTAGTTTTCTTCCCATGCTTCATTGGTTGGCAATATGTCTGTACTGCTGCTCTGATCTTCAGACTGCTCACACTTCATCAACAACTGTTTTCGTTCTTCTTTAAAATCTGTCAGAGAAACACACAACTCCCCACTAGTTCCAGAGACGAAGCTGATTTGTGATATGTAATTTATATATATTTGACTGTTTCGCAAGTATTGCTCACGAAATTCGTAAGCCCCATCGACTTTACAGCAGCATTTCGTACATATTTCTCCCAGATTGAACAACACTCTAAAGTTCTGAAAATAATTGATATCTTTTATTCAAAAATTCCTTGCATTTCAATATTTATCAAGAGACCAACTATTTTACGACAGGGCTCGTAGGTGTTAGGTTTGTTCATAATGTAATTTCCAAGGGTTTATTATCACCCGACTCAAGTGTAGAGCTTGTAAGAGTGTTTTAAAATTACTCTTAACTTACGTCTGATGATAACAAACTATTGGAAATAAATCTTCGAACAGACCTAGTATTATTAAACGACTTAACTGCACATTTCTATTCCGGTTGATGGGACGCTCATTAAACAATTCTAAAAAATATGCAACTAGAATGTTTCTAAACATCTCGGAATTAAATTTATATCATGAAAAAAAAAAAAAAGAGTTAGGAACTATTCAGTTAAGACCGAATAGTTCCACTAGTATTGGAGGTCAGTTGCTAAACAGGGCCACTCAAACGGATATGAATAAAATTAAAATTACATGGCTTTATAAGGTCTTTACCCGTTTCTGACTAGTTTATAATACAACAAATGTCAAACTAATAATAAAATAAATAGATGCTTACCGATTCCGGAAATAATATTAACAGCCTGGAATAATAAGTTAAATATTCACTATTGATAAAAAGTTTACGAAGATGTTTTTCATGATTAACAAATATCTGTTAAAAAATACATTATAACTGCAGATTTATTTGAACAATATGTTTTGCTTTGCAAATTAGTTAAACTCGTTTTAAATAGCACGTTTAATACAATCACTAAGTACTAGTCCGTGCGGAGCAGACTTAGTGCGATAGATGTCTAGGCTGACGTTACTAGTCATGTGACTTCAAGACCTGGAGACACAACAAAGGTGTTTTCTATGCTTTATTATGTTATATTCTCTAATTTTACAGTGAATATATTTTTATTGATTATATTTATTTATTTATTGTTTTTTAATAAGTATTGCAGTCACGTGGATGGGCTGTGTTAGGCGCACATAGCCTTTGTAGCTGTGCACCGAAAATTTTAACTAACTAACTAACATAGTTCGTTCAAATGTGAGCATGCAGTACAGGACATATGGAGTAGTTCTTTTTCATACTCTCTAATGGGTTTACACAATGACGCTATCATTTTCTTGCTTGTCGACGTTGCCAGTTCTAAAAAGCGCTGATCTGTGAAGACGCAGTGTTCTACAAATGGTCAATTGTTTTTGTTGAGTGTTATTTTGAGTTTTATAAGAGTTGATTTTTGTAAATCATACGAATTTTTCATATTATTATAATATACACATTTGACACTTTTACAACATTTGGCAACACAGCTCCCATTTGCTATTGGGTACAACAATGCCCGATGGCGGCGCTACCAGCGCTGTGAACAGCTGATTGAAACGAGTAATGTGAAAGTTGTCCATATTTGTTTACATGTTAAATCATCGATTTGCAATGGATAATAAACAGCTATCCTAATTACATTATTTTAATTTTTTAAGTGCAACACCTTCTTCTAGGTGTGTAGTTGAAGGGGAAGAGTTGTTAAACGTTGGACATCTTATGTTGTGCGGAATTTTGGACAAAAATGATGAGCATGTTGACATATGTGGGTTATGTTTACAAACAAGCAGTTTGAGAAATTTACTAATGATTTTGAAATTTTAAATATGTCCTGCACCTGTAAAGCAGGAACTACATGCAAACACATTTCAGCTGTCCTATTATTTTGTACCAGGTGGTTAACAAACCAGAATGAAAGAAGCCAAGATCAGGGCATTGATTGATTTTATAGGAATATTTGATTTTTCTTTTTTTTTGTGGTTTCTGTTGGTTTTTCTTTTTGTTCCAGAAACAATATATTGTGTATGGAAATATTAACTAGCACAGATTTAAAATGCCTGTGGTCTCCTTTTAAAAAAACCTGTCTTACAACAGTATGAACCGCAACCTCTGTTAAAAACATCCTTGCCTAAAAAAATTGATTAAAAACAAAAGCAGGCACAGAAGGTTCAGTGAAAATGTATTAGAAAAGCTGCGTACAGAATTTGAGACCGCTTGCCCTAATTCTGCATTAAAATTACACGGGTAGATATTTAATTATGTTCGAGAAGGATTTTATAATTTAGTGTTTGTTTTTTATTTAATTGTTTAATAAATACTAGTTACACAACACCAAATTTATTTATTATTTTCACAAATTGTTTCTCATTTGGAAAATAGTGGAAGTAAATATTTTTGTTGCTTCCTTTTCTAGAGTGACAGCCAAACACACAGCAATTTGTGTTATAATAACTCATTATAACATAAAGTAATATAAAAAAGAATAATAATTGCTATCAGAAGTTAATATAACAAACAAACTGCAACACTAAGGTTTAAAAGCAATACAAACTACACGAGAAAACAAATGTAAACCAGATGTAAACAATAAACCATTACTCGTTTCGCTTAGTTCAGTTTTTATCCGCTTGGCGTCACTTCATAGCGCTGTTTACAGTGACTGTATAAAGACAGTGTGGCCATATGAACTGTAGCCGCCATGTTTATTCCAGATTTGTATTGGGTTATCACGGATTCTTTAATATCTCTTCGGGTCGATGGGATATCGACTTAGTTTTTGCTTACAAAGATTACACATACATATGCCGAAAAACTTATTTCAGGATTTTGTCCTAATCAACCCCTAAAGGGGTGAATCTACAAACGGGGTGAATTTTACATCCCGTCGTATTTCCTGTGTTTGTTGAGTTATAAGGTTTCTTTTTGGCACATAGGTGTCTTTTTATAATATCACGAAATGGTTTTGACAGTTTTTTAAAATTTCACCCCTAAAGGGTGAAAAGGGGTAATATGTGATTTCAAGGATTCTTTAATATCTCTTAGGACCAATAAGATATCCACTTGCTTTTTGCTTACAAAAAATACCCATACAAAACCGAAAAACTAATTCCAGCATTATGTCCTTATCAACCCCTAAAGGGGTGAATCTACAATTGGTGCGAATTATACACCCCGCCGTATTTCCTGTGATTGTTGAGATGTGACATTACTGTTTGGCACGTAGGTGTATTTTTAAAATATTTCGAAATGGTTTTGACAGTTTTTTTAAATTTCAGCCCCAAAGGGTGAAAAGGGGTGACATGTGATTTCAAGGATTCCTTAATATTTCTTAGGACCAATAAGATACCGACTTGGTTTTTGCTTACAAAGATTACTCATACAAATGCCGAAAAACTTATTTCAGGATTTTGCCTAATCAACCCCTGAAGGTGTGAATCTACAAACGGGGTGAATTATACATCCCGTCGTATTTCCTGTGTTTGTTGTGTTACACAATTTCTTTTTTGCACAAATGTGTCTTTTTAAAATATCTCGAAATAGTATTGAAAAACGCATGTTTATATATAAAAAAAAAAAATAGGATATTTTCATATTAAAAAAGAATAAGCAGAACATGTTATATACCCTGACTTCAAAAAGAAATTACATAAGAGTTGGCTATGGAAAAATAAAATAATGTATACTACAAGCTTTATGTAACAATAAATAACTTATGACAACAAGAGTGATTTAATTAATTCAGACAGTAAATTAATTCTAAAGCTTTCTGTTGACATTACTTTTATTTTCCATAGCCAACCCTTATGCTTTTTCGTTTTGAACTCATGGTATAAATGATATATTAATAAAGAAAACTGATGTATATATTATCAATTATGCATTTATTCAACTAAAATTATGGTCAGGTGAAAAATAAAATGAAATCAGTATGGAATAACATTAAAATTAATGAAAGTAAATACTTCTTATAATTGTGAAACCATCCATTGATTTACTGGCATAATGTTTTTTTATGTTCATTTAGCCTTTTTTTTTTCCTTCAATTTTAAACCTAAACATAACAAAACGTTTCATTATTTTTAATTTTAATTTGTGACAATTTAAAATATGTGCACAGTTTACATTATCTACATTACTCATTACTCATCACAAACACAACAATATTCACTATTAAACGTCTAAATATACGTATATTATTTGAAAATATCACTTAAATCTGTTGAAACACAAGCTAAACACATGTAAACCATATATAATCTGTAACAAATTTGGTAGAAACATGGCGGACTTCAGCTCGACCAATAGAAAATGAGACCATCGTATGGCCACACTGTCTTTATACAGTCACTGTAGCGCTGTTGAGCCCAATAAAAGCAATAGGGATTTGCAGCTTAGCACCCTACCATCTGGTGAGCGTTTCATGAACTTGTATGCGACAGATAACATTTCGTTTTGTCTATTGGTTTTGTATGAAGTTTGTTTTTAAAGTTTTATTATAATCATTGAAAAATGTATAATACATATAGGGGAAGTATTTTAAGATCGCAGCGCTATTGCGGCATACTTGGAACTTTCAAAATAGACATTCGTTACATATAAACAACGTGAATTTTAATGTTTACTGGTGGTTTTTGTTATTTTGCTACAATATTAATACTTGTTTTTATGCAATTATATTTTTATGCAAACATTTTTTATAAAAAAAAATCGCGATAGAATGTCTATTTCTGTAGTTGCTAAAATCCCACCAGATGTCATATTGCTTAGCAATTTTTCCCTATTGTTGTGTGCTTATGTGCAATTCATTGAAAAGAAGAAACCCGGAAATATCGTTTCATTTGTTTCCACCAATATGACACACCGTACGGTTCTAAACAAAATTGGGAAAGCAAGAGGTTAGGAATCGACGCGATGTTTAGATAAACATTTTAAAAATTGGAAAAAAGCGAGCTCTTATATGAAAGTTTGCTCATTACATTTTAATGATAGTGACTACAAATAATATTTTCAATTTTGTATTTATTATCGCATATCTTGAAAATTCCTGTTATTGTGTGTGGGTTTGATTATAATGCACTAGTCTGTATAAATCTTTATGAACTCTCTGTTTTTCCCAGTGACCACACACAATATTATATGCCCAGCATTGTAGATTTCTACCCCTTCGTAAACAACAGGGGAATTATTATTTAAACCCCCAATATAATTAAAATAATCGACAATGGAAAACTGTGCCGCCATAACTTAAAACCAGATTACAAAATGTAGTATTTAAGATGTTTACAAGTAATTAGTCACTTAAAAAAAATGTCCTCACAGTACGTGTGTATACTTACTTGATTATAAAATTTTAAAACAAAATCAGAAAATCGCATACAATTATTTATTTTTTGTCGTTTCTTGATACACTTTTCGCTATTATTTACTAATAAATGTCAAGTGGTATCTGTTTAAGAATGGTTTCAAAAATATCGGCGTGGCGCTACGATCTTAAAATTTTTCCTCTATTGAGAAGTGACATTACCGTTGGCGGCGCTGTTTTTCAAGGCAATATGGCTGAATTGTCTAGTATTCAACTGTCAATATGCTCATAGCGAACAGGTTAATTTAAGCACAGTACATTTTTATTTTATGAAAATGTATCTATCGACATTGTAACAAAAAATCAACACTAGAAAATACGTAATAATTTCAAACAGTACTACAGTCGCGTAGTACAATATTTGACCACCAGACTGCGTATCCGAGCGTGTCAGTTCTCAATACTGCATTCTCACTTTTGAACGGACTATACTTATTTAATAGTTAAATTGCTCTAGCTACCATCTATACGCAATAATAATAACTAGACAACAGTGATGGGCGCGTAGAATACATGATGTAGACTAATGTAGATTTTACGCGTAAACATGTCAAGTAGAATATGCTTTTGTTTACGTGTCGAATGTAGAATGTAAACTGTACATGCGCAGTACGTTTAAATGTAATATTTGAAATAATAGAATGGTAATAGTTTAAATAGTTTACTTTAATGTTTATGTTTATTTCAATTTTATGTAGTTCTAATTACATATATTGTTTCCAAAAATGTTATCTCACAAATCGTATGTTGTTATGAACAATATAAATTACTTGGTTTCTGGCTGTATGAACTACTAAAGTAAAATTAAAATTTAAAGTTAGTAGTTGCTTTAATCAGGAAGCTGTCAAAAATATTAAATTTGAGTTCTTTACTGGCTCTTCTGCTTAAAACTGGCGGTATTTTATTTTTTTACACGTTACATAACCTCATTTTTCATTATTCTACGCTAGATTCTACGTGTCTACACAGTCTACACTTCTCTACGCTATCTACGGTAAATTTACACGTAGACGTAAAAAATTCAAGTTTACGCGTAGACGCCCAGCTAGACAATTTATAATAAAAATGTTTTATTATTAAATATATGTATTGTAAGGGGCGCGATAAGGAAGAAGAGAGAAAAAGGGCGACGGGGTAAGAGGAGAGAAAGTGTTGAAACAAGATGGCCGAGAGGTGTGTACGCGGAGATAAACAAATCATATTGAATACTGTGTAATATAATCAATTTAATAAACATAATTGTATCTAGAGTGAGTTATTTACAGTGATTATCCTGACTAGGACCCTCACAGTATTTTTTTTATTAAATAGTTCTAATTTGGTTCTAAAAAGAACCAAAATAACTGGCTCTTACTAACTTTTTTATTTTAAATTAAAACAGGTAAAGAAAAACCATCCCATAATAGCATTTCTTACAAAAAATTACCCCTTGAGTGTCAATGCACATCGCAGGAGAAAGATAAACAAATATGCATTTAACGAAAAAAATTCCTGAAAAATAATTTTTATGGTATTTTCATATATATATTTAAAAAACTTTTGGTCCCACTCCATTTCTCAGAAGTGTTGGTCTAAAAAACTGTAAAAAAATCTCAGTAATGTACATTGATGGAAACCAAAATAGTTCACAAGGAATTTTTGTCAGATTAATTTTTTATTGTTGAAAAAATCATTTTTTTTTTAAGTAAAAATGAAATTTATGATTCTTGCCCTAAGGCTTCGAATCTTACATAATAATTTAAAATATATTAAAAATTTAGTTATGTATGTTTTTACATTTTGTTCACAAAAAAATTCCTTTCCGTTTAAACAAACAAAAACAAAAAGATACAAATATATATATACTAGCTGAAAACCCGTGCTTCGCTACGGTATATTGATGGTCTCATTGGCATAAAATCCGCAGTTTGTTTTTAAACTTGTGTATGGGTAACCATTGTAAGAAAAAATCTAGTCGATATCTCATCTGTCCTAAGAAATATTGAGGAATCCGTGAAAAAACATTTTATTCCTTTTCACCAGATAGGGGTCGAACTTGAAAAAATCCTTTCTTAGTGGGTTCTTACGTCATACTGAAAAATGTACTCTCCGAATTTTTTATTTCTAACAACAAAATACTAATTTACCCTTTAGGAGTGAAAGAATACTGTGAAAACACATATATGCCAAAATGGAATGTTATAACTCAACAACCGCTGGAAATACAAAGGGTTCTATAATTCACCCCAAATGTAGATTCACCCCTTTAGGAGTTAATTAAGGTAAAATCCTGAAATTTATTTTTCGGCATTTGTATGGGTAATCTTTATAAGCAAAAATCAAGTCTATATCTTATTGATCCTAGAAGATATTAAGGCGTCCTTGAAATCACAATTCTCTTTTTTCACCCTTAAGGGGTGATATTTGTTACGGTAAAAAACTGTTACGGTAAAAAACTGTTAAAATCATTTCGAGAAATTTCAAAAAGACACCTATGTGCCAAAAAGTAATGCTGCAACTAATGAACACAGGAAATACGAAGCGATGTATAATCTACCCCGTTTGTAGAATCACCCCTTTAAGGGTTGATTAGGAAAACATCCTGAAATAAGTTTTTCGGCATTTGTATGGATAATTTTTGTAAACAAACACCAAGTCGATAACTTATTGGTCCTAAAAGAATTAAGGAATTACTGAAATCACATTTCACACCTTTTCACCCTTAAGGGGTGAAATTAAAAAAAAATGTCAAAATCATTTCGAGATATTAAAAAAAAAAAAAAAACCTATGTGCCAAAAAGTAATGTTGCAACTAAACGAACACAGGAAATACGACGGGATGTATAATTCATCCCTATTGTAGATTCACCCCTTTAGGGATTGATTAGGACAAAATCCAAAAATTGGATTTTCGGTATTTGCATGGGTAGTTTTTGTAAGCAAAAACCAAGTCGATATCTTATTGGTCCTAAAAAATGTTAAACAATCCTTGAAATCACATTTTACCCCTTTTTACCCTTTAGGGGTGAAATTTAAAAAAATTGTCAAAACCATTTCGAAATATTTTAAAAATACGCCTATGTGCCAAAAAGAAAGCTTATAACTCAACAAACACAGGGAATACGACGGGATGTATAATTCACCCCAATTGTAGATCCACCGTTTAGGGGTTGATTAGGAGGGGTTGATTATTGGTCGTAAGAGATATTAAGGAATCCTTGAAATCACAATTCACCCCTTTTCACCCTTTAGGTGTGAAATTTAAAAAAACTGTCAATACCATTTCGAGATATTTTAAAAAGACACCTATGTGCCAAAAATTAATGTTGCAACTAAACGAACACAGGAAATACAATGGAATGTATAATCCACCCCGATTGTAGGTTCACCCCTTTAGGGGTTGATTAGGACAAAATCCTCAAAATAAGTTTTTCGGTATTTATATGGCTAATCTTCGTAAGCAAAAAGCAAGTCGATATCTTATTGGTCCTAAGAGATATTAAGGAATCCTTGAAATCACAATTCACCCCTTTTCACCCTTTAGGGGTGATATTTAAAAAAATGTCAAAACTATTTCGAGATATTTTAAAAAGGTACCTATGTGCCAAAAAGTAATGTTGCAACTAAACGAACACAGGAAATACGGCGGGATGTATAATTCACCTTGATTGTAGATCTACCCCTTAAGGGGTTGATTAGGACAAAATCAAAAAATTGGTTTTTCGGAATTTGCAAGGGTAATTTTTGTAATCAAAAACCAAGTCGATATCTTATTGGTGTTACAAAATATTAAACAATCCTTGCAATCACATTTCACCCCTTTTCACCCTTTAGAGGTTAAATTTAAAAAAGTTGTCAAAACCATTTCGAGATATTTTAAAAAGACGCCTATGTGCCAAAAAGAAACCTTATATCTCAATAAACACAGGGAATACGACGGGATGTATAATTCATCCCTATTGTAGATTCACCCCTTAAGGGGTTGATTAGGACAAAAACAAAAAATTGGTTTTTCGGCATTAAAAGGGTAGTTTTTGTAATCAAAAACCAAGTCGATATCTTATTGGTGTTACAAAATATTAAACAATCCTTGCAATCACATTTCACCCCTTTTCACCCTTTAGAGGTTAAATTTAAAAAAATTATCAAAACCATTTCGAGATATTTTAAAAAGACGCCTATGTGCCAAAAAGAAATCTTATATCTCAATAAACACAGGGAATACGACGGGATGTATAATTCATCCCTATTGTAGATTCACCCCTTAAGGGGTTGATTAGGACAAAAACAAAAAATTGGTTTTTCGGCATTTGCAAGGGTAGTTTTTGTAAGCAAAAACCAAGTCGATATCTTATTGGTCCTAAAAAATATTAAACAATCCTTGCAATCACATTTCACCCCTTTTCACCCTTTAGAGGTTAAATTTAAAAAAGTTGTCAAAACCATTTCGAGATATTTTAAAAAGACGCCTATGTGCCAAAAAGAAACTTTATATCTCAATAAACACAGGGAATACGACGGGATGTATAATTCACCCCGATTGTAGATCCACCCCTTAAGGGATTGATTAGGACAAAATCAAAAAATTGTTTTTTCGGAATTTGCAAGGGTAGTTTTTGTAAGCAAAAACCAAGTCGATATCTTATTGGTGTTAAAAAATATTAAATAATCCTTGAAATCACATTTCACCCCTTTTCACCCTTTAGGGGTTAAATTTAAAAAAGTTGTCAAAATCATTTTGAGATATTTTAAAAAGACGCCTATGTGCCAAAAAGAAACCTTATATCTCAATAAACACAGGGAATACGACGGGATGTATAATTCACCCCGCTTGTAGATCCATCCTTTAGGGGTTGATTAGGACAAAATCCTGAAATATATTTTTCGGTATTTGTATGAGTAATACCGATGGCCCTAAGAGATTTAAGGAATCCTTGAAATCACAATTCACCCCTTTTCACCCTTTAAGGGTGAAATTTAAAAAAACTATCAAAACCTTTTCGAGATATTTTAAAAAGACACCTATGTGCTAAAAAGTAATGTTGCAACTGAACGAACACAGGAAATAAGACGGAATGTATAACTCACCCCGATTGTAGATCCACCCCTTTAGGGGTTGATTAGGACAAATTCCTGAAATGAGTTTTTCGGTAATTGTATGGATAATCTTTGCAAGCAAACAGTAAGTCCATATCTTATTGGTCCTAAGAGATATTAAGGAATCCTTGAAATCACAATTCACCCCTTTTCAACCCTTAGGGGTGAAATTTTAAAAAACTGTCAAACCCATTTCGAGATATTTCAAAAAGACACCTATGTGCCAAAAAGTAATGCTGCAACTAATGAACACAGGAAATACGACAGGATGTATAATTCACCCCGATTGTAGATCCACCCCGTTAGGGGTTGATTAGGACAAAAACCTGAAATATGTTTTTCGGTATTTGTATGGGTAATCTTTGTAAGCAAAAAGCAAGTCGATATCTTATTGGTTCTAAGAGATATTAAGGAATACTTGAAATCATAATTCACGCCTTTTCACCCTATAGGGGTGAAATTTTAAAAAACTACCAAAACCTTTTCGAGATATTTTAAAAAGACTCCTATGTGCTAAAAAGTAATGTTGCAACTAAACGAACACAGGAAATACGACGGAATGTATAACTCACCCCAATCGTAGATCCACCCCTTTAGGGGTTGATTAGGACAAAATCCTGCAATTGGTGATTCGGTATTTGTATGGGTAATCTTTGTAAGCAAAAAGCAAGTCGATATCTTATTGGTCCTAAGAGATATTAAAGAATCGTTAAAATCACAATTCACCCCTTTTCGCCCTTTAGGGGTGAAATTTCAAAAAACTGTTAATACCATTTCGAGATATTTTAAAAAGACACCTATGTGCCAAAAGGTAATCTTGCAACTAAACGAACACAGGAAATACAACGGGATGTATAATCCACCCCGATTGTAGGTTCACCCCTTTAGGGGTTGATTAGGGCAAAATCCCGAAATTGGTTTTTCGGCATTTGTATGGGTAATACTGTTAAGCAAAAACTAAGTCGATATCCCATCGGCCCTAAGAGATATTAAGTAATTCGTGAAATCACATTTCACCCCTTTTCATCCCTTAGGAGTGGAATTTCGAAAAATCCCTTCTTAGTGGGTGCTTACGTCATGAAGGGAATATACTCTCCGAATTTCAAGTTTCTAGGCCCAGGGGTTCGGGCTGGGCGGTGATGAGTGAGTCAGTCAGTCAGTCAGTCAGTCAGGACACTGCCTTTTATATATATAGATAGATATATATATATATATATATATATATATATATATATATATCTATATATATAAAAGGCAGTGTCCTGACTACTAATTGGTTTTTATAAAACACACGTAGAATTTGATAGAGAGATCAGATGTTCTCTTACGTTGTAAGAGTGAATACTTAGAATAAAATAGTTTGTGAACAACTTGAGTTTTATTTAAACAATAAATCCCTTATTTGTGTAATGAGCCGTCATCGTTATCGTTAATGAGTCGTCATCATTAGTTTGTCCCGATTACGGATGGCATCTAGATAATATTTTATGGTGACGTAACAGGGCTTCGTGGAAGGCTAGATGCTAACATTAATATTAATATATATATATATATATTCCATCTTCTTTCTTGCATCATTTAATCTTCATTCTTTTTAATAGACATCACATTATTTCTTATCCTGATCACAAGTCATCTAATAGTTCTGTCACACTTCTGATCTCTTTTCCATTTTCGCATTCATAATAGAACAAATGCCACATTGTCTCTGTACATCTCTATCTCTGTTTTCTAATTCGCTGATCACATTTTCACCTCTTTCTCGCATCATCTCTATTTAGATCGTGAAAGGCCCATTTCTTTCATAACCCCGCAGGGGAAGTTCATAATGGCCATAACAACTTGCCATTTGGCGAGCTTTCGGGCTTGATGATCCCGCGTACCCTCAATCAAGCAAGGGAAGTTCATAATGGTCGCATCACCTGACCATATAGAGCTTTTGGGCCTAATGATCCCACGTACCCTGAATCACGTATCATTTGCGAGGAGACAGTTCAGAGAAGCCGATTGTGGGAATAGGCTTATCTGTTGTCTCTTTTATCTCCTACTTAAAAACCTGCCCACGTGTTTGCCGTGCGTGGAGACCCGTAACGCCGGAGAAAAGGATCTTGGTCAGTTGAGGGAGACTGCTGCCCGCGGACAGTACGATCTCAACACGCCTTCTTTGGCCTCGGATTCGGTAAAACGGGAGGCTGAGTCTGGTCAGCTAAGCCAATCGGCTGGTATCACGGTTCATGAATAAAGTGGCTCCACTACTGTATCGTTGATGCCGGGGTAATGCTGTGACACTAGACAAGTATTCGAGAGTCTGTGGGAGCGGCTGCAGCTCGAGTTGGCTACTCTTGGTCCTCGAGCGGGCCGAGCAACCCGTGACTACTTCCCCCGATGCTATATCATCCTTACATTTCTGGCGCAATGAGCCTGTTTGCGGCCAACGTCCCCGGTGTGGGGCTCCCTGGTGGGTGGGCATGGCAGGGTGATGAAACTTTTTATACAGGAATGGCGGCTACCCGGAGGGATACAAATTCTTTAATTTCAACCAAAGTTGAGAGTAAACTCCGTAAAAAATGAAACAAGAGACCTCGTCTTGATGCTCAGTCATCCGATGATGTGTAAGGCCATCTGCAAAGAAGGTTGACAGAACTGTGGAGTTTTGTGCGCCAGTGCCTCGTTTTCTTGTTGTGAAGGTGCAAGAAGAGGGAAAGTCTTTTAAAGAGATGTCCCCCTTCTTTGTTGCCCGAACGCTGGGATGTGTGCAACTGGTATAAGATCGGTGCGCAAACTATCGGATGGTACATTGCTTATTGAATGCGAAGCTGAGGCTTCATCCACGCTTCAGAAATGTGAAAAGTGTGCTGAGTTTCGTATTTCAGTACAGCCACATAAGACACTGAATACTTGCAAAGGCGTCGTAACGGATCGTGACTTTGCGTATGTTACGGAGGAAGAGTTTGTGCAGGAAATGGCATCGCAAGGTGTCATGGAATGCAAGAAACTCAACCCCCGAAACGGCAAGCCTTCGATCTCTATAGTGGTGTCCTTCGCTGGCACCAGGTGTCCCACATCGGTAAGGGTGTTGTACAACGTTTGTAACGTTCGCCCCTACTACCCCAACCCGATGCGATGCTATAAGTGCCAGCGTTACGGTCACACCTCTAGTCGTTGTGGCAAATCTTCTATCTGTAAGTTAGTTAGTTAAAATTTTTGGCGCACAGCAACAAAGGCTATTTGCGCCTAACGCAGCCCATTTAAATGACTAGACCATATATAAACCAGTGGCAAACGGAAACCTCCGCTAGACTTGCCCTCCCAAAAAAAAAAAAAAATTATTTAATTTTTTTTTTTTTTTTAATATTTAGATAAATCTTCAAAAATACATCAAATTATGTTCTATACAAATTTTTGTCCAAGGCTTGCTTTACTTGTTACGAATTAATAATCATGGCCATGGAAACGTTACATATAAGTATGAAAAAATTGAGACTTGGAAAAATTTTAAATAATTTTACAAAAAATTTTCAAAATTTTTCGTTTTATCAAAAAACGTCTCAAATAAAAGTTATTAGTTATTGCATTTATAGTAACTTTTGTTCAATAAATTTTTTCGAAATATTTTTCTGCTGCTAAATATTCGCAAAAATCTTAAAATCGACACGAGTAAACTCCCATTTCTATTCAAACGATCTTTATAAAAAACAATAGGGTTCTTCCCATTTAATAGGAGAATTTTTTAGTAACAAAACGAATTCTCTAAGTTGAACCGTTCTTGAGTTATCGTGTATACATACAGACACACACACATACGGACGGCACTTCGAAAATAGGTTTTTTGGATTCCCTGGACCATGAAACGTGGTCATCAGTCAAAATCTCGACATCGAAAATTTTCGCGATTACAATACATGCCCCTTATATATTAAGGTTGGGCAAGTAAAATCAATATATTAGACAATAAATAAATAGATAAAATCATTAAAAATACGCATACTCAATAAAAGAAATCTTGCACTGACAAACACAAATAAATGACTCAGGGTGATGGTAAGAGGCTGTAAAGGGGCCAATTACCATCGAATATAACTAGAAACACATTAAAATAAAGTGCAAGACTTCACACATAAAACAATAAGTTCGATTCTCTCAGGAAGAGTATCAGCCTGTCCATGAGTACCCTGTCGTCACCTAAAGCAACTGACAGGTCATAGCACAGGCCTAACCTCTCCCTGACATCCTCGAATTGTATACACTCAGTTAAAAATGTGTAACACAGACAAATCTGTGTTACACGTCTCACAGATAGCGGATTCTTCACCTCGAAGGAGGTGCCCATGGGTCCACCAACAGTGATCTATACGGAGGCGTGTGATGGCGGTTTCCTCCCTGCGGTTAATCCTGCAGGAAGAACCCCATGATTTAACGTCTCCCTTAATCTGTCGTAACTTAACGTTCTGTGTGCGGCTCCACTCATGTTGCCACATGTCTAAAACCAGATGTTTCAAATGACTTTTTGCGTCATCTGGAAAAATGAAACTCACATCAATCATAGGTCTGTGAGAGGCGGCTTTTGCAGCTGCTCCTGTCGCTTCGTTGCCTTTAATACCAACATGTCCCGGTATCCAAAACAGCTCTACCCTCACATTCTGAACATTCAGATTGTGGAGTAGCAACCGGATCTTTAGTACAAGAGGATGCACTGAATCTGGATCTTGGATACTGTTCAGAGCGCTCAGCGAGTCCTTCAAGATAACACTTGACCGATTTTGCTCTAACGAAACAAAACACAGGGCCTTGAAAATAGCATACAGCTCAGCACTCGTTATAGAGTGCAGACGGTACTGAAACTGTTGGCGTGGATCAAAACAACGAACGCACACCCAACCCTGGTTCCGGATTTTGATCCGTCAGTAAAAATGACAGTATCCTCGAACCTAGGGACCAGTGTTCTTTGTAACTCATGTTGGTATTCGATAGGCAACGTAGTATCTTTATCAAACATAGTTAATGTGAGGTTCACACACGGACGCGGCAGCGTCCATGGTGGAACAGGACACAAAACGAAATTTGCCATTTCGGGCATATTAAAATCAATGTCACTCAAAATGTCGAAAGTCCTCAAACCAAAAGGCCTATTGGCTCTTGGTTTTCTGTCATAAATCTCTGTATGCCTATTTTGCAGCCATATACCGCAGGGATAGAATTTTACGACGATTGTACAGTGACGGTTCACCTGCTTCACACAGCAGGCTTGGTATTGGGCTGGTGCGAAATACACCTGTGGCCAATCTAACCCCAGTGTGATGTACAGTGTCAAGAATTCTAATCTCTTGGTGTTTAGCTGACCCATAAGCTAGACATCCCTAGTCCAGCTTAGAGCGCACTAGAGAACGATATAAACGCAACATGATAGTGCGGTCTGCACCCCATGTCTTGTGACTGAGGACCCGCAGCAAATTGAGCGACTTTTGGCATTTTTTCTTGACGGACAAAAAGTATGCTCGCCAAGTTAGACGTCTGTCGAACACGAGACCCAGAAATCTGGCCGTATCGGCAAATGGTAACTGTGCTCCATTTAGCGTGAGTGTAGGGTTGGGATGGACACCTCTTTTCCTACAAAAATGGACACACACAGTTTTGCTGATCGAGAATTTGAAGCCAATTTCGGGTGCCCACATATCGAGATGATTGATAGTCAGCTGAAGCTGACGTTCGGTTGTACTAGTCTTTTGTCCGGCGACATAGATACCAATGTCGTCGACAAATATCGAACTCTGTACAGGTAATCGAATACATGAAGCTGCACCGTTAATGGCAATCAAGAATAACGTAACGCTCAGTATGGAGCCCTGTAGGACCCCATTGTCCGGTGCGAACATTTGTGACAGGGTATTTCCGATCCGCACCCTGAAGCGCTGGTTCGACATGAAGTCTTTTAAAAAAACATCAAGCGTCCCCGGAGACCCCAGGAATGCAGAGTACGGAGAATACCACAAATCCATGCAGTGTCATAGGCTTTCTCAATATCGAAAAACACAGCTACCAGGTATTTGTTTTGAACGAAAGCATTCCTGATAGCTGCTTCTAGTCTGACCAGATGATCTGCTGTTGAACGGCGACGACGAAAGCCGCACTCTGTGTGTTAGCCAGCAAGTCGTTTGATTCTAAAAACCAAATCAGATGCTTGCTGATCATACGCTCCAAAAGTTTGCAAAGACAACTGGTCAGCGATATAGGTCTATAGCTAGAGGACAAGTGTTTATCTTTCCCGACTTTGGGGATAGGAATTATATGCGATACCTTCCATTTGGTCGGGCACTTACCCCCAGTCCATAGCCTATTATAGACATTCAAAAGCCTAGACTAGATGATTCCGGAAGATTGCGGATCATACGATAATGTATCGCATCTGGACCAGGAGAGCTCTTCACGAGAGAAAAGCAGGTTGTATACCTCGTCATTTCTGGAGAAGAAATTAAGAGGTATGGATTCTAGACCTGCTTTACGAGTTAGATATTCGGGCGGATAATGTTCGGAGCTAGAATTAAACGCAAAATTAGATGCCAAAGTGTTAGCAATTTCGACCGCTGATGTAACTACGTTACCATTTACCGATAATCCAGCAATGGCTGTAGATGTATTTCGACCGGAGATTTTCCGGACCTTCTCCCAAACTTTGGCCACTGGAGTGGCAACTGTAACGGTGGACACGTATTTGCGCCATGATTCGCGCTTGCTTTCTTTCACAATCCTCTTAGCACGAGCTTTCGCTCGTTGGAAGGCTATCATGTTTTCCTCTGTTGAACAACGATGGAATGTATTGAAGAGGTGTCTCCTTTCACGTAGCGCCAAGTCGCATTTCTCGTTCCACCAGGGAACGGGAACTCAACAGGGCTGAGTGGATGACAGCGGTATGCTGTTTTTAGCCGCGCTTGTGATGGAGTCCGTGAAATAATTCACCTCCTCGTGTACGGTCAAGCTCGGAATATCCTCATGAGACAATGATTCCGAAAACTTGGTCCGCTTACCACAACGACTTGAGGTGTGCCCATAACACTGACACTTATAGCAATGCATAGGATTGGGGTAGTAGGGGCTAACGTTATACCCCACCTTTGCCAATGTTGGACACCTGGTACCAGCGAAAGACACCACCAGGGAGATCGATGGCTTGCCGTTTCGGGGGTTGAGCTTCCTGCATTCAATGACACCTTGCGATGCCATTTCCTGCACGAACTCTTCCTCCGTAACATACGCTAGGTCACGATCCGTTACGACGCCCTTTGAGCAGATCAGTGCCTTATGCGGCTGTACTGAAATGCCAAATTTCACACCTTTCTGCAGTGTTGACGACGCTTCAGTATCTGCTTCTATTAGCAGTGTACCGTCCGACGACTTCATACCAGTATTTATCAACGTTCGAGCAACGAAGAAGGGGAACATCTCCTTAAAAGACTTACCCTCTTCTTGTACCTTCACGACGAGAAATCGTGGTACTGGTGCACAATACTCAACTCTATATTTACCTTCTGCCTTCTTGGCAGCTGGCCTAACACATCCCTCATCGGATGACTGAGCATCACGATGAGGTCTCTTGTTTGATTTTTTACGGAGTTTACTCTCAACTTTGGCGGAACTTAAAAAGTTTGTATCCTTCCGTTTAGTCGCCATACCTGTATAAAAAGTTTCATCACCCTGCCCACCTACCAAGGAGCCCCACACCGGGGACGTTGGCCGCAAACAGGCTCATTGCGCCAGGCATGTCATGATGATATAGCATCGAGCGAAGTAGTCACGAGCTGCTCGACCCGCTCAAGAACCTAAGAGTAGCCAACTCTGGAACCTTGCGAGCTGCAGCCGCTACCACAGACCCCCGAATAATTGTCTAGTGGCACAGCATTACCCCGGCATCCACGATACAATAGTGGAGTCACTCTATTCATGAACTGTTACACCAGCCAATTGACTGAGCTGACCAGACTCAGCCTCCCGTTTTTACCGAATCCGAGGCCAAAGAAGGCGTGTTGGGATCGTACTGTCCACGAGCAGCAGTCTCCCTCAACCGACCAGGATCCTTTTCTCCGGCGTTACGGGTCTCCACGCACGGCAAACACGTGGGTAGGAATTTAAGTGGGAGATAAAAGAGACAACAGATAAACCTATTCCCACAATCGGCTTCTCTGAACTGTTTCCTCGCAAAATGATATGTTATTCAGGGTACGTGGGATCATCAGGTCCAAAAACTCTATATGGTCAGGGGATGCGACTATTATGAACTTCCCTTGCGTGATTGAGGGTACGCGGGATCATCAGGCCCGAAAGTTCGCCAAATGGCCAGGTGTTGTGGCCATTATTAACTTCCCCTGCGGGGAATAATAATATATGAATGTAATCAGTTATTAAATAATTAATTTAAAAAAATATGTAATTAATACTTACATTTATAATTAAACAAGTAATATTTATAACTTAAATATAAGTACAATTTATCATTTAAGGACTGAAATGAAAAAGTTATGTCAGAATAATTATTTAACATATTCAATAAAAAACTGCATCACGAACACTATTTTAAACTTCTATTATTTTAAACAAATAACGGTACCATGCAGTGATCAATTCTGACATACTTTGTAATTTAATAAGATTTTACATAATATTCGTAATAATAATAAATTAAAAATAGCACATTATCTTTAGTATGTTTATTAAATGGTGCTCCTGTGTGAGATGAGACTTTTTTTTACTTTTTTCTCTAAATTTATTAAATTTATTTATTTATTGAACAAGTTTTCGCCACACAACAGGACAGATGTCCCAATAAAAGGATGGCGACAGATACATTAATTAAATTTACAAACACAAATATATTCAAGTACAAAATACAAAAACAAACAAAAAAGTATGCACATATGTACGATCCAATACAGTATTAAAAAAAAAAGAAAGATTGCACAGAAATAAAAATGAAAGAGTACAAAAAAAAAAAGTTATGTGTTAATAACTGAGCTACAATTGCCTGATTAAAACGCCTCATAATATAGCCGAATATGTCAGGTTCTTCTTCATCATAATTATTATTCATTAAAATAGAATTATGGAACTGACACATTCGGTTAATCGGAGAGTTAAAAGCGGATTCCTTTTTTTAACAGACAGAAAAAATTTCATTACAACTTATGTGATATTTGGGTACACGTAAGCCAAATTTACTGAGTAAATGAGGGCACTCAATCAAAGAATTAACAATTTTATAAAGAAAACAAGAGTCATGAAGTTTACGTCTATTTGCAAGCGACACTAAACTTAAATTTACATCAGGAAACCTATAACAAATGTTATTTACAATTCCTTTCTGTACATTCTCGATTCGATTTATATACCAGGTCTACAAGTATGAAATGTGGATTTTTTTCAAACTTGCCGCGCAAATAGAGTTTATAGTTCAAAGTTTCAACACATATGGCGTTTTGTTAAGTTATCATTAAGTGTCAAATGCGTATAGGTTATAATTTGAAAAGTGAACATATAGTTTTGTTTTACTGTGTTAAAAATGTCAAATTTTGTGCCAAATAAAGAGCATTCGCGGACAGTACTACTGTTTTGTTTTCATTTGAAAAAAACTGCTGCTGAATAATACCGACTGCTTCGAGAAGCTTATGGTGAATATGCTCCATCGCAAGATACGTGTGAACGATCGTTTCAGCGTTTCAAAAGTGGTAACTTTCATCTTACAGACAAAGCACATGGAAAACCTCCAAAAAAATATGAAGATACAAAATTGGAAACATTGCTATAGGAAGACGATAGTCAATCACAAAAACAACTAGCAGAGCAGTTAGGCGTTAGTCAACAAGCTGTTTCCAATCGCCTACGAGAGATGGGTAAGATCCAGAAAGTCGGCAGATGAGTTCCACATGCATTGAATGAGAGGCAGATGGAAAAACGCAAAAACACTTGTGAAATTTTGCTTGCACGATACAAAAGAAAGTCTTTTTTGCATCGTATCATTACTGGAGATGAAAAATGGATTTATTTTGAAATTCCCAAACGCAAAAAATCATGGGTGAACCCAGGCTCACCATCCACATCAACTGCAAGACCGAATCGCTTTGGCAAAAAGACAATGCTCTGTACTTGGTGGGACCAAAAGGGTGTGGTCTATTATGAATTGTTAAAACCTGGTGAAACAGTTAATACCCAATGCTACCAACAACAACTGATCGAATTGAACCATTCGCTGCTCATAAAACGACCAGAATATGAAAGAAGACAGCACAAAGTAATCTTTCTTCACGATAACGCTCCATCACATAAGGCAAAAGCAGTTTGCAACACATTGGAGGCACTCAAGTGGGAAGTGCTACCCCATGCCGCTTACTCACCAGACTTGGCCCCTTCAGATTACCACTTGTTCACATCGATGGGTCACGCACTTGCCGAGCAGCACTTTTGTTCATATGAAAATGTGAAAGAATGGCTAAATGAATGGTTTGCGGGGAAAGGGGAAGAGTTCTACTGGCGAGGTATTCACAAATTGCCTGAAAGATGGGAAAAATGTATAACTTCTAATGGAGCATATTTGAATAAATAAACTTTTACTGTTCTTTCGAGTTTAATGTGTTTTATTTAAAAAAAAAATCCGCATTTCATACTTGTAGACCTGGTAGACAGAATACTGAGGAAACCAACACACTGTTGCAAATTCCAATTGACTTCTAACAAGAGAATAATATAAAGACAAAATTGTATTAATTTTTTTTAAATATTTACGAGTTCTCAAACCAAAGCCTAACATTTTGTATGACTTTTTGACAATATTATTTATATGCTCATCAAAAATCATTTTAATGTCTAAAATTACTCCTCAGTCATGAATTTTCTATTGTAAATAAGTAAATTAAATAGGTTGGCAGTGTATCTGGCATCCTGAAATAAAATGGTAACTGCAAACAAATGCATGTTTTAATTTAAATTCTGTTCAGTCCTCTTCTTCAGTGCTTTGATGCAGTGCTGGCGCCTTTTATTTGACAAATTATTTTTATTATGTTTAACATTATAAACACATCGGAAAATTCTAGGGATATAAAAATATATATGAAAATAAATAGCGTATGGTTTCTTTTGAACGTTTATATATCTATTCGTCTTAGTTTGTCTTTCAACAAGAAACAACTACATTTATACATAAGTGTACAAGTGTGTTCTGTGCTACAAGGGCAGATTTTTCTGTCCTTGTTACAATAATGGAAGAAGCAGATGAGATGGATGTGGCAAGTGGAAGCGCGGATTCAAAAAATCCATTTAAAAATGCTGCTAGTGGTGTATACCCTGGTAATCTAAATCCAGCGAAAAAGCTAAAACCTGATCCTACTAAAAACTGGTGGAGCTAAGTCAAACAAAAAATTCATTTGACTTGCTATCAAACTATGAAAACTTACCAGAAGAAGAAATAATGAATATAGTGCAAAAAAGGGAACCTAAAATACCTCCTGTAGTTATTTATGCGAATCTTACTTCACGAATTATAAAAAATTTAAAAGACCAAACAAAAGGTGAAATTAAGGTGAAATATCGAGGAAATAGAAATAACATTCTCACAAATAACATGAGTGATTATAATCTAGTTCTTCGATTCGCGAAAGAAGCAAATGTCGAACACTACACGCACACACCGAGAGAACAACAGGAACTCAAGATGGTTCTGTAAAATATTTCTCCATACATTGAAGAGCATGAAATAGCTGATGAACTTGCGGTCCAAAATCTGAATATCGTAAAGGTCAAACAAATGATTCAAAAAATCAATAATAAAGAAGTAAAGCTACCAATTTTTACTGTTACCTTTGTACCCGGTACAAGAAAGCAAGAAGTGTTTAGTGTAAAATATTTGTGTTGCAATGTCATTAAATGGGAAAGCTACAAAAACACAAACACCATAATTCAGTGTTATAAGTGCCAAGGTTTTAACCATCTGTCCAAAAACTGTTTCAAGAAACCTAAATGCATGAGGTGTTCGCAAGCCCATTACAGCAGTGAATGTAAAATAAATCCTAGTGAGCAACCTAAATTAAAATGTGCAAACTGTAATGGAAATCATACAGCGAATGATAAATCTTGTGAAATATACAATAAAGTGAGCCAAATGAGATCAACCAGACCAGCTTCTAAACATAATGTTTCTACGCCCCAAATAAACAGCAGAAACTACCCTCCATTAAGAAACCCTGCACCCCCGCTACAGAATATCGTACAACCATCTACATCATATAGTGATAAGGTTAAAACAAATAAGTCTCCAACAAATGATGGTAATGTACAAACAAATTTTTCTGATATTTTTTCTGAAATTAAAAACTTGTTTTCTGGAATAAATATTTCTAAAGTAAAACAAATTGCAAGTAGCGTATTTATTAAAATAAAGCATACTCGTGGCACATTCGAAAAAGTATGTCTCATTGTTGAAGGCTTATTTGAACTATTTAATAATGAATAATTTAAATAAAAGTGTAAATGCAATCACTTGGAATGCAAATTCAATCAAAAATAAATGTTTAGAACTTTCTCAAACAATAGTAGATCTTAAGTTAGATATCATTGGTATTTGCGAAACTCGCATTGACAGTACATACAAACTAAAGGTGCACGGTTTTAACGTATACAGACAAGATCGAGACAGTGAAGGTGGCGGTGTGGCCTTGCTGATAAAAAGTGACATAACACAAACCAAAATAATCCTGCCAAAACTTAAAACTATTGAAGCAGTGGCAGCCCAAATAAATTTGAATAATGATAAACTAACAATAGTCTCAATTTACATTCCCCCAAGTCAAAAAATTTCTACTGAAGATTTGAATAAAATTATAAAGATTTCAGATAAAGTGTTAGTTTTTGGTGACTTCAACTCTAGGAATATTATTTGGAATTGCCATTCCAATAATACAAATGGTAACATGCTTTATAAATATTGTAACAAAATAGGTCTTGTCATGCACACACCAAATGATCCGACTCATTATCCTTCTCAAAAAAGGTTTATGCCGAGCGTAATTGATTTTTATGTGACCAAAAATTTTAATTTTCTAAGTAAACCACAATCTCTCTCTATTCTAAGCTCGGATCATAACCCTGTATATACTGAACTCAATGCGACTTTCGAATCTACTCAAAAACAAATTTTTGATCTCAAACAGGCAAACTGGAAATTATATAAAAAATATATAAATGATCATGTAAACCTAAATCAGCACATACATAGCCAGGATGACGTAGACAATGCGGTTATCTCTTTAACTGATACTATCAAACAAGCTTATAGTCTATATGTACCTCTGAAATCTATTAAACAACATAATAACGAAATTGATAAAAACATTAAAACACTAATTAAACTAAAAAACTATTTCCGACGAAAATATCAAAAATATAGAATCACATTGTATAAAATTGTTTATAAATCTCTTTGCACACTTGTCACTCATAAACTGATTAACTGGAGAAATGAAAATTGGAATAAAAAATTATCAAACTTAAACCCCGGTGACAATAATGTTTGGAAATTATCTAAATATTTTTATAAAAAGCAAGCTACTATACCACCCATTAAACACAATAATAGCATCATATATGACCCCCAAATCAAATCAAACATCATTGCAAATCACTTTGAAAGTGTTCATTCGCAAAACATAAATCTCAGTTCAGTCAATCACACAATAAATGTAAATAAAACCGTAAAAAATTACATAAAAATAAATAATAATGCAAACTGTATCAACATAGAACTAACAAATTTTAAAGAAGTTTATAACATATAAAAAATCTTAAAAATAATAAATCACCCGGCAACGATAAAATAACCAACACACATCTAAAATATCTACCAAACAAAGCTATAGTTTATATAGCCAAAATTATAAATGGTATATTAATACATAGACATTTTCCTGCAACTTGGAAAATATCTAAAATAATAGCTATACCAAAACCGGGAAAAGACTTGACCGATGTTAAAAATTATAGGCCCATAAGCCTACTCTCAAGTATGAGTAAAGTTGCCGAAAAAGTTATAGAAAAAAGAGTAACTGAACAGGTTATAATTAATAATATTCTCATGCCCGAACAATTTGGTTTTCGTGGCTCTCATAGTACCACAGACCAGTTAACCAGACTAGTTGATAATATAACAAACAATTTCAATACAAGAAAGTACACGGGTATGACATTACTTGATATTGAAAAAGCGTTTGATACGGTGTGGCATAATGGTTTACTTTACAAGCTAATTAAATACAATTTTCCTCCTTACTTAATTCTTATTATTAAATCTTACCTAAGCAATAGACACTTTAGGGTACATATAGGTGAAAATAGATCAGAAATTAAAACTATAAATGCTGGCATAGGACAAGGAACCGTGCTCGGACCCAAACTTTTTAATTTATTTATAAATGACATGCCAAAAATTAATCTTGTAAACTACAGTCTTTACGCAGATGATACCGCATTGCACACGTCTTCCTGGCGACTTTGTGCTGTGCAAAAACGACTAAATGAAGCCGTCTATAAAATTACTAAATACTTCCACAAATGGAAGATAAAACTCAATGACAGCAAAACAGAATTTATTATATTTACTAAACGCCGACCTAATACAACAGGATTGCATCTTACTGTAAATAGTCAATCTATTTATTTGAAGGATTCTGTAAAATACTTAGGTGTAACTCTTGACACAAAATTAACTTTTGAAAAACATATAAAACAAATAACAAACAAATCAAATAAAATGCTTCACATGATTTATCCAATTTATAACAGAAAAAGTAAACTCCATTTTAAAAATAAATTGCTCATATACAAATCTATAATAAGGCCAATACTAACATATGCTTGTCCGGCATGGAATATGATTAATAAAACTAACATTAATAGCTTACAGCTTATCCAAAATAAATGTTTGCGGGTTATTGGAAAATATCCCAGGTACACCCATCTTACAAAAATGCACCAAGAAATAAAAATCGATAAAATAGACGTATTTATTAAAAAAATAACTAATGCATTTTTCAAAAGAGCAAACACTCATGAAAATAACTTGATTAAAAACATTGGTACAATAAAAACAAAAAGAAAAGTTCACAAAACAATAATGCATATGCTAAACATCTAAATAAAATGTTAAATAAAATAGGTAAAATATGGTAAATTAGTAAAATAATAATATTCAAAATATATATTTATATAATTTTGGAATGAATAGGGTTTTTTATTCAAATTTTTACCCTATGCTTTAAAAAACGTTCAATCTTTTATCGAAAACAAAAAATTAGATTTAGGTAAATTTAGTTTGTAAGAGGTAATTGTACATAAAAATAACAGGGACTCTAAACTGCAAATATATGTAATATAAAATGTAACATTAAATTATCACAATAAACTTATTTTATATATATATATATATATATCTCTTCGTATTCTGTCAATTAAAATACTCAATAAAGAATAGTTTGCAACAAAATAAGCTAAATGTTATTTATAAAAATACACAATATTTGAAAAAAAAAAAAAAAAAAATGTACAGGTTTATGTACAGAATAGTAAAAATTGAAAAACAAAACAAATGCTACTAGATAGCGTGGTCATACGCTGGTTGATCCAGCCCTACATCTGCGATTCAAGGACCAAATAACATTATCGTTATCTTCTTGAGGTAACTGTGCCCATTCGGCTCTTAGAAGCTCTATGAATCTAAAATTATCGTGAATGTTATCCATATGTGGAGTAATTCTTCTCTTAAGCATGTCCCACATATGTTCAATAGGATTTAGATCCAGTGACTGTGCTGGCCATGGTATCGCATCAATACCTTCGTTATCCAGCCAGTTCATTACAATTCGCGCAACGTGTGGCCGAGCATTATCCTGGGCAAGATGAAACTAATCACCAACAGCACCACGAAATAGACGCACAATAGGTTAAAGAGTATTATCCAAATATTCTTGTACTGTTAAAAATCCATTGGGAAAAACGAGATCAGTTCTACCGCCAATGATTATCCCACCCTGGACGTGCCTCAAACGTTCCAAATTACCGGATCTTCTCCATACCCTTGTTCGACGGGAATCTAGATGAATTCCAAATCTGGACTCATCAGTCAACAAAACTGTAGCCTAATCATTATCACACCAATATTGAAAATTGTGACACCATTCTAATCTTGCTCTGCGATTGCCTCTAGAGAGGGGTTGGCATCTAATTGGTCGTCGAGATAGAATATAAGCTTCATGAGGACGTTTTCTTACAGTATCGCGACTAACGGTTAAGTTATGCGCTCGCTGTAACTCCCTTACCAATTCGAGTGATGTAATAGTAGACCTGCTGTTGTACAGCGACCTCGTCCCGGATGTTGTTCGGCCGGACCCCTTGTTTCCCTGTAACGTCTTCATAACCGACTGATGACACAGAGAAACTCCTATCCGCTTGGAAACATCAACTTGCCTGAAGCCAGCTTGGAGAAGTCCCACTGCACGATTCATCTCGTGGATAGTTAAATGCTGTCGCTCCATTATTAAAAAATAATGCCTAAATACCTAAAAACACTGCAATTATTAATATAAACGTTTTAAATCGAATTAAAATGAAACATGATCAACCTACGGATCATGCACTGAATAAAATTTGTCAAATTTGTATTTGTTTTGTCTTGTAGGTTATTGCTTTTACTTGTTTTCCATAGCGAACTACTCATAATTGCCTACTTTAATTGAAATACAACATTAAATGTACAATAAGCAATATATTTTCATACTTTCTTCAATATCCCTAGACTTTTTCGATATGTGTAGTTTAATATACTTGGAAATCGACTGCGACACTGAACTTTGCCGCATCCTGTTTCGGATATCTATAATTATATATTTGAATGTTATTTTGATACCATCTGCGGCTTTATTATTCATCACAACTGATTGCTCCCGTATCTTTGTAGATTCTTTTCGTATGTGTCGAACCCGACGCCTCTTTGTTAAATATTAAATACCCTATTACAATTTTCATATTCGAAAGAATTTTCTGTAGAATGTGTTGGTTAGTGACTAATGAGAACTGTTAATTTTGAAAATGCTTTCTTAAATTAATTACACATCACATCTGTTTCGTTCGGGAATGTAATTCTTTGTGTCTAATAAGATTTGATGACTGTGCAAATACTTTATCACACTGATCACATTTGAAACGTTTCTCTCCCGAATGTACTCGTTTGTGAATAACGAGATTTGTTGACTGTGAAAATGATTTACCACATTGATTACATTTAAATGGTTTCTCTTCATTATGTAATCGTTTGTGATTAATGAGATTTGGTAACCGTGAAAATACTTTATCTCACTGATCACATTTGAATGGATTCTCTCCAAAATGTATTCGCTTGTGTCTTATGAGAGCTGACAACACTGAAAATTCTTTACCACACTGATTACATTTGAATGGCTTCTCTCCAGAATGTACTCGTTTGTGTATCTTGAGACCTGATGACTGTGTAAATGCTTTATCACACTGATCACATTTGAAAGGTTTCTCTCCAGAATGTACTCGTTTGTGAATAACGAGTTTTGATGACTGTGTATATGATTTATCACACTGATCACATTTGAATAGTTTCTCTCCAGAATGTATTCGTTGGTGAATAATAAGATTTGAAGACACTGTAAATGCTTTATCACACTGATTACATTTGAATGGTTTCTCTCCAGAATGTATTCTTTTATGAATAACAAGACTTCCAGACACTGTAAATGCTCTATCACACTGATCACATTTGAATGGTTTCTCTCCAGAATGTTTTCGTTGGTGAATAATGAGATTTGAAGACACTGTAAATGTTTTATCACACTGCTCACATTTGAATGGTTTCTCTCTAGAATGTATTCGTTTGTGAATAATGAGATGTGCTAGTTGTGTACATGCCTTATTACACTGGTCACATTTAAAAGGTTTCTCTCCAGAATGTAATCGTTTGTGAGTAATGAGATTTGTTAACTGAGAAAACGCTTTTTCACACTGATCACATTTGTAACGTTTCTCTCCCGAATGTACAAGTTTGTGACAAACAAGACGTGAAGACACTGTAAATGCTTTATTACACTGGTCACATTTAAAAAGTTTCCCTCCAGAATGTAATCGTTTGTGAGTAATGAGATTTGTTAACTGAGAAAACGCTTTATCACACTGATCACATTTGAATGGTTTCTCTCTAGAATGTGTTTTCCTGTGCCTGATAAGATGTGATGACTTTGTTGTGGGTTGTTTACACTTGTTAATGGTCGACGACTCCCAACTCTCGTCTGATTCACTGGAAGATGTTCCACTGGCTGCAAACAATTTTTCTTTTATTATTGAAATATAAACGAAAATAATATAAGCTATTGCTGCATGTGGCTATAAAGACTTTTTGGGGAAATGTTTCAGTATATATATGAAAGGTTCCGGTTCCGCGTAAATCCGGGTACTTATATTTCGACTAACACAGTTTCGGTTGTCCTATTTCGGGATAGCCGGTTTTGATTAATTTTATTCTGCCTTATCCACTACCCGGGCCGGATTCTCGATTTCGAATATTCGGTTTTAGGCTCGGGTATTCGAAATCGGGTAAAACCGGAACCGATCATTTTAAAAGAGCCGGTTCCGGATCCAGCATGGTCACTATCCGACAGCACTAGTCTAAACTAAAATTACGAAATTTATTAAGATGCGATTAAAATACGAGATCAAAAGTAAATGTACGAGTAGTAAAAGACGTAACAAATGTTAAAAATCATATCTTAATAACTTTTTTATATTGTATTTAATCCCAGAGTGTTCTTATAATTTATTAAAGAAAAATATCTTTTCTATGGTTGAGACTATAATCCAGTTGTTCCATTGAAAATGTTTTTTTTTTAACTCATTAATTTGATGTATAAATGTTTTTCCTATTTAATATTCTTAGGTGTAAAGCAAAATACTTCATCTTTCCAAATTTAACCTCCTTTGTATCTCTTATAATAAAGAAGTAAGCAAAACTTACACAGTTTCCAGAACCACCCTATGTTGTTTTTAAGGATTCGTGGAGCAACAAAAGATAATAACTGATTCTCAAGAACCTTGACAGTAGTTTTATCATGAGTTTTTTAGCTTTATAAACAGTCGTTATAGAATAACAAAATTACGGATTTTAGATAAAAGAAATTTAAAAAATAAGTTATAAATAGTGTAATCAAGTTCAGTGTCACCATTCCATCAGCTCTATATACAGCTACTGAAATAGGAGCAGCTCCATCAGGGAGCAACATAACATCCAGCTCGCACGGTCGCGGCTACACTGGCATGTTACAGCGCCATTAAGTGTAAAATTATAGCTAATTATGTCACTTGAATTCAGCTAGAATTGAAGTCGTAGCAAGCCCTGATCTGAGAGTTTGTTATAAGTCGATGTGAATTAAATCAGTCATTGGATTATTTATAATAAAGTATTACTACATTTAGCAAACTATTAGCCATTATACTCCTGTGCATATATTCAGGAAATGGAAATTGGGAATACCAGTATTGGAAGTAAAGTATACAACTTACACAATAATAATGAAATATTGACTGACCTGTATCTTGTCCAGCTGCACTCACATCATCTTCACTGTCATCGCCACATTCAGACTTGATGTCGATCGCCTCATTGATGATGATATTAGTGTTGTAGTTATACCGGGAAAGGTCGTCAGTAGGTGATATCATATATGTTTTCCGAGTATTGCGACACTCTGAAATATAAAAACTCGTAGTTACTATTAATATATTTGTTTTCAATATACACAATTTATTAGTCCACTCGCAACATGGAAATTTTCAAATTAAACTTATTATAAAATGAATTATTATATTAAAATAATTGTTGCGCCAGCTCAGGCGCGTATTACATTTTATTTTATGAAAATATATTAGTTATTTTAAATAAAAAATGTTTAAAACCGCTGGAAATACATCTGCATATTTTATCCGAGAACCGTAATTTTTGGTCAGTGCAAGTGTCTAAACAGTATACTTATCATTATTTATTTATTTTTATACCGCGCTCCACACCATATCTAGTGTTTTGAAGATTTTTTAAATTCTTATAAAAGTTATACTCTCAACTTCAGTGTATTTTTTTATTAGAAATACATCAGCATACATTAATTTACCTTACATTTTTGAATTATCATACATTTTTAATATATTAATTACCGTAATGGTGTATATTTTTTACTGCGGAATAAGTTTACATTGGGTTTTTTTACTACAAAATTACAGTGAATGCAATTATTACATTTTGTTAAGTTTAACCTGCAGTTTTGCACTGCAAAATTTACTACAGTGAATTCTCGAAGCCCAGTTATTTTATAATTGTCTCCCGATGTGGAATCAGCCCTTAAAGAACCTGCCAATTCCAGAAATTTACCGTAAGTACATAGGAGATATTATATTTAGAGACCTGTAACCACAACCATTCTGAAATTTGATTGAGGTAATATATAATTCTATATACACCAATTTGTGGCCAACCAATTTTCTGAACAAAAATAATCTCAAAGTTATATGGCATTTTCCATAAATTTTTATTATAAGAATTTCATATTCAATAAATAATATACCTACCAGTTTCATTTTTCTCGAGCGTTCTCGCTACCTAGATGAACGCGTTAATACCTGCTCGGTTTTCAACGTTTTTAATTTTTCTTTTATTTCAATTTAACTCAATATTATTTTGTTATAAATTTATTTAAAAAATCTATATTTATTGTTTAAATTTGAATTAACTTTTTATTAAATTTTTATTCAATTAGATTTGATTTGTGTTTGATTTTACAATTCTGCAATTAATAGTTTGCAATTTTCTAGTGTATTTTGATGATAATTTTCTATTATTCATGACAACGCTTTACAAGTTATTAACCTTAATACTCTTTGTAAATTTTTTACAATATATTATCAATCCACTACAGTTCTCCAGTTTTTTACAGTTCTCCAAATTTAATGACAACGCATTTCGCACTGAAACCATTTACAATACAAGCCCAGTTACAATATTAACATCATCTCGAAATAGCACCAGGGCACACCGAGTCTTTGCCAATCGGCTCAACTTGGTGCATTTCCTCGTCTTTTGTATCGATGTTATCCGAACCGCACACGCGCTCTCGCCTTACCAACTTAGTCCTTCGTAATCACCGCGAGAAGTCGCTTCTTGTGTGTCGTCGTCTAGACTCCTAACCTACCTAGGCTAGGAGAGGTCGCCACAATAATAATTTATCAATAATAATTAATGATTTCGTTATAATATTATATAAATAAATGTTCAAGACCATGTCTCTAAGTAATATTCGTACCAAATGTTGCGACTATCTGAGTCGCAAACTTAATTGAAATTACCGCCTCAGGTAATTTTCAATTAATATACATTTTTCTTGCGTTTGGTAGTACGAACCTTTACCAACAAGAATTATTCTGCAGTTAACTCTTGATCTGCAACAAGAACACAAAAAAAAAACACATGTTACGTTCTACCGCGTCAAGATTTAGACTCAACAGTTATTGCTTGATCAATGGGAAAAAAATTTATGACACAGTCCGTGTAAATAAGGCCACTAAATTGTTGTATAAAGCTTATTCGGCTAGGTTTAATAACCGGTGGGGTAGTCCTACTGACCTGTGTCTGAGGCAGCTGTACTTGCAAGTATACTTCCTTCACATTCACTGCTCTCCAGAGGTTCAGACTTGACTTCAGTCTTTTCTGCGCTTTCATCAGAAACGACAACTGTAACTCCATCTGTGATACCTGAAATAAACATTTCATAGTGAAACATAAACGAATATGTTTAATTTAAAATATATATTTTATTTGAGATGTTCACTAATCATTTTCCAAATTCGTCTGAAATCAACTGAACTGTGACAATGAAATATGAATAACAGTATTAACAGTACGTATATTCCCGAGAGATTAGAAATTTCTTCTACAAAATGAACAATCGGAAATAAAATTGGAAACAATCTTCTTCTTCTTCCTGGGGAACTGTCAGTCGGGTTGACTTTTGGCCTCACTCACACAAGTCCTCCATCTTGATCTGTTAATTCAGTTTACCGATATTAATTGTTGCATTTACAACAATTAGATTTGATTAGTGTTTGATTTTGCAATTCTGCAATTAATAGTTTGAAATTTTCAAGTGTACTTTGATGATAATTTTCTATTACTCTTGGCAACGCTTTACAATTTATTAACCTTAATTCTCTTTGTAATTTTTTCCCGATATATTATCAATCCAATAAATAGTTTTTTACAGTTCTCTAAATTTAATGACATCGCATTTCGCACTGAAATTATTTACAATACCAGCTTAGTTACAATATTAACATCATCTCGAAATAACACCAGGGCACACCCAGTCTTTGACCATCGGCTCAACTCGGTGCATTTCCTCGTCTTTTGTATCGATGTTACCCTAACCGCACAGCGCGCTCTCGCCTTTCTAACTTTGTCAGTAGTCCTTCGAAATCACCGCGAGAAGTCGCCTCTTGTGTGTCGTCGTCTAGACTCCTACCCTACCTAGGCTAGGAGTGGGCGCCACAATAATTATTTATCAATAATAATTAATGATTTCGTTATAATATTATACATATAAATTTTCAAGTCCATGTCTCTAAGTAATATTCATACTAAATGTTGCGACCATTTCGGTCGCAAACTAATTTGAAATTAACGCCTCAGGTAATTTTCAATTAATATAAATTTTTCTTGCGTTTGGTAGTACGAACCATTACTAACAGGAATTATTCTGATAATGCACGGCACTTAACGCTTGATCTGCAACAGGAACACAAAGAAAAACACGTTACGTTCTACCGCGTCAAGATTTAGACTCACAGTTATTGCTTGATCAACGGAAACAAAATTACTGCTCAAAATTTATGAAACAGTTCGTGTAAATAAGGCCACTAATTTTCTTTTATAAAGCTTATTCGGTCAGGTTCAGTAGCCGGTGAGGTAGATCTACTGACCTGTGCCTGAGACAGCTGTACTTGCAAGCATACTTCCTTCACATTCACTGCTGTCCACAGGTTCAGACTTGACCTCAGTCTTTTCTGCTCTTTCATCATAAACGACAACTGTAACTCCATCTGTGATACCTGAAATAAACATTTCATAGTGAAACATAAACGAATATGTTTAATTTAAAATATATATTTTATTTGAGATGTTCCCTAATCATTTCCCAAATTCGTCTGAAATCAACTGAACAGTGACAATGAAATATGAATAACAGTTTTAACAGTACGTATAATCTCCAGGGATCAGAAATTTCTACAAAATGCACAATCTGAAATAAAATTAGAAACAACCTTCTTCTTCTTCCTTGGGTACTGTCAGTCGGGTTAACTTTTGGCCACACACTCACATAAGTTTTCTTTATCTATCTAATAGAAAATATTTAATTGTAGAAAAAATTGTTGTAAAAATGTTTTTGAAAATTTGTACTCGTTTGTTTACAGTTCTGAACCTTCGACGTAACGCAGTGTTTATACGCGTGTACTTTACGAAAATTAAATCTTTTTTACTTGCCCTATATTGCAAACAGTAGCAGATTAAATATGGCAGCAAAAATAGACTACTAAGTACAATAACCCTAAGTAATTTTAAGAATAGAACAAAATAGCTAAAAACATATCTGTATAATTTAGATTAACAACTTTCCGCCTCGTACGATAATATGCGTCAATTGGTTTACAAGATGCTGTCTATAAGGCAAGTTGTTTTTATTTATAATTACATAACAATTATTTTTACAATTAATAATATCCTACAATATATATATATATATATATATATATAAATATTAGCTACACATTTTGATGCATAAATTGTTACTAATTTTATTTCAGATTGTTGGTTTTTCATAATAAACTGCTCGTTACTGACCATTCTTCAATTCGGTGGTGTGCTCCGTTCCAGCCATCACTATAAAATTATCAGTGTCTCTGGAACCATCAGAATGCATATCAACGTCTATCCCGTCATTCATATTCACTCCTGAAACAATAAAGTACTGTCAAATAAAAGAACTAGAACTAGCCTCTTTCTGTAAATCATGGAATAAGAAATAATTCATATTATTAAGATTCACTTGATAATACCATTTCATGGCGAAACTTAAGTCGGGCTAATATTAAATAAAAGTGATATTTTGTATAGTAATTTAGTCTTTATTTATTTTAATATGGATTATGACAAAGTAACGGACAAATAAATTTCCTATTCGATCTTATTAAAGTTTCAATCACTTGATATCTAGGAGCTACAAATAGCTCAAAATTAAGGATACGAAAATGTTTGTAAAAATGATAATGGATAGAACTTTCAACACTTGTAAATAAAAATATTTTACTTTCAAATCGTTATAAAGAATACAATTTTTATAAACAGTAAAAGATATTAAAAAAATGTTTTACAAAATGTTTCTTTTCAAAAGCTCTATCCAAAGATAACCAGCGCGACGCATGAACCAATTTAAAATATCAAATTTGTCCTTGACATTCTGTGTTTCCGCTTTCTTCCGGGTTATTTCAATACTACCATTCAATTCTTCGGGCAAACTTTGGTCATAATTTTTACTCACACGTCGCTTTTTCGAGAAAAATCGTGTTCCCTTTATCTTGATACACCTGTATGTATAAACGTGACTGGAAGTGAGAAAGAATATTCACAGATGGACCCAGTACAGCAGGAGTTGGTATTGGAGGTGGGCCTTGGAAGAGTTTACAACAGAGAATGGAGTGTGTTATTTATGGATATGAGATGGAGATCCTAAACATCTTCATGTATTTACATAAAGAATAACTAGGGGATTTAGCCCACCTTCGTCGGTGTTCACTCCTACATTGTTCAGGGATATGATATTTGTTTTATCCATAAATGTAACTAATACAATTATATATAAATTTAAAATCATTAGAATGCAGTAGCCACGATAAAAAGCTGGTCCAAAGACTCGTCCACCTGCGGCGGACTCGTGTCTATTCTAACGGATAGATTTTGTTCGTTTCATCTCCTTAATAATATTTAAATGGCAAAAACCACGGTGTTATGTAAAATCAAAAACTCCTCCTAAGTGGCAAAAACTGGTCCAAAAAGGCTTCTTCATATGAAATACCAGCAGTATACCCGCTGCTTCGATACCGAAAAAAATAGTTGTAGCCCGCTTAGATTCGGCCCATTTCGAAATCGGTTCAAGACTGGTTGCTGCGAATCGTTTTACATTCAAACATATTTATTTGTTTTAATCTACCTGTAATATCTTGTATATTATGTATTAGTTGGCGCTAATAATTTATATTGTTATTGGCGTAACTAGGTAAAGAAATATTTTTATTGTAATGTATTTTGTTAATTTACGTTTTGACATATAAATAAATATCTATAAAATATACTCTCCTGGTTCATTACTCCACATTATTACACTACCATTGTATTAATATGTGCTTCTTATAAAAATAATTTATTTACGAACTTCTTTGTAAACATTGGTAGTACAGACATTGAGTAACAACACGTATAAGTGTCCCGTTGTGCTAACCCAGGAAAACGCCACATAAAATGCCCATGTGAGAATCAGTCATCGCCAATGGCAGCGCCCGTCACGTGAAACATTTTATCTTGCACCTTACGAAATTATTTATTATAATTTTTATGATATTTATTATAATTACTCCGTAATTATTCCTGATTTATAAATCGTACCTATATAGGTCTGAGCACTTTTTTTCGTTAGTAAATATTCTTGCCACCCAAGTAAGTTTTCTCTTCGTATTGCTTTGGGGGGTTACAATAATGTTCAACAGCGAATTTAACGTTATAATTGTTGTCAAAAATGAAAATATTTTTTTTTGTGATATATATATATCATCGGGAACATTTTTGTAGCAATATTAAACCCTAAAATTCGTTATCATATTTTTTGAATATGTGTATCTTTTATAGTTTTTTATAACTTTTTTCGATTTTTTCGACTTTTTTCTAAATATTTCTTATTTTATCGGGAGCCTGGTGTCATATCGCGATGATATATAGCTTAAAATCTTTCCAGACAAATTTGCAATACGCTGTTTCATAGAGCACTAAAATCGGTTAAGCCGTTTTTGAGTTTTAATACTTATACAGATTCTAAGTAGACGCCTATGTGCCAAAAAGAAATAAAACACAGGCCATCCGAAGAGTTTTATAACTAGTCTTGAATCTAGATTTGCCGTTTATGGGCTGATCAGAGCAAAATACTGAACTTCGTTTTTGTACATGTGTATGGATAACCTGTGTAAGCAAAAACCAAGTCGAAATCTCATTATAGGTCTGAGATATTGAAGAAAGATTTGTTTATTTATTTATTTATATTATTGATATTATAACAACTTATGTTATACACATGTTTAATGTTAAGTCAATAATAAGAGAGATATTTCCAGTTTATAAGTTGTGCTCCCTCTGTCCTCCTAAATATTCAAAAACTACAATAAACATTAAATAATCGTTCTTCAATAAAAACAAATTGTCTTTGTAAATTGTTGATGTAAAGTAAATAATAAGCGAGATATTTCCAGTATTTTAGTATTAGCACCCATCCCCTTCCACCCTTCCCAGCTTCTCAACCAATTGAATAATTTATAGGACAACATATATTTGTTTTTTTTTTTTATTTTAAACAGCTTTTTTCATGTGTATTTTTGCTGTTAAGTCAATATATTTCAAAAATTTAGTTTTAGGTTGTCCCTTCGTAACTCCCGTAATATCAATCCAATTGAAAAAAAAAATCATTAAAAAAATATTTGTTTTCTTATTATAAGCAATTTTTCTGTTAAGTCTACGTCTTAAGTGATACATTTTTAGGGTTTTGTAGGTATGACCAAAAAACCCTTATACCGTCATTTTGTCGTCTGTCTGTCTGTCTGTCTGTCTGTCTGTCTGTCTGTCTGTCTGTCTGTTCGGTAAAAATTGTAGCCAAACGGCTAAACCTAGATAATTGAAATTTGGCATGCTTATACAACTCTTTGACCCGCATATAGGAAAAATACTAAAACATCTAAAAATCATATCCCCCTAAAAATATAAACAAATATGTGCTCATCGAAAAAAAAAATATTTTTTTATAATTCTGAATAGGGTATCAAATGAAAGCCCTTGGTACGTGGATTAAAGATCAAATTTTTATTTTTGCAAAATAAATTATTTTGAAGCGATTTTTGCCAAAATTGTGCAAAAAATTTTTTGTCCCACACCCTGTAGCCCAGATGGTTTAAACTAAAAATCTGAAAAAATTCTAAGTAATGTACATTGGTGTGAACCGGAATAGTTCAACAGGAATTTTTGATCAGATTATGCTTTTGGAAAAAAACGCATTTTTTGTGATTTTTTGCTAATAATGTACACAAGTTATAGCTTTGTAACACGCCACACTGTAACGTGTCTGCTGGTCTTGTGGTATTAGACGTTGATTTTTCACCGAAGTAACCCGACCCGAAAGGGATCGAATCCTGTGAGAAGAGACTATATTTTTTTTTGTTTTTTTTTTAAATTTTTATATTGTTTAAATTATTTTTTCAAAATTCTAGTTATATTTTGGCAAATGTTGCATTTAATTTTTAAAAGCGTAAATTTAATAGCCAGTGGAAATTGTTTAAATTATAATTTAATTCTGTTTCAATGTACACGAAATCAGAGGGGCGGAACTTATAACAACCATAGGCGCAATTTTTAAAATTCTTAATGAACCTTGCTATATAAAAAAAAATACTGCACATATTTAGAAACCTAAATAATGGTATTAGGCGTTCGAATTAAAATTAACAAAAAAAATATTTTAATATAAAATTTGTTTTCGCATCCAAAATAATCATCATTCACTTACTAAATACCTGCAAAACCCGGAAATGTGTGAAAATTCACACTTCACATCAATTTTTTATTCTTCTGATTTTCGATTTGCCTTCTTATTTTGACTGCATTTCCTACCTATATACCAAATTTCAACTCGGTACACACGGATTTCCTGTTTTATATATGGTATATAAAATATTTTACATATAGTCGGATTGCAGATAGGTGACTGTTACATGTATGAATCAAGTAGTGCATTCATATAATAATCTAGTTACCATTTTTCAGCGATTTTAAAAATGTTTTTTGTTATTTGTGTTAACTGTCAGTGTCTAGTAATAAATATTAATTAAAATACGGCTTGCGGCCAATTATTAAATTCACAAACTTTAATTTTAAATCTGCTGGAATAAATAACAAATTATAATCCAAAATTTACGTACGAGTATAAATTTTTCCTTATTTATAATTATAACCTTAAAATTAATAATTTTGTTTGTTTGAGTACTGCTGTTAATTTATTTTCGCGCTCTAATTAGTAAAGATATCTACGAATCATGCCATCTTTTTCATCTCTTTCTAATGTTTTGTTTTTTATTCAAATAATTTGGAAGGTAAGTTGTCAACTGGCGTCACTATACGTTACTATGGGTATGCAAATAATTATAATGATATAGACAAAGAAAGCATATAGTATTGAACATCGATACTTGTAGCAACGAACAGTCACTTATCAGCAATCCGACTCTATGTAATATATTCGACTCGACGATTTGAAAAAGAAATGTTAGTAGGTACTCAAAAATTCACCCCTTACCGTTCCAAAAGCGACCCTGAGCTGAATTTACGGTAATTAAAACAAAAAAAAAAAAAAAATGTATACATGTATAAAATTGTTTTTAGAAAAAAAAAAACATGTTTTTAATTAATAAACATTAATCAATATCTACTCACGACAGAATCCCAATCATTAAAATATTAAATTTTATTAAGATTTATTTATATTATTTAAATATTATTAAGTTTTTGCACCAAAAATGATTACCAAGTCTATGCGCATAGAGAAGATTTTGTAAAGAAGTTCGGGACGTAGTTTATTCAAATTCTCAAAAGTAAGTCAAATTCGCCACGTGACCTGTGTGAACAATTCGTGTTGGTTTGGGCCTAGACCATTTGATAAAATATGTGTGTTTCAAATGCTCATGCATCGTGTGTGGCTTCTTCGATAGCTCAAACAATACAAGCCATTTTTTTCACATCGGGTAATAATTACGTGCGGGCGTTCGTTTAGGCATAGAACCACCTACTCTACATTAAATGTCTCAACCAGTTTCAATGTCAAATACGGATGAAGACTTCTCACAAAGACAAAAGGTAAGTACCACTGTACATTATTATATTTGTACAGTACAGTACGTGTACTGTGTACAGTACATATTTCTCATATTTGTCATATCATACGAGAGTTACATTTTATGTTTTTACAAACAACCACTAGATGGCAATATTGAAATGTGCCATTACCATATTCGTAAAATTTTACATTTGTTATTGTGAAATCAATGGCAGCTTATAAATTGACCGAGTAGTTTGTTGACTGTGAGCGCTTATACAAAAAACAAGTTTGTGAAAAAATGGATATTACTCGTGAAAGTTTTCGTTGGATGATTTTTTACGATCTTAGTAAAGGCCTAACTCAACAACAATGCATAGATTCGCTTCGATCAACTTTTGGTAATGAAGCACCACCGGAAAAAACTGTTTACAATTGGTTTGCAGAATTGCGTCGTGGTCGTGCGTCCGTCAGTGATGAATCTCGTGAAGGTCGACCAAAGTCGGTTGTTTCAAATAAACATCGATGCTGTGCGTAAAATGATTGAAGAAGATCGAAATGTGACTTACCGTGTGATAGAGGCATCGTTTGGCATATCGCAAACTACAACACATTATATCTTCCATGAACATTTAGTTGTGTAAAAGATCTGTTCCCGATAGATTCTGCATAATTTGACCGAAGCTCAAAAAGGCTCGTATTGATTGGTGTAAGGGAATGCTAACAGATTTCAACCTAGGCACTGCAAAATCCATATACAACATCGTTACAAGTGACGAAACTTGGGTTTATTTATATGAAACGGAAACTAAGCAACAATCCACTGTTTGGGTCTTCCAAGATGAACCGAAACCCACAAAAGTTGTTCGTTCACGAAGCCCTTCCAAGAAAATGATCGCTTATTCTTTCGGTTATACTGGACATCATAACAATGCAAGCTCCTACACAGCACGTCAAATAAATGATTATTTGAAGGAGAAATACATGTGGACAAGCGATTGTGTGGACAGCGATTTTCATCACCTCAAAAAGCTGTTGAAGCCTTCGAAAACCATGTTTTTGAGATACCAACTTTAGAGTAGACATTTTTTTTTTCGAGAATTGGATGAACGCAAGCAAAAGTATATAAATCTTAAAGGCGAATATTTTGAAAAGCGACTAGTTTGTCCAAAAAAAAAATTCTTTCTTAGTTTTTGTAAAAACTTAAAAGGTAGTCCTCGTATATAATGTTAACATGCTGAAGAAACTAAATTTTATGATAATAGTTATTCGCGGATTTTCCTCCTTCGCGGGGACCCGGAAACGTAATCCTCGCGAATGTCAAGGCTCAACTGTATTATTATGAATGTTATTAACGAATAAAAAATATTTCTAAAATATGGATTGTTTAGACTTAAAATTATTAATTCAAGTAATTGTACTGAGGTTCAAGGCTATTCAAGAAATTCAAGATACAATTTCAAATTTCTGGAGATTCCAGTGAAGCAAGGATGGTACACACTATGTCTTTGTATTGCTAAATGAAAATGTTAACATGATATTTCCTATGTTCAATAAAAAAGTACATACGAGGTATATTTCCAATAGAATGGTACAAAGTGGTACAATACCTGCGCAATCAGCATTTTCTTCCCGTTCCGCTTTAACTGTGTTACTGCTATTGTAGTTTTCTTCCCATGCTTCATTGGTTGGCAATATGTCTGTACTGCTGCACTGATCTTCAGACTGCTCACACTTCATCAACAACTGTTTTCGTTCTTCTTTAAAATCTGTCAGAGAAACACACAACTCCCCGCTAGTTCCAGAGACAGAGCTCAATTGTGATATGTAATTTATATATATTTGACTGTTTCGCGAGTATTGCTCACGAAATTCATAAGCCCCATCGACTTTACTGCAGCATTTTGCATATATATCTCCCTGATTGAACAACACTCTAGAGTTCTGAAAATAATTGATATCCTTTTATTCAAAAATTCCTTGCATTTCAATATTTATCAAGAGACCAACTATTTTGCAACAGGGCTCGTAGGTGTTAGGTTTGTTCATAATGTAATTTCCAAGGGTTTATTATCACCCGACCCAAGTGTAGAGCTTGTAAGAGTGTGATAAAATTACTCTTAACTTACGTCTGATGATACCTATTGGAAATAAATCTTCGATCAGACCTAGTATTATTAAACGACAACTGCACATTTCTATTCCGGTTGATGGGACGCTCATTAAACAATTCTAAAAAATATGCAACTAGAATGTTTCTAAACATCTCGGAATTAAATTTATATCATGAAAAAAAAAAGAGTTAGTACTATTCAGTCTTAACTGAATAGTTCCACTAGTATTGGAGGTCAGTTACTAAACAGGGCCACTCAAACGGATATGAATAAAATTAAAATTACATGGATTTATAAGGTCTTTACGCGTTTCTAACTAGTTTACAATACAACAAATTTCAAACATAATAATAAAATAAATAGATGCTTACCGATTCCGGAAATAATATTAACAGCCTGGAATAATAAGTTAAATATTCACTATTGATAAAAGGTTTACGAAGATGTTTTTCATGATTAATAAATATTTGTTAAAAAATACATTATAACTGCAGATTTATTTGAACAATATGTTTTACTTTCCAAATTAGTTAAACTCGTTTTAACTAGCACAGATATAGTATGATCACTAAGTAGTAGTCCGTGCGGAGCAAACCAGTGCAACGAACGTCTAGGCTGACGTCACTGGTCATGTGATTTCAAGTCCTGGAGACACAACAAAGGTGTTTTCTATGCTTTATTATGTTATATTCTCCAGAGATGGGCGTCTACGCGTAAACTTGAACTTTTTACGTCTACGTGTAAATTTACCGTAGACAGCGTAGAGAAGTGTAGACTGTGTAGACACGTAGAATCTAGCGTAGAATAATAAAAATGAGGTTATGTAACGTTTAAAAAAATAAAATACCGCCAGTTTTAAGAAGAAGAGGCAGTAAAGAACTCAAATTTAATATTTTTGACAGCTTCCTGATTAAAACAACTACTAACTTTTAATTTAATTTTACTTTAGTAGTTCACACAGACAGAAACCAAGTAATTTATATTGTCCATAACAACATACGATTTGTGAGATAACAGTTTTGGAAACAATATATGTAATTAGGACTACATAAAATTGAAATAAACATGAACATTAAAGTAAACTATTTAAACTATTACCATTCTATTATTTCAAATATTACATTTAAACGTTCAGCGCATGTACAGTTTACATTCTACATTCGACACGTAAACAAAGGCATATTCTACTTGACATGTTTACGCGTAAAATCTACATTAGTCTACATCATGTATTCTACGCGCCCATCACTGATATTCTCTAATTTTACAGTGAATATATTTTTATTGATTATATTTATTTATTTATTGTTTAATTTATTGTTTTTTAATAAGTATTGCAGTCACGTAGATGGGCTGTGTTAGGCGCACATAGCCTTTGTTGCTGTGCACCGAAAATTTTAACTAACTAACTAACATAGTTCGTTCAAAGGCGAGTATGCAGAACTGGACATATGGAGTAGTTCTTTTTCATACTCTCTAATGGGTTTACACAATGACGCTATCCTTTTCTTGCTTGTCGACGTTGCCAGTTCTCAAAAGCGCTGATCTGTGAAGACGCAGTGTTCTACAAATGGTCAATTGTTTTTGTTGAGTGTTATTTTGAGTTTTATAAGAGTTGATTTTTGTAAATCATACGAATTTTTCATATTATTATAATTGACACATTTGACACTTTTACAACATTTGGCAACACAGCTCCCATTTGCCATAAAAGCAATAGGGATTTGCAGCTAAGCACCCTACCATCTGGTGAGCGTTTCATGAACTTGTATGCGACAGATAACATTTCGTTTTGTCTATTGGTTTTGTATGAAGTTTGTTTTTAAAGTTTTATTATAATCATTGAAAAATGTATAATACATATAGGGGAAGTATTTTGAAATCGCAGAGCTATTGCGGCATACTTGGAACCTTCAAAATAGACATTCGTTACATATAAACAACGTGAATTTTAATGTTTACTGGTGGCTTTTGTAATTTTGCTACAAAATTAATACTTGTTTTTATGCAATTATAATTTTATGCAAACATTTTTTATAAAAAAAAGCGCGATAGAATGTCTATTTCTGTAGTTGCTAAAATCCCACCAGATGTCATATCGCTTAGCAAATTTTCCCTATTGTTGTGTGCCTATGTGCAATTCATTGAAAAGAAGAAACCCGGAAATATCGTTTCATTTGTTTCTACCAATATGACACACCGTACGGTTCTAAACAAAATTGGGAAAGCAAGAGGTTAGGAATAGACGCGATGTTTAGATAAACATTTTAAAAATGGGAAAAAAGCGAGCCCTTATATGAAAGTTTGCTCATTACATTTTAATGATAGTGACTACAAATAATATTTTCAATTTTGTATTTATTATCGCATATCTTGAAAATTCCTGTTATTGTGTGTGGGTTTGATTATAGGGGAAAAATTTTAAGATCGTAGCGCCACGCGGATTTTTTTGAAACCATTCTAAATCAGATACCACTTGACATTTACTAGTAAATAATAGCGAAAAGTGTATCAAAAAACGACAAAAAATAAATAATTGTTTGGGATTTTCTGATTTTGTGAAGTGACAACACTTGTAAACATCTAAAATACTACATTTTGTGATCTGGTTTTAAGTTATGGCGGTTTTCCATTGTCGATTATTTTAACTATATTGGGGGAAATAATAATTCCCGTGTTGTTTACCAAGGGGTAGAAATCTACAATGCTGGGCATTAATATTGTGTGGAGTCACTGAAAAAAACAGAGAGTTCATAAAGATTTATGCATTATGCCTAGAGACTTATGCATTTCAAACCCACACACAATAACAGGAATTTTCAAGATATGCGATAATAAATACAAAATTGAAAATATTTTTTGTAGTCACTATCATTAAAATGTAATGAGCAAACTTTGATATAAGGGCTCACTTTTTTCCAATTTTTAAATTGTTTATCTAAACATCGCGTCGATTCCTAACCTCTTGCTTTCCCAATTTTTTTTCGAACCGTACGGTGTCTGATATTAATGGAAACAAATGAAACGATATTTCCGGGTTTCTTCTTTTCAATGAATTGCACATAGGCACACAACAATATGTATTATACATTTTTCAATGATTATAATAAAACTTTAAAAACAAACTTCATACAAAACCAATACAGAAAACGAAATGTTATATGATGTACACAAGTTCATGAAACGCTCACAGGATGGTAGGGTGCTTAGCTGCAAATCCCTATAATGCACAAGTCTGTATAAATCTTTATGAACTCTCTGTTTTTCCTAGTGACCCCACACAATATTATATGCCCAGCATTGTAGATTTCTACCCCTTCGTAAACAACAGGGGAATTATTATTTAAACCCCCAATATAATTAAAATAATCGACAATGGAAAAGTGTGCCGCCATAACTTAAAACCAGATTACAAAATGTAGTATTTAAGATGTTTACAAGTAATGTCACTTTAAAATAATGTCCTCACAGTACGTGTGTATACTTACTTGATTATAAAATTTTAAAACAAAATCAGAAAATCGCATACAATTATTTATTTTTTGTCGTTTCTTGATACACTTTTCGCTATTATATACTAATAAATGTCAAGTGGTATCTGTTTAAGAATGGTTTCAAAAATATCGGCGTGGCGCTACGATCTTAAAATTTTTCCTCTATTGAGAAGTGACATTACCGTTGGCGGCGCTGTTTTTCAAGGCAATATGGCTGAATTGTCTAGTATTCAGCTGTCAATATGCTCACAGCGAACAAGTTAATTTAAGCACAGTACATTTTTATTTTATGAAAATGTATCTATCGACATTCTAACAAATAATCAACACTAGAAAATACGTAATAATTTCAAACAGTACTACAGTCGCGTAGTACAATATTTGACCACCAGACTGCGTATCCGAGCGTGTTCTCAATACTGCATTCTCACTTTTTAACGGACTATACTTATTTAATAGTTAAATTGCTCTAGCTACCATCTATACGCAATAATAGTAACTAGACAATTTATAATAAAAATGTTTTATTATTAAATATAGGTATTGTAAGGGGCGCGATAAGGAAGAAGAGAGAAAAAGGGTGACGGGGTAAGAGGAGAGAAAGTGTTGAAACAAGATGGCCGAGAGGTGTGTACGCGGAGATAAACAAATCATATTGTAAGGTGACCATTTTTTGTCAAATATAAAACCAGGACATTTAAAATAGCCCAAGTATAGGCGCGTGCAATAGGAGAGAGGTCCTTGGGTCCAGACCCCCCCCCAGGAACTAAAAAATCATATACTTAATAAAAACTAAGCTACTGAAAATAAAATCATCTCTTTTGTTGATAAAAATCAAATCATAGTCAAAATGTAATTAACATATAAGACCACCCCTCCCCGTAAAGAGGCAATATTATATATAAATATATATATATATATATATCGATTTTTTAGAAATAGGCCCCCCTCTCAGTTAATTTTTCTAGGAGCGCGCCTGCTCAGTCAGCATGAAGAAAAGTGGCTATCGTAGAATATATATTAAAAAAATATTGCAGAGTAAGCTTAGTTTTTTTGCCTTTAAATGAAAAAATAAAATGTACTTCTTTTATTTATATTGTAGATTAAAGGGCGTATCACACTAGAACACTATCCAAGTTTTATTTTGTAAGTCTTTTTCCAGGATTCAAGTGTTCAAGTCTTCAGCTATCACACGCGAAACAGGGAAAAGTAACTTGCGTCTGCGTACATAACGTTAACAATAGACCCATCTCACTTGATCTGACTGAGAGGGAGAGGCCGCGCACGCGCATTTGAAGACTTGGACTTCGTCTGTCTTCTAGAGACAGGGGAAATATATCTCGATGTATTTGCTCAGACTTAAAGACCTAGATTTTTTGTCATGCTATCACACACACAAGACTTTGATTCGAATACAAAGACTTTATTTTTCCAAGTTTAGACTTGAATAATAACTCTAGTGTGATAAGGCCTTAAGAAAGTAATTTTGAAAAGGCCGCTACACTGCTGAGCCTTATTTTGTGTTTAAATTTACACGCGTACTGAAAGATGGAACGATTACTCGATCATTTGAAAAATTAATAATTTTGGATTTTGTGTCCCTAAACTGTACTGGTTATATTTCACGACTAACCAGGACCAATGACCAAAAAAACAGTACAGAACTGGTAAAACCAGTACGAATGGTCACCTTACATATTGAATACTGTGTAATATAATCAATTTAATAAACATAATTGTATCTAGAGTGAGTTATTTACAGTGATTATCCTGACTAGGACCCTCACCGTATATTTTTTATTAAATAGTTCTAATTTGGTTCTAAAAAGAACCAAAATAACTGGCTCTTACTAACTTTTTTATTTTAAATTAAAACAGGTAAAGAAAAAACCATCCCATAATAGAATTTCTTGCCAAAAATTACCCCTTGAGTCTCAATGCACATCGCAGGAGAAAGATAAACAATTATGCATTTAACGAAAAAAATTCCTGAAAAATAATTTTTATGGGATTTTGACAAAAAAAAGTGTACTATTTTTAAAAAACTGTTGGTCCCACTCCATTTCTCAGAAGTGTTGGTCTAAAAAACTGGAAAAAAATCTCAGTAATGTACATTGATGGAAACCAAAATAGTTCACAAGGAATTTTTGTCAGATTAATTTTTTATTGTTGAAAAAATCATTTTTTTTAAGTAGAAATGAAATTTATGATTCTTGCCCTAAGGCTTCGAATCTTACATAATAATTTAAAATATATTAAAAATTTAGTTATGTATGTTTTTACATTTTGTTCACAAAAAAATTCCTTTCCCTTTAAACAAACAAAAACAAAAAAATACAAATATATATATATATATATATATATATATATATATATATATATATATATATATATATATTCCATCTTCTTTCTTTCATCATTAATCTTCATTCTTTTTAAAGGACATCATATTATTTCTTATCCTGATCCCAAGTCATCTAATAGTTCTGTCACACTTCTGATCTCTTTTCCATTTTCGCGTTCATAGAACAAATGCCACATTGTCTCTTCTTTTTCTTCGCATATTCTGTTATTTTTTTTTTTTTTTTCTCTCAGCTCTTTTTCATATTTTATTTTCTGTGCTTTCATTACCAAATGTAAATCTGGCAAATATTCTGATTCGTTCTGCTTTGGAGTGCAGTAAATCTCTTGGCTTATCAAGAGTGACAATGTGATGGTACGTTGGGAAGAAAGTAGAGTTTCATATTTTGTCATGCTGTACTTGACTCTGTACATCTCTATCTCTATTTTCTAATTCGCTGATCACATTTTCACCTCTTTCTCGCATCATCTCTATGTAGATCGTGAAATGCCCATTTCTTTCATAACCCCGCAGGGGAAGTTCATAATGGCCATAACAACTTGCCATTTGGCAAGCTTTCGGGCCTGATGATCCCGCGTACCCTCAATCACGCAAGGGAAGTTCATAATGGTCGCATCACCTGACCATATAGAGCTTTTGGGCCTGATGATCCCACGTACCCTGAATCACGTATCATTTGCGAGGAGACAGTTCAGAGAAGTCGATTGTGGGAATAGGCTTATCTGTTTTCTCTTTTATCTCCCAATTAAATTCTTGCCCACGTGTTTGCCGTGCGTGGAGACCCGTAACGCCGGAGAAAAGGATCCTGGTCAGTTGAGGGAGACTGCTGCCCGCGGACAGTACGATCCCAACACGCCTTCTTTGGCCTCGGATTCGGTAAAACGGGAGGCTGAGTCTGGTCAGCTAAGCCAATCGGCTGGTGTCACGGTTCATGAATAAAGTGGCTCCACTACTGTATCGTTGATGCCGGGGTAATGCTGTGACACTAGACAAGTATTCGAGAGTCTGTGGGAGCGGCTGCAGCTCGCAAGGTTCCCGAGTTGGCTACTCTTGGTCCTCGAGCGGGCCGAGCAGCCCGTGACTACTTCCCCCGATGCTATATCATCCTTACATGCCTGGCGCAATGAGCCGGTTTGCGGCCAACGTCCCCGGTGTGGGGCTCCCTGGTGGGTGGGCATGGCAGGCTGATGAAACTTTTTATACAGGAATGGCGACTACCCGGAGGGATACAAATTCTTTAATTTCAGCCAAAGTTGAGAGTAAACTCCGTAAAAAATGAAACAAGAGACCTCGTCGTGATGCTCAGTCATCCGATGATGTGTAAGGCCATCTGCAAAGAAGGTTGACAGAACTGTGTAATTTTGTGCGCCAGTGCCTCGTTTTCTTGTTGTGAAGGTGCAAGAAGAGGGAAAGTCTTTTAAAGAGATGTCCCCCTTCTTTGTTGCCAGAACGCTGGGATGTGTGCAACTGGTATAAGATCGGTGCGCAAACTGTCGGATGGTACATTGCTTATTGAATGCGAAGCTGAGGCTTCATCCACGCTTCAGAAATGTGAAAAGTTTGCTGAGTTTCGTATTTCAGTGCAGACACATAAGACACTGAATACTTCCAAAGGCGTCGTAACGCATCGTGACCTTGCGTATGTTACGGAGGAAGAGTTTGTGCAGGAAATGGCATCGCAAGGTGTCATGGAATGCAAGAAGCTCAACCCCGAAACGGCAAGCCTTCGATCTCTATGGTGGTGTCCTTCGCTGGCACCAGGTGTCCAACATCGGTAAGGGTGGCGTACAACGTTTGTAACGTTCGCCCCTAGTACCCCAACCCGATGCGGACAGGACCAACATGATGTTGAAACCTGTCCAAACGTGGCACACCGCGTAAATTGCAAAGGGGCGCATGCCTCTACTTCACGCCACTGCCCAACGTACTTAGATGAGAAGGCTATCCAGGTCATCAAGACGCACGATAGGATACCGTATTTTGACGCCAAGAAGAAGTACAAAGAGATTGCGCCGGTCACTTTTCCGAAATCCTTCGCACAAGTGGCAGCAAAGAAGACGGCAAACGTCCAGACAAAGACAGAATCAGTGCCTCGTCCGACAGTTAAAGCGGTAGTTTTAGCTGCGAAGAATTCCGGAACGGAAAAGGTGGCGGAATCGGTCCAAGAGACCAGTGTTCAAACCCCGCAACCTGGGGGATCGGGCCTGAATAAATCCCCCTCCCCTAAAGGAGAACAAACTCAACTTCAGTTCTCCCCACCACCTAAGGAGAAGACCCCACAGTCTCCTCCACAAACGAAAAACGACCAGAGAATGGTCGCTTCTACAAAGCCCTCATCGGTCACTCCTAAAAAGGAGACTGAGAAGGGACCCGTTGGTTCTCACTGGATACCAGTGAGAGCCAAACAACCAAGGAAGGAGTCCAGTGTGTCCATCAAAACACCTGGACTACCAAATGAAAGTGTAGCCGAGAAAATGGCTGTAGACCCGCAACCTAAGGGTAAACCAAAGATCATTAGGTTGCGGGGTAACTCCCCTAAACAGAAATGAACGGCCTACTACTCCAGTGGAACTGTAACGGTGTATTATAGCGCTACGAAGAACTTCGACTTTTATTGTCAGATTTTGCACCTTCGTGTGTTTGTCTACAGGAAACAAACTTCAAGGAAATCGACACATTCTCTCCTCGAGGATACTCCGTGTTTCGCACGGATTTCCTTACGGGGTTAAGAGCATGTGATGGCGTGGCAATTCTCGTTAGAGACACTTTGTACCATGATCCTGTAGACATTGACACGGAGTTGCAGGTTGTAGCAGTTCGTGTTGCACTTCTCCTCCAGGTGACGATTTGTTCTATCTACTTTCCCCCTGGTGTTCGAACCGACTTCCGAGATGTCGTGAATGTCATCGATCAACTCTCACCACCCTTCATACTACTAGGTGATTTTAACGCCTATAACGTGTGTTGGGGATCGGTGTGGAACGATCGACAGGGACGTCACCTGGAGAATATGTTGAACAATTTGAATTTGAGCTTACATTCAGTGCCATAGATCTTAGCGTCGTTTCAAGAGCCATAGTTCCTTTGTTCAAATGGGATGTGCATCACCACCTTTGCGGTAGTGATCACTTTCCAATCTTCTTAAGGCCTCTGTTCAATACCGTTACCGAATCCCGCTGGCAACAGTGGATTCTTCGGAAAGCGGATTGGACCAAGTTTGCGGAATCATTCTCTCATGAGAATATTCCGAGCTTGACCGTAGACGAGGAGGTGAATCATTTCACGGATTCCATCACGAGCGCGGCCAAAAACAGCATACCGCTGTCATCCACACAGCACCGTCGAGTTCCCGTTCCCTGGTGGAACGAGGAATGCGACTTGGCGCTACGTGAAAGGAGCCACCTCTTCAATACATTCCGTCGTTGTCCAACAGAGGAAAACATGATAGCCTTTCAGCGAGCGAAAGCTCGTGCTAAAAGAATTGTGAAAGAAAACAAAGCGCGAATCATGGCGCAAATATATGTTCATTGTTACAGTTGCCACTCCAGTGGCCAAAGTTTGGGAGAAGGTCGAAATACATCTACAGCCATTGCTGGTCTATCGGTAAATGGTAACGTAGTTAGCTCAGCGGTCGAAATTGCCAACACTGTGGCATCAAATTTTGCGTTCAATTCTAGCTTTGAACATTATCCACCCGAGTTTCTAACTCGTAAAGCAGGTATTGAATCTATACCTCTTAATTTCTTCTCCAGAAATGACGAGGTATACAACCTGCTTTTCTCTCGTGATTAGCTAGATAGCGCGATGTCAAAGTGCAAGGATAGCTCTCCTGGTCCAGATGCGATACATTACCGTATGTATCGCATCTGGAAGTAGTCACGGGCTGCTCGACCCGCTCAAGAACCAAGAGTAGCCAACTCTGGAACCTTGCGAGCTGCAGCCGCTACCACAGACCCCCGAATAATTGTCTAGTGGCACAGCATTACCCCGGCATACACGATACAATAGTGGAGTCACTCTATTCATGAATTGTGACACCAGCCAATTGACTGAGCTGACCAGACTTAGCCTCCCGTTTTACCGAATCCGAGGCCAAAGAAAGCGTGTTGGGATCGTACTGTCCGCGAGCAGCAGTCTCCCTCAACCGACCAGGATCCTTTTCTCCGGCGTTACGAGTCTCCACGCACGGCAAACACGTGGGTAGGAATTTAAGTGGGAGATAAAAGAGACAACAGATAAACCTATTCCCACAATCGGCTTCTCTGAACTGTTTCCTCGCAAAATGATATGTTATTCAGGGTACGTGGGATCATCAGGCCCAAAAACTCTAAATTGTCAGGTGATGCGACTATTATGAACTTCCCTTACGTGATTGAGGGTACGCGGGATCATCAGGCCCGAAAGTTCGCCAAATGGCCAGGTGTTGTGGCCATTATTAACTTCCCCTGCGGGGAATAATAATATATGAATGTAATCAGTTATTAAATAATTAATTTAAAAAAATATGTAATTAATACTTACATTTATAATTAAACAAGTAATATTTATAACTTAAATATAAGTACAATTTATCATTTAAGGACTGAAATGAAAAAGTTATGTCAGAATAATTATTTAACATATTCAATAAAAAACTGCATCACGAACACTATTTTAAACTTCTATTATTTTAAACAAATAACGGTACCATGCAGTGATCAATTCTGACATACTTTGTAATTTAATAAGATTTTACATAATATTCGTAATAATAATAAATTAAAAATAGCACATAATCTTTAGTATGTTTATTAAATGGTACCCCTGTGTGAGATGAGACTTTTTTTACTTTTTTCTCTAAATTTATTAAATTTATTTATTTATTTAACAAGTTTTCGCCACACAACAGGACAGATGTCCCAATAAAAGGATGGCGACAGATACATTAATTAAATTTACAAACACAAATATGTTCAAGTACAAAATACAAAAACAAACAAAAAAGTATGTACATATGTACGATCCAATACAGTATTAAAAAAAAAAAAAAGAAAGATTGCACAGAAGTAAAAAAGAAAGAGTACAAAAAAAAAAATATGTGTTAATAACTGAGCTACAATTGCCTGATTAAAACGCCTCATAATATAGCCGAATATGTCAGGTTCTTCTTCATCATAATTATTATTCATTAAAATAGAATGGAACTGACACATTCGGTTAATCGGAGAGTTAAAAGCGGATTCCTTTTTTTAACAGACAGAAAAAATTTCATTACAACTTATGTGATAATTGGGTACACGTAAGCCAAATTGACTGAGTAAATGAGGGCACTCAATCAAAGAATTAACAATTTTATAAAGAAAACAAGAGTCATGAAGTTTACGTCTATTTGCAAGCGACACTAAAGTTAAATTTACATCAGGAAACCTATAACAAATGTTATTTACAATTCCTTTCTGTACATTCTCGATTCGATTTATATATCAGGTCTACAAGTATGAAATGCGGATTTTTTTCAAACTTGCCGCGCAAACAGAGTGTATAGTTCAAAGTTTCAACACATATGGCGTTTTGTTAAGTTATCATTAAGTGTCAAATGCGTATAGGTTATAATTTGAAAAGTGAACATATAGTTTTGTTTTACTGTGTTAAAAATGTCAAATTTTGTGCCAAATAAAGAGCATTCGCATACAGTACTACTGTTTTGTTTTCATTTGAAAAAAACTGCTGCTGAATAATACCGACTGCTTCGAGAAGCTTATGGTGAATATGCTCCATCGCAAGATACGTGTGAACGATGGTTTCGGCGTTTCAAAAGTGGTGACTTTGATCTTACAGACAAAGAACATGGAAAACCTCCAAAAAATATGAAGATACAAAATTGGAAACATTGCTACAGGAAGACGATAGTCAATCACAAAAACAACTAGCAGAGCAGTTAGGCGTTAGTCAACAAGCTGTTTCCAATCGCCTACGAGAGATGGGTAAGATCCAGAAAGTCGGCAGATGAGTTCCACATGCATTGAATGAGAGGCAGATGGAAAAACGCAAAAACACTTGTGAAATTTTGCTTGCACGATACAAAAGAAAGTCTTTTTTGCATCGTATCATTACTGGAGATGAAAAATGGATTTATTTTGAAATTCCCAAACGCAAAAAATCATGGGTGAACCCAGGCTCACCATCCACATCAACTGCAAGACCGAATCGCTTTGGAAAAAAGACAATGCTCTGTACTTGGTGGGACCAAAAGGGTGTGGTCTATTATGAATTGTTAAAACCTGGTGAAACAGTTAATACCCAACGCTACCCACAACAACTGATCGAATTGAACCATTCGCTGCTCATAAAACGACCAGAATATGAAAGAAGACAGCACAAAGTAATCTTTCTTCACGATAACGCTCCATCACATAAGGCAAAAGCAGTTTGCAACACATTGGAGGCACTCAAGTGGGAAGTGCTACCCCATGCCGCTTACTCACCAGACTTGGCCCCTTCAGATTACCACTTGTTCGCATCGATGGGTCACGCACTTGCCGAGCAGCACTTTTGTTCATATGAAAATGTGAAAGAATGGCTAAATGAATGGTTTGCGGGGAAAGGGGAAGAGTTCTACTGGCGAGGTATTCACAAATTGCCTGAAAGATGGGAAAAATATATAACTTCTAATGGAGCATACTTTGAATAAATAAACTTTTACTGTTCTTTCGAGTTTAATGTATTTTATTTAAAAAAAAAATCCGCATTTCATACTTGTAGACCTGGTAGACAGAATACTGAGGAGACCAACACACTGTTGCAAATTCCAATTGACTTCTAACAAGAGAATAATATAAAGACAAAATAGTATTAATTTTTTTTAAATATTTACGAGTTCTCAAACCAAAGCCTAACATTTGGTATGACTTTTTGACAATATTATTTATATGCTCATCAAAAATCATTTTACTGTCTAAAATTACTCCTCAGTCATGAATTTTGGAAACCTTATTTAGTATATTATTTTCTATTGTAAATAAGTAAATTAAATTGGTTGACAGTGTATCTGGCATCCTGAAATAAAATGGTAACTGCAAACAAATGCATGTTTGAATTTAGATTCTGTTCAGTCCTCTCTCTTCAGTGCTTTGATGCACTGCTGGCGCCATTTATTTGACAAATTATTTTTATTATGTTTAACATTATACGCACATCGGAAAATTCTAGGGATATAAAAATATATATGAAAATAAATAGCGTATGGTTTCTTTTGTACGTTTATATATCTATTCGTATTCTGTCAATTAAAATACTCAATAAAGAATAGTTTGCAACAAAATAAGCTAAATGTTATTTATGAAAATACACAATATTTGAAAAAAAAAAAAATGTACAGGTTTATGTACAGAATAGTAAAAATTGAAAAACAAAACAAATGCTACTAGATAGCGTGGTCATACGCTGGTTGATCCAGCCCTACATCTGCGATTCAAGGACCAAATAACATTATCGTTATCTTCTTGAGGTAACTGTGCCCATTCGGCTCTTAGAAGCTCTATGAATCTAAAATTATCGTGAATGTTATCCATATGTGGAGTAATTCTTCTCTTAAGCATGTCCCACATATGTTCAATAGGATTTAGATCCAGTGAGTGTGCTGACCATGGTATCGCATCAATACCTTCGTTATCCAGCCAGTTCATTACAATTCGCGCAACGTGTGGCCGAGCTTTAACCTGGGCAAGATGAAACTGATCACCAACAGCACCACGAAATAGACGCACAATAGGTTAAAGAATATTATCCAAATATTCTTGTGCTGTTAAAAATCCATTGGGAAAAACGAGATCAGTTCTACCGCCAATGATTATCCCACCCTGGACGTGCCTCAAACGTTCCAAATTACCGGATCTTCTCCATACCCTTGTTCGACGGAAATCTAGATGAATTCCAAATCTGGACTCATCAGTCAACAAAACTGTAGCCCAATCATTATTACACCAATATTGAAAATTGTGACACCATTCTAATCTTGCTTTGCGATTGCCTCTAGAGAGGGGTTGACATCTAATTGTTCGTCGAGATAGAATATAAGCTTCAAGGAGACGTTTTCTTACAATATCGCGACTAACGGTTAAGTTATGCGCTCGCTGTAACTCCCTTACCAATGCGAGTGATGTAATAGTAGACCTGCTGTTGTACAACGACCTCGTCCTGGATGTTGTTCGGCCGGACTCCCTGTTTCCCTGTAACGCCTCCATAACCGACTGATGACACTGAGAAACTCCTATCCGCTTGGAAACATCAACTTGCCTGAAGCCAGCTTGGAGAAGTCCCACCGCACGATTCATCTCGTGGATAGTTAAATGCTGTCGCTCCATTATTAAAAAATAATACCACTACCTAAAAACACTGCAATTATTAATATAAACGTTTTAAATCGAATTAAAATGAAACATGATCAACCTACGGATCATGTACTGAATAAAATTTGTCAAATTTGTATTTGTTTTGTCTTGTAGGTTATTGCTTTTACTTGTTTTCCATAGCGAACTACTCATAATTGCCTATTTTAATTGAAATACAACATTAAATGTAGAATAAATTCATACTTTTTTCAATATCCCTAGACTTTTTCGATGTGTGTAGTTTAATATACTTGGAAATCAACTACGACTCTGAACTTTGCCGCATCCTGTATCGGATATCTATAATTATAGATTTGAATGTTATTTTGATACCATCTGCGGCTTTATTATTCATCTTAACTGATTGCTCCCGTCTCTTTATAGGTTGTTTTCCTATGTGCCGAACCAGACGCCTCTTTGTTTTAAATATTAAATACCCTATTACAATTTTCATATTCGAAAGAATTTTCTGTAGAATGTGTTAGTTAGTGACTAATGAGAACTGTTAATTCTGAAAATGCTTTCTTAAATTAATTACACATCACATCTGTTTCCTTCGGGAATGTAATTGTTTGTGTCTAATAAGATTTGATGTCTGTGAAAAGACTTTATCACACTGACCACATTTAAATGGTTTTTCTCCCGAATGCAATCGTTTGTGTCTAATAAGATTTGATGACTGTGAAAATGCTTTGTCACACTGATCACATTTGAAACGTTTCTCTCCCGAATGTACTCGTTTGTGAATAACGAGACTTGAAGACACTGAAAATGCTTTATTACACTGGTCACATTTAAAAGGTTTCTCTCCAGAATGTACTCGTTTGTGACCAATGAGATTTGTTGACTGTGAAAATGCTTTACCACATTGATTACATTTAAATGGTTTCTCTCCAGTATGTAATCGTTTGTGATTAATGAGATTTGGTAACTGTGAAAATACTTTATCACACTGATAACATTTGAATGGTTTCTCTCCAGAATGTATTCGCTTGTGTCTAATGAGAACTGACAACACTGAAAATGCTTTACCACACTGATTACATTTGAATGGCTTCTCTCCAGAATGTACTCGTTTGTGTATCTTGAGACCTGATGAATGTGAAAATGCTTTACTACATTGATCACATTTAAATGGTTTCTCTCCATAATGGCGTCGTTTGTGAACAATGAGATTTGATGAATGTGAAAATACTTTATAACACTGATCACATTTGAAAGGTTTCTCTCCAGAATGTACTCGTTTATGAATAAGAAGATCTGATTTATGTGAAAATAATTTATCACACTGCTCACATTTGAATGATTTCTCGCCAGAATGTATTTTCTTGTGTCTCATAAGATTTGATGACTCTGAAAATGCTTTATCACACTGATCACATTTGAAAGGTTTCTCTCCAGAATGTACTCGTTTGTGAATAATGAGTTGTGATGACTGTTTATATGATTTTTCACACTGATCACATTTGAATAGTTTCTCTCCGGAATGAACTCTTTTATGAATAACAAGACTTCCAGACACTGTAAATGCTCTATCACACTGATCACATTTAAAAGGTTTCTCTCCAGAATGTAATCGTTTGTGAGTAATGAGATTTGTTAACTGAGAAAACGCTTTATCACACTGATCACATTTGTAACGTTTCTCTCCCGAATGTACAAGTTTGTGACAAACAAGACGTGAAGACACTGTAAATGCTTTATTACACTGGTCACATTTAAAAAGTTTCTCTCCAGAATGTAATCGTTTGTGAATAACGAGACTTGAAGACGCTGTAAATGCTTTATCACACTGATCACATTTGAATGGTTTCTCTCTAGAATGTGTTTTCCTGTGCCTGATAAGATGTGATGACTTTGTTGTGGGTTGTTTACACTTGTTAATGGCCGACGACTCCCAACTCTCGTCTGATTCACTGGAAGATGTTCCACTGGCTGCAAACAATTTTTCTTTTATTATTGAAATATAAACGAAAATAATATAAGCTATTGCTGCATGTGGCTATACAGGCTTTTTGGGGAAATTTTTCAGTATATGAAAGGTTCCGGTTCCACGTAAATCCGGGTACTTATATTTCGACTAACCCGGTTTCGGTTGTCCTATTTCGGGATAGCCGGTTTTGATTAATTTTATTCTGCCTCATCCACTACCCGGTCCGGATTCTCGGTTTCGAATATTCGGTTTTAGGCTCGGGTATTCGAAATCGGGTAAAACCGGAACCGATTATTTTAAAAGAGCCGGTTCTGGTTCCAGCATGGTCACTTTCCGACAGCACTAGTCTAAACCAAAATTACGAAATTTATTAAGACGCGATTAAAATACGAAATCAAAAGTAAATGTACGAGTAGTAAAAGATGTAACAAATGTTAAAAATCATATCTTAATAACTTTTTTATATGGTATTTAATCCCAGAGTGTTCTTATTAAAGAAAAATATCTTTTCTATGGTTCAGACTATAATACAGTTGTTCCATTGAAAATGTTTTTTTTTTTAACTTATTAATTTGACGTATAAATATTTTTCCTATTTAATATTATTAGGTGTAAAGCAAAATACTTCATCTTTCCAAATTTTACCTCCTTTGTATCTCTTATAATAAAGAAGTAAGCAAAACTTACACAGTTTCCAGAACCACCCTATATTGTTTTTAAGGATTCGTGTAGCAACAAAAGATAATAACTGATTCTCAAAAACCTTGACAGTGGTTTTATCATGAGTTTTTTAGCTTTATAAACAGTCGTTATAGAATAACAAAAATACCGATTTTAGATAAAAGAAATTTAAAAAATAAGTTATAATTAGTGTAAGCAAGTTCAGTGTCGCCATTCGATCAGCTCTATATACAGCTACCGAAATAGGAGTAGCTCCATCAGGGAGCAACATAACATTCAGCTCGCACGGTCGCGGCTACACTGGCATTTTACAGCGCCATTAAGAGTAAAATTATAGAAAATTATTTCGCTTGAGTTCAGCTAGAATTGAAGTCGTAGCAAGCCCTAGTCTGAGAGTTTGTGATAAGTCGATGTAAATTAAATCATTCATTGGATTATTTATAATAGAGTATTACTACATTTAGCAAACTATTAGCCATTATACTTCTGTGCATATATTCAGGAAATGGAAATTGGGAATACCAGTATTGGAAGTTTACAACTAACACAATATTGAATTATTGACTGACCTGGATCTTGTCCAGCTGCATTCTCATCATATTCACTGTCATCGCCACATTCAGACTTGATGTCGATCGCCTCATTGATTATGATATTAGTGTTGTAGTTATACCGGGAAAGGTCGTCAGTAGGTGATATCATATATGTTTTCCGAGTATTGCGACACTCTGAAATATAAAAACTCGTAGTTACCATTACTATATTTGTTTTCAATATAAATAATTTTTTAGTCCACTCGCAACATTGAAATTTTCAAATTAAACTTATTATAAAATGAATTATTATATTAAAATAATTGTTGCGCCAGCTCAGGCGCGTATTACATTTTATTTTATGAAAATATATTCGTTATTTTAAATTAAAAAATTTAAAACCGCTGGAAAGACACCTGCAAAATTTATACGAGAACCGTGATTTTTGGTCAGTGCAAATATCCAACAGTTCACTCATCATTATTATTTTTTTATACCGCGCTTCACACCGTGTCTAGTGTTTTGAACATTTTTTAAATTCTTATAAAAGTTATACCGTCAACTTCAGTGTATTTTTTTATTAGAATTACATCAACATACGTTAATTTACCTTACATTTTTGAATTATCATACATTTTTAATATACGAGTCCCTGTCCACTTTCAGTTGGCCCAGCTATGAAATTTTCAGTTTCTTTAGAAATTATTAAATAATAAGTAAAAGTAAATGCTGCTTTGTACATTTTTTGACAATAATCATATTAGAAGCAAATCAAAATTTATTCCGTAATATTTAATTTGTTATTATAAAATGAATATTCGTAAAACAAACGTATTTTTTGAGTTCATGTATTCTTGTACTGTATATAAAATAACTGGGTTTTTGCGGTAGCTATGCGTAGTAGGCGTTGGAAATCAAAGTTTGTTTATTGACTGTGATGTATTAAAAGTGTTAAGTCTAAATAATTTTAAAACATGGGCAGAGGCAAAGCTATTGATGAAATCATTGAGTTAATCATTGTGAACTTAGCAAAAACAGGAAAAACCAACTCCGAAATCGGAAAATTACTAGGTTTGTCAAGATACAGTATTAGAAATATTGTAAAATTGTACAAAACAAGTGGTTCAGTTGCCCCAAAGCCCCAGTTAGTGAAGAAAACTACATTGATGGACAATGACAAACGTGCATTGAAAAGAATTTTTAAGGATAATAGACGTGCTAACTACAGTCAATTGAGTGTACTGTGGAGCGATGTTGTTGGATGACGTGTTTCAAGGTGTACATGTCATAAGGAAGCTAAAAAATTAGGATTTGGAACCTATAAGGTAATATTTTTTTAATCGGACTCTTAAATGTATATTTACAGAAATTTATAAAACTTTCTTAGGCGAAAAACCATTGTTGACGTCCAAGCAAAAGAAAAACAGGTTGTAATGGGCCAGAAAACATAAAATATGGAATTGTGAAAAGTGGAACAGGGTACAATGGAGCGATGAGTCTAGGTTTGTGTAGGGGACAACCGGAGCAGAGTTGTTCGTCAGAAACATGAAGCATATCATCCCGATTGCTTGAAAAGGAAGGTGAAATTTTCAGCATCTGTCATGGTGTGGGGTTCAATGTCTGCAAGAGGTGTAGGAAAATTTCACTTCATCGATGGCATTGTTAACACAGCCAAATATTTAAGTATTTTAGAGGAGTCTCTGTTGCCAACTATGGAACATGCATTAATCTCTGGGGAGGATTTTATTTTTCAACAAGATGGAGCTGCTTGCCATACGTCAAAAAAATCTTTGAAATGTTTCCGTGATCATTCTATTCCACTTTTAGAGTGGGTTTCAAGTAGCCCAGACTTATCCCCCATCGAGACACTTTGGCACGAAATGAAAAAACGATTGCGTATAACACTGGCTAGAATAATTCCAGAATTAAGACTAAAGCTTCAAGAAATATGGGATAATTTTACTCTCTCGACAAGGCCAAGACCTTGTAGATACTATGCCTAGAAGAATTAATGCCGTTATAAAAATGAAAAGTGACGTTACCCAGTGGTAACTTCTAAAATAGGTGTCCAAGTTAATGGCTTTCCAATGGAAATATTATTTTTTTCTTATTAATTTACTTTAATAGTCGTAAATATTAATCGTAAATCTCTAAAATGTTTAATTGAAAATAAAATATTACTTAGATTTCATAAGCTATTCGCACTCTGTTAATTGAACACCAATAAGTAAAAATTTCGTACCTGGCCCAACTGATAGTGGACAGGGCTCGTATTAATTACCGTAATAGTGTATATTTTTTACTGCGAAATACAGTTTACAATGGTTTTTTTTTTTTTAATTTTTTTTTTACAGATTTAAATTTACAGTGAATGCAATTATTACATTTTGTAAAGTTTAACCAGCAGTTTTGCACTGCAAAAATTTACTACAGTGAATTCTCGAAGCCCAGTTATTTTATTATTGTCTCCCGATGTGAAACCAGCCCTTAAAGAACCTGCCAATTCCAGAAATTTAATGTAAGCACATAGGAGATATTATATTTAGAGACCTGTAACCACAACTATTCTGAAATTTGATTGAGGTAATATAATTCCATATGCACCAATATGTGGCCAACCAATTGTCTGAACAAAAATGATCTCAATGTTATATGGCATTTTCCATAAATTTTTATTATAAGAATTTCATGTTCAATAAATAATATACCTACGGGTTTCATTTTTCTCGAGCGACGTCAAAACTCGTCGCTACCTAGATGAACGCGTTAATACCAGCTCGGTTTTCAACGTTTTTAATTTTTCTTTTATTTGAATTTAACTCAATATTATTTTGTTATAAATTTATTTAAAAAAACTATATTTATTGTTTAAATTTGAATTAACTTTTTATTAAATTTTTATTCTGGGGAGTTTAATTCAGTTTACCGATATTAATTGTTGCATATTGCAACAATTATATTTGATTTGTGTTTGATTTTACAATTCTGCAATTAATAGTTTGCAATTTTCTAGTGTATTTTGATGATAATTTTCTATTATTCATGACAACGCTTTACAAGTTATTAACCTTAATACTCTTTGTAAATTTTTTACAATATATTATCAATCCACTAAATAGTTTTTTACAGTTCTCCAAATTTAATGACAACGCATTTCGCACTGAAACCATTTACAATACCAGCCCAGTTACAATATTAACATCATCTCGAAATAACACCAGGGCACACCGAGTCTTTGCCAATCGGCTCAACTTGGTGCATTTCCTCGTCTTTTGTATCGATGTTATCCGAACCGCACACGCGCTCTCGCCTTACCAACTTAGTCCTTCGTAATCACCGCGAGAAGTCGCTTCTTGTGTGTCGTCGTCTAGACTCCTAACCTACCTAGACTAGGAGAGGGCGCCACAATAATAATTTATCAATAATAATTAATGATTTCGTTATAATATTATATAAATAAATGTTCAAGACCATGTCTCTAAGTAATATTCGTACCAAATGTTGCGACTATCTGAGTCGCAAACTTAATTGAAATTACCGCCTCAGGTAATTTTTAATTAATATACATTTTTCTTGCGTTTGGTAGTACGAACCTTTACCAACAAGAATTATTCTGCTAACGCACGGCAGTTAACTCTTGATCTGCAACAGGAACACAAAAAAAAAAACACGTTACGTTCTACCGCGTCAAGATTTAGACTCAACAGTTATTGCTTGATCAATGGGAACAAAATTTATGACACAGTCCGTGTAAATAAGGCCACTAAATTGTTTTATAAAGCTTATTCGGCCAGGTTCAATAGCCGGTGAGGTAGATCTACTGACCTGTGCCTGAGACAGCTGTACTTGCAAGTATACTTCCTTCACATTCACTGCTGTCCACAGGTTCAGACTTAACTTCAGTCTTTTCTGCGCTTTCATCATAAACGACAACTGTAACTCCATCTGTGATACCTGAAATAAACATTTCATAGTGAAACATAAACGAATATGTTTAATTTAAAATATATATTTTATTTGAGATGTTCACTAATCATTTCCCAAATTCGTCTGAAATCAACTGAACTGTGACAATGAAATATGAATAACAGTATTAACAGTACGTATATTCCCGAGAGATTAGAAATTTCTTCTACAAAATGAACAATCGGAAATAACATTGGAAACAACCTTCTTCTTCTTCCTGGGAAGCTGTCAGTCGGGTCCTTTTGGCCTCACTCACACAAGTCCTCCATCTTGATTTGTTAATTGTCAAGTCTTTCCATGTGTCCTGTATATCAATCTAACAAGAATTGGTATGCAGTAAAAACCTACATTACAAATTCCTACCTATCTATCTAATACGATATGTTTAACTGTAGAAAAAATTGTTGTAAAAATGTTTTTGAAAATTTGTACTTTTTTAAATATTTGTCTTTTTAGGGTTTTGTAGGTATAACCCAAAAACCTTTATACCAACATTTTGTCGTCCGTCTGTCTGTCTGTTCGGTAAAAGTTGTAGCCAAACGGCTAAACTCAGAGAGTGGAAATTTGGCATATTTAAAAATACTAAAACATTTAAAAAACATATCCCCTAAAAATATAAACAAATATGTGCCCATCGAAAAAACCAACCTTTTTTTTTTTTAATTATGAGTAGGGTTCAAATGATAGCCCTTAGTACGTGGTTATATTTTGGAAAGTGTTGCATTTAATTGTTAAGAGCGTAAATTTAATAATCAGTTGGAAATGTTGAAATTATATTTTCATTCTATGTGTCATGTATACGAAACTAAAGGGGCGGACCAATGGAAACCATAGGCGCAATTTTCAAAATCTTAACGAACCTTACTATATAAAAAAATACTGCACATATTGAGAAACCTAAATAATGGTATTAGGTATTTGACTTAAAATTAACAAAAATATATTTTAACATAAAATTTGTTTTTACAGCTCTTAGATAACAGAAAATAAATTATTTTAAAAATATCGTTCATTTTACCGTGATTACTACAAAGCAAAATTTGTCCTACACACTCAGCATGCCGCCTTCACTTATTATATACTATAAATATATATACATATATACATATACATATATACATATATATATATATATATAAGGTGGTATTGGTTTAGGTCTTAAACCATCCTCCGCCAGGTACTGCACTTCAGGTTTACCACAAGGTAGCACGTCATACGCGAATACCTGACGGGGAAAATACACACTGCCGCATCCCAGACCCTGGAGATGTGCGGCAGCGGCTAGTGCACTACGCCGTGCGTCTTCAAAGTGCGTAAGGAACCAAGCAAACATGCTTATATATATATGTATATATTGGAAAAAACAATCTTATTAGTGATAGACATTAGTGATAAACATTAGTGATAAACATATTAGTGAACAATATGGATTTAGAGCAGGCAAATCTTCATGTGAAGCGCTGTTGAATTTTGTTGATTATGTTACTAATTGTTTCGAGAATGGTACTTACTGTATGGCTACAGACTTTTTTGACTTAACTAAGGCTTTCGTATCACATGAGATTTTACTGCAGAAATTAGTTTTTTATTTATTTAATGAAAGTAGTTGTCAACTAATTAAATCATATCTTTCAAATAGATCACAATTTGTACGTATTCGTGGAGAAAACTCCGATAGAAAAATCATGAAACATGGTGTGCCACAAGGTTCCATTCTAGGACCTATTTTATTTTTAATTTATTTGACAACTTACCTTCGTCTATGACTATAGCAAGGCAATTTTAATTTGCTGACGACACAACCATTTTAACATCATTACCATGTTTAGAACACCTTTTTATTGATAACACTAATTCCATCGAACTATGTGAAACCTGGTTTCGGGCAAATCGCCTTAGTTTTAATGATTCTAAAACTCAGCATATGCTCCTAACATCAAGAAAAAACGAATATGACAACCCATTAAATGTAAAATTTCTAGGAGTAATCACTGATAAAAGATTTACTTGGGAAAGTCATATAGATATGCTAGCAGCCAAATTATGTAGATCTGTGTACGGCATTCGACAATTGAAAAACAGTGTATCTCAGCCTATTTTGAAAATAGCATATTTCGAATTTTTTCAATCACAAATTTCCTGTGCATTATTAATTTGGGGCAGTTCTTCACATGTATCAAGAATTTTCGGTTTATAGCGCCGAGTTGTACGGATAATTGGAGGCATTGGTTTCCGTGAAGATTGCAGAAAGGCGTTTGTGGAACTCAAAATTCTTACACTTCCTTGTATGTATATTCTACAGTGTCTACTTCACATACACAGCAATAGGGAAAATCATTCAATTCAGAAGCAAATTCATTCGCTTAACACTCGTAATAAAGAGGCTATTCGTCCAATTTTTGACTGAAGCGCCCGCTTAGGGCGTTCCACCTTGTATTTTTCATTTTATATCCCAAATTATATTTTATTTCCGTTTAATTATCATTTTTACCTAATTTAAATAAATATTCATTTTATAGAAAAAACATGTTAGAACCTCGCTATATTTTATTTCCAAAATACAAATATATTACCATATACTTTACCCGTTACAATAATATTTTATAATACTATAATAATTTATTATTGTATTAATTTAAACCTAATTTTGATTTATTTAAAATAACCATTTGTTTTCCTTAAAATAAAACATGTTTAGATCCGCTGGTAAGACACTTGCTAGCCAAAATCATCCATTTTTTATTCATTAATATTTTTCGACGAAGGTGAGCAGTTGTGTTTTTATTGGCTATATTGTTATAAAAGGTTAAAATCAGTGCAATTTATTCAGGATCCCCTAATTTGTGTTAAATGTTAATTAACATTTCAGTAGATATTAATTAATATTTTATAATTTTGTTAAAACTATTTTTTCTGGAGTTTTTCCTCCAGATTAAGTTTTGTGTTAAACCAGGTCATTGTTGCAGTAATTAATTACCTGCAATTTTGTGAGATCAGAGAGCAAGGTTTGTTAACTATTTTCTAAATTTTATTTATAAAAATTGTCAAATTTAATTTATTTCAAATTTTTTCATTTTTGATGAGTGACGTCATAAGTCGCTGCAACTCAAAACGAACGCGTGTTGTACCGTTTCTACCTGCCGTTCGTTCTGTTTAAATAATTTTTCATTTGTTTAATTTAGTCTAATTAAATAAATATTCATTTTATAGAAAAAACATGTTTAGAACCTCCCTATATTTTATTTCCAAAATACAAATATATTACCATACACTTTACCCGATACAATAATATTTTATATAGTATTATATAATAATATAATAATTTATTATTGTATTATGTTAAACCTAATTTTGATTTATTTAAAATAACAATTTGTTTTCCTTAAAATAAAACATGTTTAGAGCCGCTGGTAAGATTTTTGCTAGTCAAAATCATCCGTCTTAATTTCATACCAAGACCAGCAGATGTGTTTTTGATTTTTATATTTGTATAATAGTTTAAAATCAGTTTCAATTTAATCAGGATCCCCTGATTTGTGTAAATTGTTAATTAATATATCAGGGTATATTAATTATTAAATTTATATTTTGTTAAAGTCTGGAGTTTTCCCTCCAGATTTCTTTGTGTGTTCAAAATCGGTCATTGTGGCAGTAATTAATTAATTACTGCAATTTTGTGAGACCAGAGAGAAAGGTTTGTTACTAATTTCCTAAATTTTATTTATAAAAACTGTCTATTTTAAATTTATTTCAAATTCAATTCATTGTCATTTTATTGAGTGACGTCATAAGTCGCTCCAAAACGAACGCGTGTTTCACCGTTTCTACCTGTCGCCGTTTTGCTTAAATAATTATTTATTTGTTTAATTTCGCCTAATATATTTGTTATAAATTTACTAGTAGATCTGTACCAATTTCTCAACATTTTGCGTTGAGATATCATTTAAATTCATCTCTTTTTTTTATTCTTTTTTTCTCGACCTTGTTGATAATTTGAAAGTTAATATTTTCGGGAATTAGGTCATTAAATAAAAATTACAAAATGTTGAAAAGATCATCTCTTTTTATAGAAATTAAACATAAATTTTTCTTTAAATTTAGAATTAAGATTTTATGAATTTATTTTGGGATTAATCTGACTGTTTTCCCCGCTGCGCTTACCGCTATTAATTGTTGCAGTCCGCAACAATTATAACTGTTTAAATTTTTTTTCAACTATTTTTTTTTATAATAATTTTTTTTATTATTATTCCTGGCAACGTTATACCACCTGTCATTATTAATTTTACACTGTAAATTTCCCTAACATATTAGCGATTCCCAAAACATTCTTTTTCTCTTTTATCAATTTACAACAGAACCAAGAACCTGACCTTATTTTTATAATAATAAATTCTCCGATCCGCGCACCGCGCCGTCATATTTTTGACTTTCAAAATCACCCCTTGTGTGTCGTCGTCTGGACTTCTACTCTACATGGGCCAGGAGCGGGCGCCACACTGTCCAAATCAAGAAACTGCACAAACCACTACTCAGTAAAATTTTAGAATGTTTTACCAAGAGATATTCAGGAACTTCCTCTGAAAACATTTAAAAATATAGTTTTTTAACTTTTTAGAGAAAGTTTTTACTTTCTCTTTGGCAGGGCATTCTACAACTTTAAAGAGTATCTGGAATGTAATTAAAATGACCTGATGTTACTGTAATTCCATGTATATGCTCTTGTATTCATTTTTTTTTATTATTTGTATTAATATATTTGTATATGTAAGTTTATTATGCCACATATTTTGACATGTATAAAAATGTAATAATTTAATTAACATGAATAAATATTATTATTATTATGGGGTTTGTCAGGTCTTGACAAGCGTCCCCCTAATCTCAAACTTCAGCAACCTTTTGAGCCGCGTCATACTAGAGACTAGTGGAGCTAAATACACACGACTGCATCCCAAACCCTGGCGATATGCAGCCGCGGAAAATTACGCCAGATCCAGTGCCCGCACAATGCGGAGTGACCCGAGCAGCACTGCTTTCTGCATCCTG